>CM024758.1:145001151-145235729 GCA_014218235.1 Colocasia esculenta | reverse complement strand
GTATCACATCTTACATTCACTTAATTATACATAAATGCAGGCTATTATCCCAATACTCGATTAATGTATACTGATAATGCACATGTTGATATTGAGGTGCTTCAAAGCACCTTAATGTCATTGGTCGTTTATCCATGACATCAGAGAAAAGGTTGGAGGCCGAGCTTTAGGTGGGCCTTCACTCTTTTTATAATTTTTATCAATAACGGGGAATGTTTACGAAGTCCATGATGTTAAATTGCAAGTTTCTTCTTATAGATGCATGCATATAGAATGAGGACTGGGACATATTCCAACATCCAATTGCAATATGTTGTAGGAAGAGTCAGTCCAGGTATAATATATTTACCCAACACGTATACGTATATTATGATGAGTTCATCTCTATGAAATCTAACATTCATTTTATTTATGATTAGTGGACAACTGAATGGTGGATTATGGTGCAGAACAAAGATTTAGGCAGTAATGCATTGACTTTTATTGCTATTCGGGTGCTTAGCCAAACAACATCAGCTAGCCAATGTGAAAGAAATTGGAGTACGTTCAACAGTTCGCAATCGACTGAAGGTAGAACGATTAGAGAAATTAGTTTACTGCCATTACAATATGAGATTAAGGATAAAAACATGAGACTAAGACAACAATTGAGGGACAAACGCCATGCTAGGGCTGTAAACGGATCCGGATAATATCCGGATCCGATTCGAATTCGTATCCGATTATCCGGATATTATCCGATTAACAAATATCCGACGGAGCGGATTTCGGATACGGATATTATCCGGATAATAAACGGAGCGGATACGGAAACGGGTGATTCGCTCCGTTTAAGATCCGCTCCGAAATAAAATTATTTTTTACCATTATATTTTAGATCTAATGATTCATATATAATATATATAATTTATAAATATATAATATATCTAATACTAATTTTTTGTTTAGAAAATATTTTTGACATTTATATTTAAAAAACATATATATTATAATTTTTTATGATTTTTAGACCACTTAATATTTTATTAAATTTATATTTTCAAAGCGGATAATATCCGTATCCGCTCTGATCCGAAAATTATCCGATTAAATTATCCGCTCCATATTCGAATTATATTCGGAGCGGATACGAATTATCCGATTAACTATTCGGATCGGAACCGAAAAACCCATATCCGCTCCGTATCCGCTCCGTTTACAGCCCTACGCCATGCAGATGATACAGTTGGACAAATTGATGTGGATGCCTTTTTTTTTTTTGAATAGCCGAACCAAAAGGAAAAGGTAGGGGCAACCTCACAGGGTGAGAAGGCCACTACCTTAACCAAGCGACTGAAGTTTTATATAATAGATGAAGAAAGAGGAGAAGAGGTGAGGATACAAAAAAAAGGTTAGGGCCTAATGTTGGGGCACCCAACCTTATCAAGATGGTAGGGTCCCTTTACAATAGATGGAAGGTCGGCCCATAACTCCCAGGTAGTGGACTTGCCACTGGAACAACCATAACCGACAAGAGAATGAGCCACTTGGTTGGCTTCACGAGAATATGTTTGATTTCAGCCTTGATCTTCTGTGAGAGAATAGCCACCTCATGCAAGATGCACGATAAGTCCCATGGGTAGGGAAGTTTCCCAGCTACAATGTGAACCAGGTTGAGGGAATCAGACTCAACAATTACCTCAAGATTGCCCTTGCTACAGCAGAGCTTAAGGCCATCCCTGAGTGCATAGGCTTCAGCAGCAAGATTGGAGTTAAGCTCATAGTAAACCTGTGCAAAGGCAGAACAAAACCTGCCCATGTGATCTCGGAGGATCCCCCCTCCGCCAGCCTCTCCGATGATGCTTTATAGGCTCCGTCAACATTGAGCTTCAGTCTTCCTGTTGGTGGATTGAGCCATCTCACTACAGTGGGGATCTGAACTTCTATGTGCTCTTGAAGGGTCCCAGTATTTCGGAGAACAGTGAGCTAAGACTATGGCAGTTTATGGAGTTTACAAGAAGTGCTGATGGCCCGAATAGACAGCATACACCTGTTGAAAATATGCATGGCAGACATGGTTTGCCCCTGGAATTTAGCACAGTTCTGACTGCACCCAATCTCCCATAAAGCAGCCAGAAAAGTGCATTGTGCAAGGCGGTCAGCAGTGGTAGATAGGTTCAGACTTGTTAAGAAAAAAAGCACCCCATCCGCCGCAGTGCAGGCAGACATATTGTGGAACTGAAGGATGGAGAAGAGATCTACCCACACTTTGTTGGCAGCTTCACTCCGGAAGAACAAGTGGAGGGTGTTCTCTTGTTCAGGTTTTGAACAGCAGTGGCATTTGGAACAAAGCGGGATGCCCTTAGCTTGGATTGTATCATCAAGAGGAACACAACTTGAGATGATTCGCCAAGCTAAAACAGACCATTTAAGGGGGACATAAGAAGACCACAAGACCTTCCAACTATGAGACACATCCGGTTGAAGAAGGATGCGGACAGACTTGGTGGAAAAATTACCATTTGCAGTGGGGCACCAAATCCAAGTGTCCTTGGACTGACTGGTAGATAAGAATTGGTTTAGCAGATTTGTAGGACAAAACTTGATTGCAGTTTGCAAATGAGTGCTGGCCAGATCTTCAAAGGCCTTCTGAATGGGGTAAACATGATCAGTCATATTGTTCCACATATCCTTGGGGATATAGTCCTTGAGTGGTGAAGTACCCGTCCATATGTCAAACCAGAAACTAGCTTGAGAGTTCTGCTCTGAAGGAATGATCCTATGATTTCTGAATATAATTTGGGCTGCTTGCTGCCAGAGTCTGTGATCAGCTGCTATCATAAAGGGGAATTGGGCCTCAGAGTAATGGCAATTGAATAGGTGTTTTCCTCTGAAAAATCTAGCCCATAGGGAGTTGGTGGACAAAGCCCTCCACATCATCTTGGTTCTGAATGCAATTTGCATGTGGTGTAAATTTAGAACTCCCAAACCCCCACAGTCCTTTGGTTGGGAGATGGACTTCCAACTCTTCCAGTGCCTCTTCAGGGATCCCTCATAAGAACCCCAAAAGAAATTTGCAAGAATTCTATGAAATGCCCTCATAACAGTAACTGGTATAGATAAGGCAGTCATGGTGTATATAGGGAGGGCAGAAAGGTTGTGCTGGATCAGAATCAGTCTCCCCCCTGTAGATAAAAATTCAGATTTCCAACCTTGTAGCTTGCTAGCAGTCTTGGAGATAACATTAGCAAAATGGTTGGGCTTCTGTCGACCAGGATGGATGGATACTCCCAAATATTTAATGGGCAGTTCAGTTCTGGAAAAACTAGTCGTGCTGCTCACTTTCTGGATCATACTAGCAGGGGCATCTTTAGAAATGTAGAAAGAGCTCTTGTGCTTGTTAATAAGCTGCCCGGATGCCTCCTCATAGTTCTTGAGGAAGGCCATCAGCCTTCTTAGGTGCCTGACAGAAGCATTAGAAAAAATTAGTGTGTCATCTGCAAATAGGATGTGAGAAATTTCCGGACATCTAGCATTTGTTTGATACCAACTCCCACTGCTGTGATGGAACAGGTGGGTGAGGCCACGACTGAGGGCTTCCTCAGCAAGGATAAAAAGTGCAGGAGCCACCGGGTCCCCTTGTCTTAGGCCCCTAGATGAGTGAAAAAAACCATGAACCTGTCCATTAAGGAGGATGGAGAACCAACAATTCGAGAGAAGAGGTTCAATGACAGAGATAGCCTGAAGAGAGAAACCAAATTTCCTGAGAACGGCATATAGAAAATCCCACTCCAATCTGTCATAAGCCTTTGCCATATCCAATTTAAGGATCAGATTCCCTCCCCTACATTTCCTTCCAAGGTGCTGGAGCATGTCTTTGGTAAGTAGTATATTCTTCGCAATATTCTTTCCTTTGGTGAAAGCCCCCTGCTCCTCTGAAATTAGTTTAGGCAGTAAGGTGCCAATTCTGTCCGAAATAATTCTGGAAATGATCTTGTAGCAGTGGATGCCTTATTTGATGATGATAATCCCTTACGATCTTGAGTTGAGGTAAGAGAGGATATTGATGACCCTGATTTTGATCCTACTGATACAACATGGGTAGAAGGAATATTAGATGGAGATGAACCAAGGGATCCAGAATTCAAAATACCAGTAAAAAGGCCAAGAGATCATCATCAAAAGGAAAGTAGCCTGAGATTGTCGAGGACACTGAGGAGCAGCTTGAGCCAGCTCGATATTCAGAATCAGATAGCAGGCCAGTCACTCCTAGAATGGTGAAACCACCTCCACCATTAAAGAGAACTATGTCAAGGATATATATGGCTGAGAGGGCTAATGTTGTTGATCGAGATGACCCGACAATTGAAAAAATGAGGCAAATTTATGTGAGAGGAACGCCAAGGGGTAAAGGACTCCATACAAAGACACAAGAAGAGATGGCTACCTCAAGTGAAAAAAAGAAAGAGTCAAAGACTGGAAGAAGGTGTCTGGTTTCTTATACTTCTGAAGATAATGATGACGACGACGATGATGATGATCCTAGTGCAACTGCAGGTGTTACTACTGGCGGTGGCATATATACACAGTCACAAGGTGATTGTGGACATGATTCACAGGGGCAATATGGACCATGGATGGCAGAGTCGGCCGACTCTGAGTCGGGTCGGCTCCTGGCGACCCGACTCTGGGGGGGGGACACCGACCCACCCACGGGACTGGTTTACAAAGTTCACTGTCCCGACTCGGACCGACTCAAGCCGAGTCTGGCCCGACTCAGGGTCGGGATCGGCTGGGGCCGACCCAGCCACCCGACCCGACTCTGCCATCCTCGATATGGACAGGATTCACAGGGGCACTATGGACATGACTCACAGGGGCACTATGAACATCATTTAGGTTATGGTCACTATACTCATGAACTTGAATTTCAATTTCAACCACTTCCAACCAGTAGCAGTTATGGCTCAGTATCCTCTACTCATGCTCGAGATTCTTCTCTTTATTCTAATTTTGGATTCCAGTCAACCCAACAACCATTCACTCCAAGAGGAATTCAAAGAGGGATGAATGATTTGGCTACATCTTTGTTTGGTTATAGTCATGGTAAGCAATCTCGCGAGTCTCGGTTTCGGCCCCTTCTCGAGAAACGAGAAGGCCGAGATGAGTATATCCTCTTCAGGTAGAGTTGTCAGGATCTCTTCAAGTAGGGTTGTCATGATCTCTTCAGGCAAGGTTGTCCCCTTATTTACTTAAATGATATTCAGGTAAATAAGGAAGTACCTCCTATTTGAATCCAATAAAAATATCAAAAAAATCATACATCTTACCAATAAAAAGTCAACTCTCCAATCGAAGAAGAAAATCGTGATTTCGGTGATTTTAGCGAAATGCTAACTTTCTAATCTTTCATAATTTAGCCTATCTAAAAATTTGATAATTCAAATAAACCACATGGAACACTAAAAATTCAAAGTCTGGTAAAAAAAGTCAACGTGCATCTGACTTCTCCAAGGGAGCCACTCTCCTACTGAGTACTGACAACACTTAGTCTGCTTGAGACCTCTCAAGATTTGATCAAACCTAACTATCATCACCCAAACTCATGAGAATTCACTTTCTAGTTTTTTTATTTATTTACTTGTGTTATATTAATATATATATATATATATAATAATCCTATGCGAATCGGATCGAATCAGGGCGAACCCGATTCGGTCCGAATCGCCGCTCCAGCAAACCATGATGTGAACCTATGTCATCCATGGTTGAGACTTGGGAATGTATGCAATTATTTATGTTCCTTAAGAAATTATCTATGTGAACCTATGTGATCCACACTTATCCTGATCTCCCGAGATCTTACCGAGATCTCTTCTCTTTGACCCTCCCGAGACGAAGCCGAGATCCGATATGGCAAACCTTGGTTATAGTGAATATTCAGAGTATAAGAACCCTCTTTATGGGTTTTAAGGACAGCAGCCATACGATGAAGGAGAAGGTTCTTCCGGCTATTATCCATCCTAGTGCATTGTAAATTTGTAATGTTTAGGTATGAAAATTTAATTTTTACAGTATTTTATTGTGTTTGTAATATTTATAGTAGTGCAAGACTACAAGATCACTCCATGTTTATTGTTTAACTCTTTAATATGCATCTAATATTCCATTAGCATGTCACCCACATATATCTATCACTTAATCCAATTTTTTTCAATCTTATATGGATATCCACTGGTTTTTTTGTGTTGTGATGATTTTTTATATTTTTTAGATTTATTTGATTTTTTACATTTTTTATGTATTTTTTTGTGGTCTTTTATAGGTTTCGAACGGTTTCGGCCGAAACCGAATCGGTTTCAGACCCACCCGAAATCGAAACCGAAACCGACTCCCTCATCCTTGGTCTGAGATGTGTACATTTATATGCTAAGTTGTTCATGCAGATGTTGTGATCAGGATCAAAGGAGAGAAGGCTGCAATCTAGTGAGGGCTCAGCATCCTGACAGGTCATAAGGGCAAGGCAGCAGATCAAGATGCATTGACTTCCACCTTGACTGTCCTTAAGATGTCAGGCACAGAAATCAGTCTTGGGCAGATTTAAGAAACATATTTTTCATTTGCTTCCCTTGTTTTGCTTGCATTCTTTATTTCTTTTCTTGAATGGCTGTAAACCCCTTCACAAAGCCATTATCTATCTCAAACATGAATTGCTTCCTTTTCTAACTTTTTGCTGAGATACCTTGTGTCTTGAATTCGATGAATATAATATTAAAAATCATACTTCCCATTTGAGTGCATAAGCTTCTTGAAAATAAAGCCAGAAATATGCATTTTCCAGCTTGACTGAATTAGGTTTACTATTATTGTGTTCTGAATGTGGGTGACCACCAGATGGCCCATAGCATTGCATACAAATCAGCTAAACATCTTTCAGTCCCTCTTTAAGCTTTCACACCCTGGTCGCAACTGCCACAGTGTCTAAACTAAGTATATTACTTCACCACTTCTACGCAGGATAACATAACTAAAAGTTTAGTAAGGATTTGGTTCTTCAGTGGTGGTCAGTTTCTTGGGCTTCAAAATCATTTGATTAATGTAAAACAGGGTGACAACAGAGTTCTGTTGACCACCTTGAGCTGGCCTCTGATTTTCCTGGTTGGTTTAAACTTTCAGGTACTGTAAAGCAAAAACCAGAATTTGTTTGAGAATATGGTTGCATTTCCATGTCCCCAACCTTAGAATACAATGACCAATAATGAGAATCTTCAGTCTGTCTTCTTGAAATATAAATAACCCTAAAATTGGAAAATAGAATATAAGGAATTTTAACACAAAATACAGTTTATTCATCTTAAAGAACCTTTTTTTTCCCCACGAATTCAACATTTAGTATAAAGCTAACCATTTCCCCCTCAAGAATGGATCATTTACTTATTTATAAGAAGACTACAGTATGTCACAGTGAAAGAAGTCATACCTTACCATCAACTTCAGCATAGATTGTGCTGTTTATCCACCAGAATGGCCTGCGAACCTTGCATAAAGTAACCATGAATGAGCAGCAGGTTACATTTATGAAATACATGCTCTTCAAGTATTCTTACCCTAAATATCTCATTACCCCAGACATCACTTATGTATGCAGTGAATGGACGTCGTGAACGAAGTAACTGCAAATTTATTGAAAAACAGTGAAGATTTTTCAAAAAATAAATAAATAAATAAACAGAATGGAATTCAACGATTATGACTTTAATTGAAGATAGGTTTCCAGCAGAAAAAGAAAAGGATACCTATGAAATATGAACAGGAAACAAGAACCTATCTAACAGCATATCATATTTAAATTCCTAGAGATGCATGGTCCACTTATTTGAGCTAAAAAATCACAAAAATCAGCATCTTGCTTCTCCCTGGATGATCCAACATAAGCTAATAGAAAGAAAAAAAATTATGTGATATTTAATCCATGTCATAACATGGACATCTCTCAAATAGATAAATCCTCCTAAAATTCCTTTGTTGTCTCCTTTGATAAGGATAAATTTTCAGAAAAATACACAATGATGAAAATACAAATAAAGGACATTCTTTCTTGAACATTCTTCATGAAGCCATTGAATATCCACCTAATAATGACCCAATTACAATTATCCTTGATTAAAAACTTGAAAGCACTACTAACTCAAAAGAAAAAATGGAGTACCTAATGTCCCTATTGATTGGAGAATTAATTTTACAGGATTAGTTTTAATGCTCATCCCTTTTGGTGCCCAAAATATCAATTTTCTAATTGACATAAGAGGAACATCAAAGGCAACAGCCAAAGAGGTAGGGGAGAATTAGGGGCAAGAACAGTGAGGAGAGGGAACCTGAGAAGCCTAAATGGTAACATTTTTCACATAGGTACAGAAGTGTATTAAATTTTCTTATGATAGTAGGCTATTCTAGTACATGAAATAATGTATTAGAAATAAAGTTTAATAGTTTATAACAAAATATAATCAAACATTAGGACAACAATGGTGAGAAGTAGGAGCAAGAACGTAACCGAGCAATTACTTTTGATTGCTTCTAATAGCAACATCACAATTCTACTAGTTAATGGTTAGTACAGTAACATAATGTCCCACCCAACATAAGCTGATCACTAGCAGGAAAATTGATAGACACTGAAATTTCCCAAGAGGCAAGATCAATAACAAAAAGATAAATGAACAGGACAAGGACATATATGTGCGCACATATGAAGGCTATACCATCTTAACTAGCAGCAGAGGACCAAGATGCGAAACTAATCCTAGCACTAGTGCAGGCATATCTCCAGATTGATGGGGAATTATTCATCCAACTAGAGCTTTGTGAAGCTAAATGCAGAATTAAAACTGAAACAGACTATACTATTTGTGAAGATTGCTAGACAACTGACAGACTGATTCAAAATTTGCTACCTAGCCTTCTCAAACCTGGTCATAGTCCTGCTGACCAGCCTAGGCAGAGGACAAACCTAGGGATAGCGCCACCTAAGGCAAATATGCCTAGATTTTGCAGAAGTCAGAGCATGCATGCAGGAGACATTCTCTGTCTCTGGAGAGGTGTCCAAAGAGGGCCAATTTCTGAGCAGCATCCCACAGTATTTACCATCATCATCATCAGAGCCTTATCCCATTATTTGGGGTCGGCTACATAAATCCTTTTCCGCCAAAGATTTCTATCAAGTGCTATATTCGTGTTATCCCATAGTATTTACCGTGGCCCTTAAAATTAATAAGTTTCTCACAGAATGCAACAAGCAGCACATATCATGATACCATCCAGAAATTTGGAATCTCAGATGGCAAAAAATGGTGTCTTTTTTCAGCACCAAGCTATTGGAAGGATGATATAATGATATTACCTACATAGAGAGTAAGGAATGGTACAGTCCTCTCCATCCTTCATGAAATATGTTACTTGATAAATAGAATCTGTTAAATCCTTTCTCATGAAGGTACCAAGGAAACTTTTTTAAAAACGGTTTAGACTTTAAAGATATCAGGATTTTATATTCTTAGTTTAATAACTTACTAAACTGAAAATTTCAAAAAACACAACATATCCAAATGAGACATAATCCCACATATTAAAAAAACATAAACCCAAACAAGTAAATAAGGGGTCTCATTCATAGGATGGGAATTGTTAGTTGCAAGAGTCAATATCTGCAGCAGTTATAGTATCATATGGGGAAGCATAATTCAATTTTTTTATCAAAATATGGCCCCATGGGCAATTTGTACATCAACAGCATACCTGCCTGTAGATGACATTACTTTGCTCACGGATAAAACCTACAGGCTGGAAGATAAGAGATAAGATTAATATAGTTGCATAAATCCCCTTGATCTTCATGCAGATCCTTAAGGAAGACATCGACACATACAGATTTGGGGAAAGAGGGATCCATCATAATATATCGGCTCTCCTGCAATTTTAAGAAATTGGATTACTAAACAGAATATGTATGAATTGCAAGATAATGGAGTGCCCAAAACCTTTAGAACAACCGGGAAAATGTAATGGATTTATGAGAAAGATACATAAAGTATGCAATAAAGGTACCACTTAAATCCCAACTCAAATTTTATTCTCTGAAATAATCTATTTAGCATAAAATAGAGGCTCTTAGAGATGTACAAGTCTGTAAAATATTTACCTCCGAAACATTTTCCCCCTTTCTTAAAGAGGATAGCATGGCAAATTTGTCACATAAGCAAAACAATTCACAGATCAGAAAGTAAAATTTTGTTCACTGCAATTTTTTTATATAAGAAAACAACATTAGAAATAAGATAAAACTGAGCCTTTCTTGTGCACAGATGCATGCGTGCTAGATTTTATGTATAAGAAAGGGAATGATTTTTCTTTTCTTGGCAACATATTCGTTCTGGCAATATTATCAAAATGTTATAGGGGACAACAGCTAAAGTTTCTATCCTGTACACCTTTAGACAAAGGCACTCTGACGCAGGGAAAGCATCAAGTATATATGCACAAACATACAGACAAGGCTCGGTGGTCAGGAAGAAAGTGGAAGTATGAAAAATCAGAAGGATCATACAAATATGATCCATATTCACCTGATAAATTTCTATTTTTAATTAACAGCATTCCTCTATTATTCAAGAGCCATCAAAATAAATAAAGAACAGGCAAAAGATATGGCCAATCAAAATCAAACCTATATGTGTGTGCACACGTGCGCATAGTATGTATAGTTGTATACATTCCTAGGAAGTCAGACTTAACAGTGGAATGGTAAGATTCAGTTAATATCTACTTGACAAAATTGAGAAGCATATTAGCCAATACATTACCTGTTCAAATGCAAACATAAGATTTGCCCATTCTATATCTCGGGTTATCACCAGATTGGCTCTTGCAAGAAGAGGAAACAACTTTACCTGACATACAAAAGGAGCATATGAAGAACATTAAAGCTTGCTACTGATATAAAGAGATATACAGGTCTGCTACAAAGTACAAACTACAAACATAAAAAAGAAAAACCACAACACTCGTATGGACTAGATTAGGTATATCCTACTTAAGCAAAACAATCTAGAATGGTCCTTTTCAAAATCAAGATCATGACACTGCTGAGTGACAAAAAAACAGAAGAAAATTTGCATATTGTGATGATTAATGCTCCCGATAATATGCTTAATTCAAGTCTACCAAACTAAAATCTAGGAAATTTGTGATTTTGTAAATTGTAAGATCTAATATATTGTACAAGATCATAAAATACGCAAACAATAATGCGATCAATTGTTGGCAACAGCTCGCTTCCCTACACACAAGCGAAGTGGGAGAATCTCTTGGGAGGCTGTTTATCACAGAATTCTAAGTAGCATGGTCCAGTGAACACTTAAAAATAAGAATTTCAGTTTTTATTCCTCGTAATCTTTTACAATTAGCTATGAACTCCGGTAACTTCAACTTGACTATTTACCCCTGAAACCGAGACACTTAACTTTCCTTAGGAACAGGCCCAAAAACGTTTCAGTTTTGGCCTTGACCAATCCAAAACTGGACTTAATGGTTTCGGCCTTGACCTTATTAACCTGAACATCATTTAGTAAATGTTCATATTTTTTAGTTTCATTTACTTAAGATATTACATGTAAATAAGGAAGTACCCCCCCTCACCCCATTTGAATCCAATAAAAATATCAAAATAATCATATATCTTATCAATAAAATGTCAACTCTCCCACTTGGGAAAAAAATTGTGATTTTGGTGATTTCATCAAAATGTCGACTTTCTACTGACAATAGGAGAGTGAGTCCCTTGGAGAATTTTTTCAGATTTTTTGTATTTTTTTAATGGTATTTGAAAGTTGAAACCAACGGACCCATCCAAAACCGAGTTTCCCATCCTTGCTCCTAAGGAAAGCTGTAGTCCAGTTACAGGGATTACAACCAGATTTAAAGGGGAAAAAATATAGAATGTCAACTAGGCAAATAGGATATCCATAAGGCCTGTAAAATAGCACAGAAACTTCTCTGGAACAAGGTTTGCCATACCACACCAGGGCCATGCCGCACAGTGCCTAGAGTTTTGTGGTACTGGGCACGATCAACAAGGCACCACTTGCTCATCCCCGCCCTGCTGCCCTGTGCCGCAGTGGGAGGGGGAGAGATGGGGAAGGAGGAGCTGCTCTGCACAACGGGACCACACACTGTTGGGGGTGGGTGCGCCGGAGGGGGAAGGAGGGGGGTGCAGCGGAGGAGGACCATGCGGGGTGGGGGGATGGAGGGTGGAGGGAGGGTGAGGGAGTCAGAGATGCAAAGAGAGGGAGAGGGAGGCCGATATACACACCGGCGTCTTCACGAGAGCCTTTCAGGGAACCCCTGTTGACACGGGATTTATATCACTTTAACATATCATTTGTTTTTTGTTTGCCCATTTCATTTTATCTGGTTCACGTATTCATTTCATTTGGGTATTCATTTATTTCACATGCTTTGATTTGTGTATTGTGATTTGCGGGGCGTGCCAGTCTGTCTAACAGACAGAAGAAAGAGTCCGCGCAATGCAGAGAAGGTATTTTTGGGTGTCCATGGAACGGACGGGTGTGGTATCCGTGAACGGACGAGTATGGTGTCCGTGAACGGACGGGTATGGTGTCCGAGGGACGGACGGGTATGATGTCCGAAGAACGGACGGGTGCGCCGTATTTTAATCTGAACTCCTTGAGTCCCGTATCTATACTCATCAGGTGATTGAGGTAGCATGTGCTGGACCTCTGTCTCCATCGACCGGAGTCGATGTTACATTTACATCGAATTAAGACTCTTGGTTATTTAACACCAGTTTTAACCCGAATACCATTCATGGCAAAGGGGATGAGAAAATACACACTTTTTAAAATCCTGGTCGTGATGTATCATTTTTCTTTTGGTTATTTTTGAAATACTTTTGCTTTGAGTGTTTCATTTTTGAAAAGACTGCCCTTTGTGGAGTCCGAGATATGACTTTTAAGAAGGGAACAGATATATTTCCGTGAACCCATTTGGGGTCTCCCTCCTCTCCCTTTTTTTTGAGAAAGATGTTGTTTGAAGGTTTCATTTTGGAAAACCTGAGGATTATTATTGCAGACGGGCATATACCCGTGCATTTGATTCTGAACTTGGGGGAAGTCGTGATTAGAAGTAACATTTAGAAGAGTTGCAACATCAACCCCCTTTTCTTTTTTTATGACATGATATTCTTTTACAACATCCTTCTTTTAAATGAAGTCTGAATTGAGGCAGAATTTCATTTCTCCTCGTTCATCGTTTCATTCGTTCATCATTCATTTTTTTTTACTTGTATGAGTATGATTTTTGGAGAATGTATGCACATATCTCCATGGACGTTCTTGTCAACTTGAAGTTCCTTTCGAGAAACTGTCCATATGAACACAATTCTTGTGAGTATGCATCATGCTGCTCTTTGGAGTAACTGAGCGCAGTTCGGGTCCTATCACAGTTCGGGTCCTGTCACAGTTCGGGTCCTGTCACAGTTCGGGTCCTGTCAGTTTCGGTCCTGTCCCCTTTTTCTTTGGATGTGTGTATATCATCACAATTTTCATAAATTTATTTTGGCAGAGTTTCTGCCTATGCGGAATGTCCTCACGGAGATATATTCATATGAACATGTACTTATATCCATGTGTCCCCAGAGAATCTTTGCCCGAGGGATTTTGCCCTTAAGAAAGTATGTGTGTATGATCATAATTTGCAGTTTACGCATATTTTCTCACCGGTATCTCTATTTGAATGGAGTATCCGGCAAAAGGTACCATCTGCATATGCAGAATCCCTTTTGAGAGGCATACGCCATAATTGCGAATTTATGATTATATAGACATGTTTGTGGGCGGAGACTCCATTTGGGCAGAGTTTCCTCTTGGAAGACATGTATATGAATACAAAGTTTGTGATTATATTGATATGTTTTTAGAGGGAAAACTCTGACATGGGCAGAGCTTCCTTTCAAGTAACACATGTGTATAGGCACAAATTTGAATTTTATAGGTATGTTCTTAGGCGGAATCTCCACTTGGGCAGAGTTTCCTCTAGAAACATGCATATAAAAATACAATTTGTGAATATACAAACATGTTCTTGGGTAGAATCTTCCCTTGGGCAGAATCTCCTCTGAGAACATATAAATATAAACACAGATTTGAAATTTATAGATATGTTCTTAGGTTGAATCTCCACTTGGGCAGAGTTTCCTCTAAGAAACACATATATAATACGAATCTGTGAATATATGAATATATTCTCGAGCAGAATCTCCACTTGGGCAGAGTCTCATCTAAGAAACATATGCATATAGCACAAACACACCATCCGGAGAGTTTAAAACTCGATGGGAGGTGGCATGAATAACAGAGGTATCTAAAATACCATATGTCCGGAATGGACGGTATTTAGAACCTATAGCCCGTGAGGGCCGGTGCCGCTATTGCGGACTTTTGCCGATGAAGTTTGCCGATGCCGCATACGGATAACCTCTCAACACTCGGGGGAGAAGATTTGGTACCTTCACTCACACAAGAAATGAGATTGAGAGAGACGGGAGACTTTTGGAAATTTTCTATTCTTTCAGAATTTCAGAAAGAAGGGGCAGCAATTTCTCCAGGGAGCCGCATCTCCCAGGGCCGACCTTTGAAATGGGGGGATGGGGTGCCTTTTATAAGGAAGGCACCCCTTACATTGCATGGGATGGGGGGTTTCTAACCGATGGGGTTCCAACGGTTAGAGGGAAAATTCCCTCTAACCGATGGGGGTACCATCGGTTAGAGGGTTTTAAAATCCCTCTAACCGATGGGGGTACCATCGTTTGGGGGAGGGGCACTCCTCTAACCGATGGGGGTTCCATCGGTTAGGGGATGTGCCTATTCCCTGTTTTTTTTTTTTTTCTGTGTTTTTTTTTTTAAGGGGACCCCTAACCGATGGAACATCCATCGGTTAAAGGGGGAATCCCCCCCCTAACCGATGGGGGTTTCATCGGTTAGAAGGGGGAGACTCCCCTAACCGATGGAAGCCCCATCGGTTAGGGGATTCCCCTTAACCGATGGAACTTCCATCGGTTAGAGGGGAGTTCCCCTCTAACCGATGGAAGCACCATCGGTTGGAGGGGTCTGCCCCTCCAACCGATGGAAGCACCATCGGTTAAGGGGGAAAAACCCCTTAACCGATGGTAGCCTCATCAGTTAGGGGAAAAACCCCCTAACCGATGGTGCCTTCATTGGTTTAGGGGAGGGGGATTTCTAGGAATAAATTAATGGGGGATTGACACCAAATTTTATTTTTTATGTCAACAAATGCCCCCCACGGAAGTGCGCCGAAGCCAAAGGCGGAGGAGGACGTCCCGTGCATTCTTCGAGTTGTGCTTCTGATCTTCAGACCAGCTCTGCTTTCTTGGATTTATTCAGAACTGACTTTAGCTTTCTTTGCCTGGGTCTTTGCCTTCTGGATTTTATCTCAGAGAGATTTTTTTTTACTTCTGATTCTGACTTGATTCGCAGTTGGATTTGATAGCACTTTCCTGAGCTTGGCCTTTTTGGCATTTGCTTGAATTGGATTTGACATCTTTCTTCTTGAATCTGTCTTCTCGGCTTTGTCTGAGATTTGACATAGTATTCGGCTACTGAGGTTGACCTTCTTGGTTTCGCGGCTATCTTTCTCCTTTTTTTTTTTCTCTTCTACTCCATTCATTTTTTTTTTTTATATATATCTGTTTTGAATTCTCAACCATCCTTGCTCCGGAAGTTGTTGGAGACAGGAATAGTGAAGCTCATTTGAATATCCCTTTTCTTCCAGACCAAGAGAGCTGAAAAAGGAGGGTGGCGGATTCCGCCTCATCTGGCGGTGACTTTCTTTTCTTTCTTTTCTTCTCTCATCATTGTCATTCATGACTCTTCTTCTTGATTTATCACTTATCCTTTCTTCTCTTTTTGACTTATCTACCTCAGATGACGACGAGAAAGATGAGGAAAAGTGCTGGTCCGATTGCTTCGGGCGGCCATGCTTCTTTGCCTGGAGGTTCTCCTTTCCTTTGTGGAGTGGAGCGTGAGAATTCCTCACGGGCAATTGTCGATTTTATACCTGAGATTGATGATAATTACCATCATCTGACTGTATGTTTCTTGAATAGCTGTGACGGATGACGGTGCCTCTGCATTTGCTGAGCTGAGGGTCTCGACAGAACAGTATTTTTTTTGCTCCTGTCGGGGCTTATATCCCGATGCCTGCCAAGGAATATTCTGCCATGGAATCACTCCCGCAGGTACTTCCTTTACTGAGCTCATATACAGTCTTTAAAGATGATATTTTCTTTTCTGATATTGACTTTCTTTCCTTATATTCAGGTGACCAGGTCTTCTGTGATCAACTCTTCTCTGGGGGATGATGGATTCATATTCTGTATCTGTGGCCAATCTTCTCTTTCTACTTTTGGGGAGATACAGGGAGCCCATTTTTGAGTTTCAAGCTTATTCTGCCTTTCAAGTAGGCGATGCTGCGAGTAACGATGGTGTTGAGCATGGTTGTCGGGAAGGAGAACATTGCCCGCTGGAATGCGAGCTTGATGAAGAGAGGTCTTCTTTGAATCAGGAGGCCAGAGATGAGGCCAAAGATTCTGAAGAAGAAACTGCCTATGTAAGAAACGGAAGGAACTTCCGCCAGTTGACAGCCTCCAAACTAAGGAGTTGAACAGCCGAAGAGGAAAAAGCCTTCCTGCCTTTGCTTTTCAGTATGACATTTATATGCCGAGCTCATTGTCTTGCTTCTTTTTTTTTTTTTTTCTTTATTCGACCTTTACATAGCAATCGCCACTCTTTGTATATTTGTACGGAGAGTGACTTGTGACTTTGTAAATACAAGGTGAAGGATAATGAAGATCCTCCTTTTCATTTTCCTCCACGCCTTTTTTTTTTTTTTCTTTTTTCTTTTTTTTTTTCTTTTTTTTTTTCACATTACCAATCCCAGTGCCCTCTCGGGTTTTCACTAAGACTGGCCCCCTTTAGCTTTTTCCAACGTGCCCTTTCGGGTTTTCACGTTGAGGGTTACCCATTTTTGCCTGAAGCGCCTTTTCAGGTTTTCACCTCAGCCGGATTTTTTGATCTTTTTACCCTCAAGCATACAGCGAGTCGTATACTTAAGTCCATCGGGGTATCTCTACTTTTTAACCCCTTTTTTTTTTTGACTTGACTATTGAGTACTTGACTGATTTGGATGATTAACGGCCAGGATTTGGCTGTGGAGCGAAATTTTAATCTGGCCAATGATTGGAAATTCGGATTTGGAATTTGGACCTGGATGTGGATTTGGGTTGAACATGAGTATGTTGGCTTACCTTTGTGGTATTTTTGAATGAGATTTGGGTATGATTTAGCCCTGGACTTGGTTTTGAATGGGCTCTGAATGGTGTTATTGTTTTGGCTTTGGGATTTGAATTTCGCCCCTCCTTGATGGCTTGGTGCCGAGATGATGGGTTTGCACTTGGATTTGAAGGCTGGAGAGGAAGAAGCCTTCCTGCCTTTGTTTCAAAGCATAACATTTTGCATATTGGGCTTATTGCTGATCTCCTTTCTATTTTGCATGTGGTATCTGTCACCCTCTGCAAGTTTGTAATGTGGTGACTTGTAACTTTGTGGATGTATGAATGAAGGACTGAGAAATCCTCCTTTTCATTTCATTATATTATTATTATTATTATTATTTTCACATTACCAGCCTTAGCGCCCTTCCGGGTTTTCACCAAGACTGGCCCCCTTTAACTTTTTCCAACGCGCCCTTTCGGGTTTTCACGTTGAGGGGTTGCCCATTTTTGCCTGAAGCGCCCTTTCGGGTTTTCCGCCTCAGCCGGATTCTTTTGATCTTTTTAC
Organism: Colocasia esculenta; assembly: GCA_014218235.1. Taxonomy (NCBI): domain Eukaryota; kingdom Viridiplantae; phylum Streptophyta; class Magnoliopsida; order Alismatales; family Araceae; genus Colocasia; species Colocasia esculenta. The sequence continues at coordinate 145,217,820 of CM024758.1, read as the reverse complement.
CCTTAAGAGTACAGGGATTGTACTCTTAAGTCCATCGGGGTATCTCTATTTTCACCCCCCCCCCCCCTTTTTTTTTTTTTTTTTGACTATTGAAGATTTGCTGGTTCCATGGTCGATGGTAAAGGTCTGGTTTTGAAACGGATGGGATCTGGGATGTGGAGTGGATGATGGTCTGATTGTGGAAGGGGTGGTGGTCTGGGATGTGGAATGGATGATGTTCTGATTGTGGAAGGGGTGTTGGTCTGGCTGCAGAATGGGTGGTGACTTACCTTTGTGGTATTTTGATTTGAGTTTGAATATGGATATGAGATTGGGTTTACTTTAGTTTCAGGCTTAATTTTGGATATTGATATAGACTTTGGCATGGAGTTTTTAGGTTTGGATTTGTGGTTTTGGGTTTAAATTCCGCCCATCCTTGATGGCTTGGGGCAGGGATAAGGGATTTACATTTGGATTTGTATTGGTTTGAGATTGGGTTTGTTTTTGGATTTGGATATGGACATGTCAGTTTATCTTTGTGAATTCTGGATGGGATATGAGATTTTGATTTTGCTTTTGGATGTAAGATTTAGGTGATTTGATTCTGGACTTAGATTTGGTTTTTGATTTTGACTTTGGTTTTGGTTTTGGTTTTGATTTTTTGATTTTGATTTTGGTTTTGATTTTGATTTTGGTTTTGTTTTGGTTTTTTTTTTCTTGCTTTGGTTATGGAATTCGGACTCCTATTTGGTTCAGCCTACCTTGATGGTTTGCTGACTAGAATTTGGAATGTATTTGAATATGGTTGCCTTGATGGCCTTGGGATATGAACTTGGAACTTGAACTTGATGTCACCTACCACGATGGTTTACTGGTGGGACTTGTTTTAAGGTAGCCTACCTTTATGGTTTGCTGGCTATGGTTTTGGATATGGCCTATTGTAGTTTTCGGCATTTTGGATTTGACATAGCCTACCTTTTTGGTTTGCTGGCTATAGTTTTGGTATTTTGGATTGACATAGCCTACCTTTTTGGTTTGCTGGCTATGGTTTTTGTATTTTGGATTTAACATAGCCTACCTTTTTGTTTACTGGCTATGGTTTTGGTATTTTGGATTTGACATAGCCTACCTTTTTGGTTTGTTGGCTATGGTTTTGGTATGGTTTTGGCATAGCCTACCTTTTTGGTTTATTGGCTATGACTTTGGTATTTTTTTGGCATAGCCTACCTTTTTGGTTTGTTGGCTATGGTTTTGGTATGGTTTTGGCATAGCCTACTTTTTGATTTGTTGGCTATGGTTTTGGTATGGTTTTGACATAGCCTACCTTTTTGGTTTGTTGGCTATGGTTTTGGTATGGTTTTGGCATAGCCTACCTTTTTGGTTTGTTGGCTATGGTTTTGGTATGGTTTTGACATAGCCTACCTTTTTGGTTTGTTGGCTATGGTTTTGGTATGGTTTTGACATAGCTTACCTTTTTGGTTTGTTGGCTATGGTTTTGGTATGGTTTTGGCATAGCCTACCTTTTTGGTTTGTTGGCTATGATTTTGGTATGGTTTTGGCATAACCTACCTTTTTGGTTTGTTGGCTATGGTTTTGGTATGGTTTTGGCATAGCCTACCTTTTTGGTTTGTTGGCTATGGTTTTTGTATGGTTTTGACATAGCCTACCTTTTTGGTTTGCTGGCTATGGTTTGGGGTATTTTGGATTTGGTGTTGCTTGTCATTGTATCTTGGAACCTCATTTGGCGGGATATGCCAAATAACCTCCATCTTCTATTGAATTTTCCCCCTATTATATATTTTCTTTTGGGTTTATACATGGAACGCCCTTGGCTTCATGCTCGGTAGGGACTGACAAGTTCGGGTTATATGACGGACAGGTGGAAGTTTTGATTCCTTTGGCCCTATCTGTTGCAAACTCATTTCATTGTTTTTCATTCTCTTTCGGCTTCATGTCTTTTTGGGGATTGATTTTTTTTTTTTGTGGCTGGCCAGGGAATTCATGTTCTGACGCGTGGTACAATTCAGGTGTTTCCCGTTGAGTGGGGGAAAGGGCACATTACCTTTATGGTCAACTAGCCGATATGCGCCTCCTTCATATGCCAGAGTGACGATATAGGACCGAGCCAAGTGGGTTGCAGTTTGCCACATGACTTTCCAGCCATTGCTTCTCTGCACTTGACCATGACAAGATCCCCTTGTTTGAAAGCTCTGGGCTTGCTAATTTGTCGAACGCACGAACCATTCTGGCTTGATATACTTGAAGGGATTTGTAGGCTCAAGGCGCTTCCCTTCTAAATTGAAAGCTCTTCGAGTCTTCTCTCCATTGATCTTGGTCTTGGCTTTGAAACTCATTTTGAATTGCCACCCGATAGGATGTCATTTCAATTTCTATAGGGATCATGGCCTCAGCTCCATAGACTAAGGAGAAGGGTGAACACCCTGTAGGGGTTTATACACAGTCCGATAAGCCCATAAGACTTCATGACCTTTTCTCCCCATTCCCGCTTTCTGTTGCCGATTATCTTGGCAAGCAATTTGCAGAGGGTTTTATTGAAAGCTTCTGCCAACCATTTGCCTGTGGGTTATATACTGAAGATGTCTCCAATCAATATGAATTTGGCCGCCAAGGCATATATTGTTTGTTCTGAATTGTGACCCATTGTCAGATATGATTCTGTGAGGAGTCCGAAATCTGTATATTATGTTCTGCTTGGCAAATTTGGCGACTGATTCTCCGGTTACCTCCCTCAATGGGATAGCTTCAGCCCATCGAGAGAAGTAATCTGTAGCGGCCAGTATGAACTTGTGACCTTGAGATGAAGGGGGAATGGCCCCACAATATCCATACCCCATTCGGCGAACGGCTAGGTTGGCGCAGTGGGATGATACATTTGGTGATTTCCTCGGTACAGGGCCGAATGCTTGACACTGGTGACATGTACGGGCATATTGGATGCAATCTGCGTACATGGTAGGCCAATAGAAGCCTTTTAGCTTGATATTGATTTTCATTTTGTCTCCTGCTTGGTGTGCACCACACAGTCCGGAGTGAACTTCTTTCATCATGATTTTGGCTTCTTTGGGGGATAAGCATCTGAGGAGGACTGGTCCTTTCTTTTCATGGACCAGCTTATATAGTTGATCTGCTATTATTTGATACGATGTAGCCCTTCGTAAGAGCTGAATTTTCTATGCTCGATCAGAAGGTAGCCAACCTTTCTTGATTTTGATAAGCGGCTCGCGCCAATCTTCAGATTCATTTGTTATATCTAGCTCTGTATTATATACTTTTCGATTGCAACATCAGACTCATCGTCGAGGATACTCGGCATGAGCCTTCTGTGGCGGACACTTATGTCCAATTCCCCTTCAGGAGGCAATTTTATAGCAGAGGCCAATTGGCTAAAGCATCAGCCTGAGAATTTTCACTTCTCGGCACATGAGATATGTCGAAGAAGTTGAATTTTTTCTTTGAGCTTCATAACAGTGGTATAGTATGGAAGCAATTGTGGTTTACGGACTTCATACTGGCCCAATATTTGTCGGATGATCAGCTGTGAGTCACCATAAACTTGTATGCCTTTGATTCCCATTTCGAGAGCCAGCCGGAGCCCATAATAAGTGCTTCATATTCGGCTTCATTATTTGTGAGTGGCTTCATAAGAGCACAAAATTGTATAGATTCCTCCATATGGGGTGACAAGACAATTCCAGCTCCAGTAGAGACGGAGTGGAACCATCTGTATATAGAAGAGTTCGGGAAACCCCATCGAAATATAATTCCCAAGAGGGTAGCTTAGTTGTGACAACTTCTTCGGAATTTGGAGTTCCCTGATCTTGATGTTCTTTCTCATTTATAGGGGAGAGAGTTTCCTCTTCCGGAAGATCTATAGACAGAGGGGAATCTTCTGTTATTGGATGAGCGGCTAAAAAAAAATTCAGCCAGACCCTGCCTTTGATGGCTTTTTGTGGGATATATGTGATATCAAATTCCATAAGGAGCAGGGCCCATTTCCCGAGCCGTCCTGATAGTACGGGTTGCCTCAACAGGTATTTAGTGGATCATACTTGGAGATGAGTTTAACTTCATGGGCCAGCAGATAATGTCTCAATTTTTTGACGGCAAATACCAGCGCTAGGCACACTTTCTCCATTGGAGCATATCGGAGCTCTGGACCAATTAGCTTTCTGCTAAGATAGTATAAAGCTTGCTCTTTTTCACCCTTTTCATTTGTTGTGCCAGTAGAGCTCCCAGAGAAGCATCCATAGCTGAAATATAGAGTATAAGGTGCTTTCCAGCGATAGGTGCCCCCAGCACTGGTGGAGCGAGAAGGTATTCCTTGACCTGCTTGAAGGCAGTTTGGCATTCTTGATCCCAGACGAAGGGAGCATTCTTCTTCATTAGTTTGCCGAACGGCAGCATCTTCCTGAAAGATTGAGATAAAAGTCTAATATAGGCTAGCTTCCCTTGAAATGACCTTAAATCGGTCAGATTTTGAGGAGGGGGTGGCGATTGCTAGATCGCCTTGATTCTGTCGGGGTCTATTTCCATTCCCCGATATTTGACGACGAATGTTTTTTCAATCGTCGAACACTTTGATCTTGCCTCGGAGAGTAAATTTGCATGCAACTGGGAGGTGGAGAAGTACTCCCTTATGTGGTCAGCTTCACAGTTGACACTCTGCGCTCTGGGCGAATTACTTTGCTTTGAGAATTTTTGCAAGTGATTTGGCAAATCCCTTGTTAACAAAAAGGCTCGTCAGCCTTACGTCTTCATCTGAGCATTTAATTTGCTTACCCTTCCCTTTAGACCGGGCAAGGGGTTAAGGAATTGGCCCTCCAGGATATAAAATAGCAACAGTCAAGTTGCATTCATTTTCCCGAAAGGGGTTTAATCAGCAAAGACTGTATGCTGTTCCTTCTCTTGCATATTGATGCTTGATGGGGTGTCGATGGGGATGACCCAAAATTTTATAGCCAAGGTTTTCCAAGTTATATTCTGTATGTTGTATCAGCATCAATAATATAGAAGGACCTTGGTGGTGAAGCTTCTACAGAATAAGTTGACAGTGACTTTCCAATGGCTTCTCCTGAATTTTGGTTTTAGAACCAGTGGCTTGTACATCTTTTACCTGTTGCACATGATGGCATGAGATGTAGAAATTCAAGGCTTTATAAGGCATTATATTGATAGATGCCCCTAGATCGGCCAGGATCTGACTCAATTTGTTGCCATTTGACTGTCCCTTCAGGACGATTGTGACATAGTAGCATTCCTTTATCTGTGAAGGTGACACCTGCTGCCAGGCTTCATATATTTGAGCTTGGAAATCAGCTATATGAGCTTCATATATTTCTGTTTCTTGGAGTATTTTGACGAGAGTTTCCCTCAAGTTCACTCAAAGCAATTGCCTTCTAGACAGTAAGGTTAACGGGGAGTGATTTGAGTTGCTGAAAGATTTTGTCATCAGCCTTGATGCGTATCTGGTCCGATGAGGGAGATCCCTTTATCGAGGACTCAGATGGCTTCTTTGGCTTGACAGATTTCTTTTGAGAGAGAGGAATCAACATCCTTCCATTTGAAAAGAGAGGAGCGTTGTCCGGCTTATTTGATGAGGCATGGGGACTTTGGCTCTTTCTTTTGTATGAGGAGGCATATTGGACAGCTCTTCTTCTTCATCTGAAGGGTTGAAGACATAAGAATCCGCCCGTATTTCGGCTTCAGGCAGAGGCTTTGACTCCTTGCCTTAAATGAGAATGACTCTGCTTGATTTTGTGATATCAGGCTTCTTGAAAATAGTAGATGCAACTTTTTGCTCTTTACCATGCCCTTTCTTGCGACGGCAATTGAATTATTCGTTGGCCGACGCTGATATTGTCAGCATTGTTGGCTTACCTTCAGCCTGTTTGGTATTATCACTTGGAGAGATTTATAGCTTCTTTGGTTGAGGTTTGGACACCATATTGTAAATTGGTGAGTTAAATATGTGATTTGATTCTTCAATTTTGATTGATTGATGATATTTTTTTTTTTTTAAGTTAATACTTGAGGTACCTCAGCAGCAGCATCACGCTACATTGTTCTTTTCATTCTTCTTTTATTATTTTATTTTATCTTTGGTTTTTTTTTTTGGTTGTTTGTTGTTTTTTTTTTTTTTGTTTATATATATATATGTATAATTTTTATTTCATACCTGAAGAGCTTAAGTAAGCTTATGACTTTCTGCTCTGAAGATGATTTGGAGATGCTTCTCTTGTTGGAGCCACCTCTTAGTTGTAGAGTTGTTGACTCTTTTGGAAGTGGCTGATTTTGAGGGCCGACAGTGACCCATTCTCAAAGGTTGCATTAATTGCTTCTTGAATAAATGATGGGAGTTGGTGATAATGATCCACGAACTCCTCTGCTTGTTGGGAGATTGGCTTCGCCGCAGCTTCTTCTGATATTCCATTTGTATATTGAAAAAGAGCAATTTGAATTGTTCTTCTTCTGCTTTGCTTCTGTACTGTCCATAGCCCGGCGGATGATAATATTCACATATCTTTGGATATAGAGCTTGAATTCTGGACTTGAACCATAGGCTCGTTGTGACACCTTATTTGGCGCCAAAGAATTCCCATATTGATCAAATTTTCCTTCCCAGATATGAGTTTCGACCAAATCATGGAGATCCAGACAATAGTCTACATCTCCTTTCACTCTTGAAAGATATATGATGCTGGTTTAAGTATGGAAACCAGACTTTGTCTTCTGAGATTGTCAAGTATAAACTTGGTGCTCTTTGTTGCAAATGAGAGCTTATATAGAAGATGCAGATTTGTATACAATTGACTGGATAAATATGGATTTGAATGCTCCCCCACTGATGACCGAGGAAGACCAAAGGATGATGATGCAGTAATGACTTTCACCACATAGGATCCAGGATGGCTGGTCCATTGGTGGTTGTTGAGTATGAGGTGGTTGACCCGATGAATACTCAGGTCAATTAGCTTTTGAACATCATTTTGAGTCTTATGCAATCTTTGATACTATGACCCATCACTTGATGATATGGGCAGTAATTGGCTAATATTTCTGCCGGAACTTGGTAATCTATCAATCCGGATTGAAGGCATAGCCGGAAAAGTGAAGGCATAGCCGGAAAAGTGAGTAAGTGAGATGTCGAGGGAAAGAATATAACCTTGCCGGCTCGACAGGAGTTGAAGGATCTTCGGATAGCCACCCAATTGAGTCTGCATATGGCGACATAGGAGGCAGTTCTGAATATATTTGAGTATGCATAAGAGTATATTTACCTTGGACTTCCTCGTTATTCTATGTGGATCATGCTTGATCTTGGTAGAGAATGAGCTCCTGAATTATCTTGAGGAGGATTACACGAATGACCGTCCTTGGGATGATTTGAATTTGTTGGAAGTCTCGTCATATAAATGACATTGACAGATTGCTCTGGTCGATCCCAAGCATGAAGTTGAGGAGGGTCAGCCAGAGCATTTTGATAGATATGAGGCCATTTGAATGATCTCTGGGCCTCATTTTTGAAGATGTAGCAATCTTCAATTACATGCCCCACCATACGGTGATACGGGCAAATTAAGCTGATTGGTTTGGCTGACACCTGCCTGCCTCTTTGGTTCTGGCAGTGATATTAACTGATGTCGAGGCAGAGATCAAAGAGCCTCTATGATTCTTGTTTTTTGAAAGAATAAGGAGTCTTCATGCGCCCCATCAATGATGGCAGTGGAGCTTTAGCTTTTGATTTCTTCTTTGGGGCAGGAGAGATTGTTGCCCCCTTGCTTCATCATCAAGTGAGGAGTCAATGATGTGACTTTTTTTGCTAACTTATTGCGCTCTTTAGGGAGCTTGCCTTTATGAGATGTATGTGTCATTTGCTCGGCTAGAAACATCTCATGTCTGCCACTATGGAATTCAATTGATCGAAGCTCTTGATATTTGCTCCCAAGAGTTTCTCCTTGACTGTTGATATGAGGCCTTTTTGGCAGATAGGGATTGTATTTCTTGAACAGGAGGGTTATTGCATTTCATGCTAAACTCTCTCCACCCCTTGATGAAGTGGATTGCCGACTCTCTTTCTGTTGTTTGAGGGAACATAATTTGGCGAGAGAGATACCTTCCCTTTAGCCGTTTAGAGATGGTCTAGAAATTCTTTTGCAGATCCACCCAATCAGCAACTGAGTCAGGCTTGAGTTCTGAATACCTTTGAAATGCAACTTCAATCAAGGAAGTTGCAAATATCTGAGGATATAAGATTTGCCGATGGCGAGCTTGCCCAAGGCAATAACATAATGTGCCATATATTCCAGTGGTGACCCATGTCCATTAAACTTTGATAGTTTTGGGACTTTAGGGCATGTTTCTGGCAGCTTCTTGAATTGATGATGTACTGGATATGGAACAGAATATAATCTGCCACCTGAATACCTTCGCTCTCTGAGCGAACATATCTTGAATAATCTTCAGTATCTCATGCCTTTGTATGGCAACACCTTGAGGGGTCATAATATTGGACGGATCAATGATGTCTTGAACCGTAGTTTGAGGAAGAAGACCAGCGTAGAAAGCTGCCGGATAATTGTCGGGGCAGCCCCATCTGGATGTTGATTTTGTTGATTTTGAGCAGAGACTGGCTCCACAGAATGGGGAGGCTTGTAGTTACCAGTTGCCTCATTTCATTTAGAAGCACAGCCATTTGAGATTGGTATTGCTGCATCACTTGATATTTGTCGTCATCTGACATAGCCTGGAAATTTTCCTTTGTCGGCAAGTCGATGACGGGATTGATGTTTGAAGTTGAAGGCCCACCTTCTTCGACTTGAATATTGTTTCTTCGAAGAAGGGGATTTGAATTCCCTCATGTTAAATATCAATACGAGGGAGAACTTGACCAGGTGCTTCAGCTTGTCCGCCGGGCTGGCGGTTTCTTCTGGCAAATTACCTGATGGCTTCAGCAGGATTATTTGAAGTGGCTTCAGCGATTCAGCTGGTTCGCCAGAGTCATTCCCGGCGGCATAGCATGAGAAGATTATAAGCTTGGGTTTTTCCTCAGCTGCCCAAGTAACACGTCGTCTTTTGACGAACGGGTACTGGCGTTAGGAATTGCCCCCAGCCCATCAAGTATTGAGATTCGCGTATACGATCAAGGATCGATACGCGAGATTTGAATTACTGATTGGATTTTCTTTGACTACTCGGATATTTCCGAGCCTTGAAGAGTATACCTTGATTTCTTGTATATTCCTTTTCTCTTTTTGTCCATGATAGTGTTTGGATTCAGCATGTTGGAAGGGCAGCATTTTGATGTTGCCTCTCTTGCTGAACATTGTTGGTGTATTTGCTTGGATCTCTTTTGAGCTTCTGAGCTTCCTTTATGGGATCCCAGATTTGTTTGAACTCAGGGAGAGTGCCGAGTCTTTTGCTTGACATCGGCTTCCTTCTTGGAATCTCTGATTCCCCTTGAAACGACCGCAAAACTGAGAAGCGGTTTGAGGTTGGGATTGTAGGGGAACATAGGTTGGCTTCCGTCGAGCCGTACCTGCAGACCTTTGATCATGATGGATTTGCCAGATCTTGAGGTGGCAGCTGATGGCCTTTTACTTTTATGATTTTATTTTGTCCTTGTTGTAGAGACGAAAACTTTGATTTTGGAGGAAATTGTCTGGACTGAAAAAGTCCAGATTTGGTTGACTTAGTCTTGCTAAATGGCTACCCTTTTTTTGTGTTTTTTTTTTTTTTTGGGTCAAAGATATGGTATGAAAATTTGGTGGAGCCTACCATTGAGGTTTGGTGGCTACGATTTTGGAATTTCAATTTGGATTTTGGTTTCGGATTAGCCTACCCTGATGGTTTGTGGCTAAATTTGGTTTTAATGTATTTTGGGATTGCATATGGTTTGGAATTTGAATTTGAGAGGACATGACCCGCCTTGATGGCTTGCTGGTCATGAACTTGAGTTTGAATATGGCTTGAATTTGGATTGGACATGACCCGCCTTGATGGCTTGCTGGTCATGAGCTTGAGTTTGGATATGGTTTTGAATTTGGATTTAGACATGACCTGCCTTGATGGCTTGCTGGTCATGAGCTTGAGTTTGGATTTGGTTTTGAATTTGGATTTAGACATGACCTGCCTTGATGGCTTGTTGGTCATGAGCTTGAGTTTGGATATGGTTTTGAATTTGGATTTAGACATGACCTGCCTTGATGGCTTGCTGGTCATGAGCTTGAGTTTGGATATGGTTTTGAATTTGGATTGGACATGACCTGCTTGATGGCTTGTTGGTCATGAGCTTGAGTTTGGATTGGTTTTGAATTTGGATTGGACATGACCTGCCTTGATGGCTTGTTGGTCATGAGCTTGAGTTTGGATATGTTTTGAATTTGGATTTAGACATGACCTGCCTTGATGGCTTGTTGGTCATGAGCTTGAGTTTGGATATGGTTTTGAATTTGGATTTAGACATGACCTGCCTTGATGGCTTGTGGTCATGAGCTTGAGTTTGGATATGGTTTTGAATTTGGATTTAGACATGACCTGCCTGATGGTTGTTGTCATGAGCTGAGTTGGATATGGTTTTGAATTTGGATTAGACATGACCTGCCCTGATGGCTTGTTGGTCATGCTTGGTTTGGATATGGTTTTAATTGGATTGGACATGACCTGCCTAGGCTCATAGCCATAATGTTGTTGGCCAGAGTTAGGCTGATCCCCTTTATAGCATTACCTTTGGAGAGCATTCGGATGCCCCTGTTGATAATAGCAGGCGAGCTTTGACGTGCCCATGACTCTTGTGGGTCCTCCTTGTGATTTGTTGAGAGAGGCTTTTGAGCAGCATCTTTTCATAGGCCGGAACCACCCCTGGCATGATTGTTGATGGCGAGTGGTCCATAAGTGACGGCCATCTTCAACGGCTTATGATTTGCCTTTTTGTTTGTACCTTCAAGGGAAAATATCAGTATTAGGACTTTCATGAAAAATATACGTATGTCTCATCCTTTGCTATGAATGGTGAGAAGAGGTCCCACGGGCGTGCCAGTTGTTGACACGGGATATATCACTTTAACATATCATTTGTTTTTTTGTTTGCCATTTCATTTTATCTGGTTCATGTATTCATTTCATTTGGGTATTCATTTATTTCACATGCTTTGATTGTGTATTGTGATTTGCGGGGCGTGCCAGTCTGTCTAACAGACAGAAGAAAGAGTCCGCGCAATGCGGAGAAGGTATTTTTGGGTGTCCATGGAACGGACGGGTGTGGTATCCGTGAACGGACGAGTATGGTGTCCGTGAACGGACGGGTATGGTGTCCGAGGGACGGACGGGTATGATGTCCGAGGAACGGACGGGTGCGCCGTATTTTAATCTGAACTCCTTGAGTCCCGTATCTATACTCATCAGGTGATTGAGGTAGCATGTGCTGGACCTCTGTCTCCATCGACCGGAGTCGATGTTACATTTACATCGAATTAAGACTCTTGGTGTTATTTAACACCAGTTTTAACCCGAATACCATTCATAGCAAAGGGGATGAGAAAATACACACTTTTTTAGAAAATCCTGGTCATGATGTATCATTTTTCTTTTGGTTATTTTTGAAATACTTTTGCTTTGAGTGTTTCATTTTGAAAAGACTGCCCTTTGTGGAGTCCGAGATATGACTTTTAAGAAGGGAACAGATATATTCCGTGAACCCATTTGGGGTCTCCCTCCTCCCCTTTTTTTTGAGAAAGATGTTGTTTGAAGGTTTCATTTTGGAAAACCTGAGGATTATTATTGCAGACGGCATATACCCGTGCATTTGATTCTGAACTTGGGGGAAGTCGTGATTAGAAGTAGCATTTTAGAAGAGTTGCACATCAACCCCTTTTCTTTTTTATGACATGATATTCTTTTACAACATCCTTCTTTTAAATGAAGTCTGAATTGAGGCAGAATTTCATTTCTCCTCGTTCATCGTTTCATTCATTCATCATTCATTTTTTTTACTTGTATGAGTATGATTTTTGGAGAACGTATGCACATATCTCCATGGACGTTCTTGTCAACTTGAAGTTCCTTTCGGAAAACTGTCCATATGAACAATTCTTGTGAGTATGCATCATGCTGCTTTGGAGTAACTGAGCGCAGTTCGGGTCCTATCACAGTTCGGGTCCTGTCACAGTTCGGGTCCTGTCCCCTTTTCTTTGGATGTGTGTATATCATCACAATTTTCATAAATTTATTTTGGCAGAGTTTCTGCCTATGCGGAATGTCCTCACGAGAGATATATTCATATGAACATGTACTTATATCCATGTGTCCCCAGAGAATCTTTGCCCGGAGGGATTTTGCCCTAAGAAAGTATGTGTGTATGATCATAAATTTGCAGTTTACGCATATTTTCTCACCGGTATCTCTATTTGAAGGAGTATCCGGCAAAAGGTACCATCTGCATATGCAGAATCCCTTTTGAGAGGCATACGCACATAATTGCGAATTTATGATTATATAGACATGTCCGTAGGCGGAGACTCCATTTGGGCAGAGTTTCCTCTTGGGAACACATGTATATGAATACAAAGTTTGTGATTATATTGATATGTTTTTAGAGGGAAAACTCTGACATGGGCAGAGCTTCCTTCAAGTAACACATGTGTATAGGCACAAATTTGAATTTTATAGGTATGTTCTTAGGCGGAATCTCCACTTGGGCAGAGTTTCCTCTAGGAACATGCATATAAAAATACAAATTGTGAATATACAAACATGTTCTTGGGTAGAATCTCCCTTGGGCAGAATCTCCTCTGAGAAACATATAAATATAAACACAGATTTGAAATTTATAGATATGTTCTTAGGTTGAATCTCCACTTGGGCAGAGTTTCCTCTAAGAAACACATATATAAATACGAATCTGTGAATATATGAATATATTCTCGAGCAGAATCTCCACTTGGGCAGAGTCTCATCTAAGAAACATATGCATATAGCACAAACACACCATCCCGGAGAGTTTAAAACTCGATGGGAGGTGGCATGAATAACAGAGGTATCTAAAATACCATATGTCCGGAATGGACGGTATTTAGAACCTATAGCCCGTGAGGGCCGGTGCCGCTATTGCGGACTTTTAGCCGATGAAGTTTGCCGATGCGCATACGGATAACCTCTCAACACTCGGGGGAAGAAGATTTGGTACCTTCACTCACACAAGAAATGAGATTGAGAGAGAGACGGGAGACTTTTGGAAATTTTCTATTCTTTCAGAATTTCAGAAAAGAGGGGGGCAGCAATTTCTCCAGGGAGCCGGCATCTCCCGGGGCCGACCTTTGAAATGGGGGGATGGGGTGCCTTTTATAGGGGAAGGCACCCCTTACATTGCATGGATGGGGGGTTTTCTAACCGATGGGGGTTCCATCTGTTAGAGGGAAAATTCCCTCTAACCGAGGGGGTACCATCGGTTAGAGGGTTTTAAAATCCTCTAACCGATGGGGGTACCATCGGTTAGGGGGAGGGGCACTCCTCTAACCGATGGGGGTTCCATCGGTTAGGGGATGTGCCTATTCCCTGTTTTTTTTTTTTTTTTCCTGTTTTTTTTTTAAAGGGGACCCCTAACCGATGGAACATCCATCGGTTAAAGGGGGAATCCCCCCCCTAACCGATGGGGTTTCATCGGTTAGAAGGGGGGAGACTCCCCTAACCGATGGAAGCCCCATCGGTTAGGGGATTCCCCTTAACCGATGGAACTTCCATCGGTTAGAGGGGGTTCCCCTCTAACGATGGAAGCACCATCGGTTGGAGGGGTCTCCCCCTCCAACCGATGGAAGCACCATCGGTTAAGGGGGAAAAACCCCCTTAACCGATGGTAGCCTCATCGGTTAGGGGAAAAAACCCCCTAACGATGGTGATCATGGTTTAGGGGAGGGGGATTTCTAGGAATAAATAATGGGGGGATTGACACCAAATTTTATTTTTTATGTCAACAGCCCCCCATCATGCTCTCTCCGGGAGTCTCTCTGCCAGACCCTCTCCCTTGTGTGGTTCTCTTTCTCTCACTCTCACTTTCTGAGAAATCCCTCGCATGCCTCCAAGCCAGGTATCAGAAGTTGTTGATGGTCTCCGCCACTGTCACAGTGTCACTGTCATTGTCACTGTAGTGGTCCTCGGGGCTGGCACAGTGGTGTGGGAGGACGAGACTCCTGGTCAGGCAGAACTTGCGGAGGGGGAAAGAGAAGGAAAGCTTGAGGTGCAGGTTATATATCTTTGTTTATATATTTTTTTAATAAGGTTATGCATATCAGGGGGTGGGGTGGGGTATCCGCACAGTACATACCGTATTGTACCGTACCACAAAAAATGTGATATGGTGCGGTATTGTGATATGACCAACTTTGCTCTGAAAAATGCAAAAAGGCTGTCAACTCCTTGTAGGAGAATTCAGTTTAACAGTTGGTTTTGATCAAGAATAGTCACTGGGTCACAAATGTTCTTGTTTTTCATCTATTGATTATATTGTAAGATTATAATAATACTGAATGATTGGACAGCTGATGGTTTAGGGATCAAATACAAGAATGAGGAGTCACCAAAAAAGGAACAGAGGATTATCCAGATACAGTTGCAGCATGATGCATATGTTGCAAGTTTTCAAAATGAAAGCAGATTATATTACCAATTCCATTACCAAATAGAGGCAGTACAACCAATGTAAGGTGAGGAGAGGTTCCTCACTTAACTCAAAAGATAAAGTTGTGCTCATAAGTCATAAGTTACTGACAACTGAATATGAAAATTGTAAAGACACGTTTCATTACTCCTGCACAAATTATAAAGGAAGAAAGCAGCATGATGAGTAAGTTGCAACTTGTGATGTCTTAAAGATCTGATAAACTGAAAATTGATATCAATGAGATGTAGTTCTCTAGAATAATAAGTGTATCTAAGATGGATTTGTCTTATATACTATTCTATTTATTATGCATCAAGACCTAGCACCATAGGCAGTATTCACTCTTGCTCCTATCATGATAGACACGAACACTACCCCCTCCGCATCTTTCTTTTTCTTTCTTTTTTTCCTACTCTTGTGTAGAGAAGATGTACTCTGCTTCAATTTGTACTCCCAATACCACCATTCCAAGTTGCTAGTCTGCAGTTATAACTACAGTTTCAGCTGAAGAAGCTGTGTCTCTCAGATGCGTCGGGCTCAGAGAAGTAGCCAAAGAACAAACTTCCTTCCTACATCCAAACCATGGTACTAAAAGTGGCTGCACTGATGTGGAACTGGCGCAGTTCCATTAAGAATAAATGTCAAGAACTGGCTTCATTTTTGCGAAAACTGGTCTTGGAAGTGAAATCTTTACCAAAATGTAAACAAATAAGGCCCGCCCAGTTCCCGTGTCCAATTTTAAATTCCTTGGTTCAAATGATATAGATAATTGAATAGTCGTCCAATTCATTCTGTAGGCAGATATTCTTGTAGGCATGGTTGGCAGTTTCGGCCGAAACCGAAACGTTTCCGTTTCAGACTGGAATGATCCCAAACTGACCCAAAAAACTGTAACAACCTGAAACTTTAAAAAAATTAATAAAAAAATATTATGTTTTGGACGAAACCAAACTGGTTTTGTCCTGTTTTGGCTCGATACCGGCCGAAACGGATGCAAACTGCCCTCACCCCACAGATCTCAGAAGTCAGATCTGAGAGGCTTTCAGGAGTGGGGAGGTGGAAGGGGGTTGAGGGAGCCTGGGGGGAACCTTGGGGAGGTGTAGGAGCTGCTTTCGCTGCCAGAGACGAACTTCCCCACGCAACCTTTGATTCTTACTGTTTGCAGTGCATAGACACCCTTTGTGCAGCACATTGCGTTGTAAGTAATGTGTTTTTTAAATTTCTTCCATAGATTTGCATGCAATAGGTTAGGGTTTAGGCTACATATAGTTCTTTTGTGCTATGTTTAGGATGAAATACCAAATTAGAACCTAATTAGTGATGTAAATTTGGGACTTTTATGTAATAAGGAAAGCTTAGTATGAATAGAAGGTTAATTAAGGTTCATTGAATGCTTTAGGATGGGAGCATAGGGATTATTGCATTACATGCCATGAATTAGGTCCTAATTAGGATTTTAGTATTGGGGCTTTTGTGTAATTAGCTCAAGTTAAGGTCAATTGAAGATTAAATAAACTTCATTGAATGCTTTAGGGTTTAAGCATGCTGCTAATTACAGTACATGCCATGAATTGAGGGTAAACCCCTAATTCGGAGCTAATTAACCATTAGAAATTAGGGCTTTTATGTAATTAGGTGTGCTTAGCGTCAATTGAAGTTTAATTAAGCTTCATTGCAATTTTTCGGGTGGGAGCATGCTATTAACTGCATTAAATGCTATGTAGTTACGGTAAGTTCCCTAATTAGGATCTAATCAGGTATAAAAAAAGCTAAGTCTTTATGTACTTATGTGTAATCATTAAGTTTGATTGCAACTTTCCATTCTACTAACAACCTTTTATCTTTGACTATCTTAATGTAGGACCATGGCTGGAGGTGAACAGAGTCAGGGATTGGATGATACAAGATGGGCCCATCTCACCCTAGTTGATGCTAGGAGGGGAAAAGTATGGGAAAGAGATACATGGGGGAATTACGAGAGGAAAACAACATTTGGCAAGAGTAAGAGGAGAGATAAAGTAATGTGACATAGCTCCCCGAGTGGTGAGGGAGGAAATGCGTCAGTGTCTTCTAGGCCAAAAAGAGAGTAGGCAACGAGGGGTTGAAGATGAAGTTGAAATTAATGAGGAGCTTTCAGGCAAATTGAGAAGGACCAGAAGGGATGATGACGATGATGAACCCGGCTATAAAGATTCAGATCCTGAGCTGACGCAGGCAAGAGCGTGAGCATGCTGCTTGATTAAGGGGAAAAACACATGTAGGAACAAGGAGTAGGAGAAGCACAGGCACAACCCCCGTAGAGAGTAAGGTCCCATGGATAGCTATGTGCTTAGAAGGTAAAATTCTACACAGTCAAAAATCAAATAGGCACTGAGAAGGGTCAATAAATCAACGGAATCTACAGGGCATGTATTTAAGAGCATTTGCAAGTGATTTTTCCATGCATATGTGCCTATGCATGTAGTTGAATTAGAGTATTTTTAGCATATGATTGATGCTGTAGCAGATGCTAGGCTTGGCTTTAAGGCTCCATTACATCGCGACATATACAGGTGTGGCCTTAAAGGAGAGGTTGAGGAGCTCCAGTAAGTAGGTTGAAAGCTTCAAGCATATATGGATGGAGAGAGGATGCACTATTATGTGTTGATGGTTGTGGACACAAAAATTTTTTGTGTCACCATCCCCATTAAAACCCCCATTTCCAGAAATGCCCCTCCCTTAACCGATGGGGCTACCATCGGTTAAGGGGTTTTCTCCCCCCAACCGATGGTAGCACCATCGATTGGAGGGACAAACCCCTCTAACAGATGGTAGTTCCATCTGTTAGAGGGGAATTCCCCTCTAACAGATGGTACTTACCATCTGTTAGAGGGGAATTCCCCTCTAACAGATGGAACTACCATCTGTTAGAGGGACCTCCCCTTGAGAGTCCCCTAACCGATGGGACTGCCATCGGTTAGGGGAGTCTTCCCCTCTAACCGATGGGAGTTCCATCGGTTGAGGGGAAATTCCCCTTTAACCGATGGAACCTCCATCGGTTAGGGGAGTCTTCCCCTCTAACCGATGGGTGTTCCATCGGTTAGGGGGGATTTCCCCTTTAACCGATGGAACCTCCATCGGTTAAGGGGAATCCCCTTAAAAAAAAAAAACAGGAACAAAACTGAAGAACCCCTAACCGATGGTACTACCATCGGTTAGAGGGGTTCCCTCCCCCTAACCGATGGCACCCCCATCGGTTAGAGGGGCTTTAACCCTCTAACCGATGGTACCCCCATCGGTTAGAGGGAATTTTCCCTCTAACCGATGGAACCCCCATCGGTTAGAGGCCCCCATTCCCACACAATGTAAGGGGGTGCCTTCCCCTATAAAAGGCACCCCCATTCCCCCATTCGAGAGGCTGGCCCCCGGGAGATGCCACAGCCCCTTTGAGAAATTGCTGTCCCCCTTCCCGTGAAATCCCAAACAATAGAAAATTTTGATTTCCAAAGTCCCCCTCTCTCTCAACCTCATTTCTTGTGTGAGTGAAGGTACCAAATCTTCTTCCCCCGAGTGTTGAGAGGTTGTTCGTATACGGCATCGGCAAACTTCATCGGCTAAAAGTCCGCAATAGCGGCACCGGCCCTCACAGGCTATAGGTTCTAAATACCGTCCATTCCGGACATATGGTATTTTAGATACCTTTGTTATTCATGCCACCTCCCATCGAGTTTTAAACTCTCCGGGATGGTGTGTTTGTGCTATATGCATATGTTTCTTAGAGGAGACTCTGCCCAAGTGGAGATTCTGCTCGAGGACATATTCATATATTCACAGATTCGTATTTTTATATATATGTTTCTTAGAGGAAACTCTGCCAAGCGGAGATTCAACCTAAGAACATATCTATGAATTTCAAATCTGTGTTTATATTTATATGTTTCTTAGAGGAGATTCAGCCCAAGGGGAGATTCTGCCCAAGAACATGTTTGTATATTCACAAATTTGTATTTTTATATGCATGTTCCCTAGAGGAAACTCTGCCCAAGTGGAGATTCCGCCTAAGAACATATCTATAAAATTCAAATTTGTGCCTATACACATGTGTTACTTGAAAGGAAGCTCTGCCCATGTCAGAGTTTTCCCTCTAAAAACATATCAATATAATCACAAACTTTGTATTCATATACATGTGTTCCCAAGAGGAAACTCTGCCTAAATGGAGTCTCCGCCTACGGACATGTCTATATAAACATAAATTCGCATTTATACGCGTATGCCTCTCGAAAGGGATTCTGCATATGCAGATGGTACCTTTTGCCGAATACTCCATTCAAATAGAGATACCGGTGAGAAAATATGCGTAAACTGCAAATTTATGATCATACACACATACTTTCTTAAGGGCAAAATCCCTCCGGACAAAGATTCTCTGAGGACACATGGATATAAGTACATGTTCATATGAATATATCTTCGTGAGGGCATTCCGCATAAGCGGAAACTCTGCCAAAATAAATTTATGAAAATTGTGATGATATACACACATCCAAAGAAAAAGGGGACAGGACCCGAACTGTGATAGAACCCGAACTGTGACAGGACCCGAACTGTGACAGGGCCCGAACTGTGCTCAGTTACTCCAAAGAGCAGCATAAATGCATACTCACAAGAACTGCGTTCATATGGACAGTTTTCAGAAAAGAGTTTCAAATTGACAAGAACGTCCATGGAAATACGTACATACGATCTTTGAAAGTCATACTCATACAAGCAAAGAAAAATGGATGATGAATAAATGAAACGATGAACGAGGAGAAAGGAAATTCTACCTCAATTCAGACTTCATTTAAAAGAAGGATGTTGTAAGAAAATATCACGTCATAAAAAAAATTAATGTAACAACTCTTCTAATACAGAAATGCTACTTTGAATCACGACTTCCCCCAAGTTCAGAATCAAATGCACGGGTATATGCCCGTCTGCAATAATAATTCTCAGGTTTTCCAAAATAAAACCTTCAAACAACATCTTTCTCCAAAAAGGAGAGGAGGGAGACCCCAAATGGGTTCACGGAAATATATCTGTTCCCTTCTTAAAAGTCATATCTCGGACTCCACAAAGGGCAGTCTTTTCAAAATGAAACACTCAAAGCAAAAGTATGTCAAAAATAACCAAAAGAAAAATGATACATCATGACCAGGATTTTCTTAAAAAAGTGTGTATTTTCTCATCCCCTTTGCTATGAATGGTATTCGGGTTAAAACTGGTGTTAAATAACACCAAGAGTCTTAACTCGATGAAAATGCAACATCGACTCCGGTCGATGGAGACAGAGGTCCAGCACATGCTACCTCAATCACCTGATGAGTATAGATACGGGACTCAAGGAGTTCAGATTAAAATACGGCGCACCCGTCCGTCCCTCGGACACCATACCCGTCCGTCCCTCGGACATCATACCCGTCCGTCCCACGGACATCATACCCGTCCGTCCCACGGACATCATACCCGTCCGTTCCATGGACACCCAAAAATACTTTCTCCGCATTACGCGGACTCTTTCTTCTGTCTGTTAGACAGACTGGCACGCCCCGCAAATCACAATACACAAATCAAAGCATGTGAAATAAATGAATACCCAAATGAAATAAATACATGAACCAGATAAAATGAAATGAGCCAACAAAACCAAATGATATGTTAAAGTGATATTTTTCCCGTGTCAACAACTGGCACGCCCGGTGGGACCTCTTCTCACCATTCATAGCAAAGGATGAGACATACGTATATTTTTCATGAAAGTCCTAATATTGATATTTTCCCTTGAAGGTACAAACAAAAAGGCAAATCATAAGCCGTTAAAGATGGCCGTCACTTATGGACCACTCGCCATCAACAATCATGCCAGGGGTGGTTCCGGCTATGAAGAAGATGCTGCTCAAAAGCCTCTCTCCAACAAATCAACAAGGAAGACCCACAAGAGTCATGGGCACGTCAAAGCTCGTCCTGCTATTATCAACAGAGGGCATCCGAATACTCTCCAAAGGTAATACTAATAAAGGGGATCCGCCTAACTCTGGCCAACAACATCTATTGGCTATGAGCCTGGGCAGGTCATGTCTAAATCCAAATTCAAAACCATATCCAAACTCAAGCTCATGACCAGCAAGCCATCAAGGCGGGTCATGTCTAAATCCAAATTCAAAACCATATCCAAACTCAAGCTCATGACCAGCAAGCCATCAAGACAGGTCATGTCTAAATCCAAATTCAAAACCAAAATCCAAACTCAAGCTCATGACCAGCAAGCCATCAAGGCGGGTCATGTCCAATCCAAATTCAAAGCCATATCCAAACTCAAGTTCATGACCAGCAAGCCATCAAGGCGGGTCATGTCCAATCTCAAATTCAAAATTCCAAACCATATGCAATCCCAAAATACATTAAAACCAAATATAGCCACAAACCATCAGGGTAGGCTGAATCCGAAACCAAAATCCAAATTGAAATTCCAAAATCGTAGCCACCAAACCTCAATGCTAGGCTCCACCAAATTTTCATACCATATCTTTGACCCAAAAAAAACAAAAAACAAAAAAAGGAAGGGGTAGCCATCTAGCAAGACTAAGTCAACCTAAATCTGGACTTTTTCAGCACAGACAATTTCCTTCGAAATCATAGTTTCTGTCTCTACAACAAGGACAAAATAAAATTATGAAAGTAAAAGGCTATCAGCTGCCACCTCAAGATCTGGCAAATCCATCATGATCAGAGGTCTGCAGGTACATTTCGACCGAAGCCAACCTATCACCCCACGGGATAGGTATATTCCTACAATCCCAACCTCAAACCGCTTCTGAGTTTTGCGGTGGTTTCAAGGGAATCAAGAGATTCCAGAAGGAAGCCGATGTCAAGCAAAAGACTCGGCACTTTGCCGAGTTCAAACAAATCTGGGATCCCATAAAGGAAGCTCAGAAGCTCAAAGAGATCCAAGCAAATACACCAACAATGTTCAGCAAGAGAGGCAACATCAAAAATGCTCCCTTCCACGTGCTGAATCCAAACACTATCATGGACAAAAAAGAGAAAAGGAATATACAAGAAATCAAGGTATACTCTTCAAGACTCGGAGAATATCCAAGTAGGCAAAGAAAATCCGAATCAGTAATTCAAATCTCGCGTATCGATCCCTGATCGTATACAGCGAATCTCAGTACTTGATAGGCTGGGGGCAATTCCTAATGCCAGTACCCGTCCGTCAATAAGACGACGTGTTACTTGGGCAGCTGAGGAAAAACCCAAGCTTATAATCTCCTCATAATATGCCTCTGGGAATGACTCTAGCGAAATGGCGGAACCAATCGCAAAAGCCAATCCAAATATTCCTACTGAGGCCATCAAGCAATTTGCCACAAGAAACCGCCAGCCCGACTGACAAGCCGGAACATCTAGTCAAGCTCCCCCTCGTGTTGGCTTTCAATATGAAGGAATTCAAATCCCCTTCGTCAAAGAGACAAATGTTCAGATCAAGAAGATCGGCTCCCTACTTCAATATCAACGCCGTCATTGATTTACCTACAAAGGAAAATTTCCAAGTAATGTCAGGCGAGGGTAAATGCCAAATGATGCAGCAATATCAATCTCAAATGGTTGTGCTTCTAAATGAAATGAGGTGATTGGCAACTTCAAGCCTCCAGCATTCTACAGAGCCAGTCTCTACTGAAAATCAACAAATTTATCATCCAGATGGGTCTGCCCCGGCAAATCATTCGGCAGTTTCTACAACTGGTCTTCTTCCTCAAACTACGGGTCAGGATATCATTGATCCGTCCAATGTTATGCATCCTCAAACAGAAACAATCAAGTATATCATCAATTCAACTTCCTTGATTGAAGTTGCATTTCAAAGGTATTCAGAACTCAAGCCTGACTCAGTTGCTGATTGGGCGGATCTGCAAAAGAAATTTCTAGACCATCTCTAAACGGCTAAAGGGAAGGTATCTCTCTCGCCAAATTATGTTCCCTCAAACAACAGAAAGGGGAGTCGGCAATCTACTTCATCAAGGGGTGGAGAGAGTTTAGCATGAAATGCAATAACCCTCCTGTTCGAGAAGATACAATCCCTATCTGCCAAAAAGGCCTCATATCAACAGTCAAGGAGAAACTCTTGGGAGCAAATATCAAGAGCTTCGATCAATTGAATTCCATAGTGGCAGACACTGAGATGTTTCTAGCCGAGCAAATGACACAGACATCTCATAAAGGCAAGCTCCCCAAAGAGCGCAATAAATTAGCAAAAAAAAAGTCAACATCATTGACTCCTCACCTGATGATGAAGCAAAGGGGGCAACAATCTCTCCTGCCCCAAAGAAGAAATCAGAAGCTAAAGCTCCACTGCCATCATTGATGGGGCGCATGAAGACTCCTTATTCTTTCAAAAAACAAGAATCATAGAGGCTCTTTGATCTCTGCCTCGACAATCAGTTAATATCACTGCCAGAACCAAAGAGGCAGGCAGGTGTCAGCCAAACCAATCAGCTTAATTTGCCCGTATCACCGTATGGTGGGGCATGTAATTGAAGATTGCTACATCTTCAAAAATGAGGCCCAGAAGATCATTCAAATGGCCTCATATCTATGCAAAATGCTCTGGCTGACCCTCCTCAACTTCATGCTTGGGATCGACCAGAGCAATCTGTCAATGTCATTTATATGACGAGACGTCCAACAAATTCAAATCATCTCGAGGACGGTCATTCATGTAATCCTCCTCAAGATAATTCAGGAGCTCATTCTCTACCAAGATCAAGGCATGATCCACATAGAATAATGAGGAAAGTCCAAAGGTAAATATACTCTTATGCATACTTAAATATATTCAGAACTGCCTCCTATGTCGCCATATGCAGACTCAATTGGGTGGCTATCCGAAGATCCTTCAACTCCTGTCGAGCCGGCAAGGTTATATTCTTTCCCTCGACATCTCACTTACTCACTTTTCCGGCTATGCCTTCAATCCGGATTGATGGATTACCGAGCTCCGGCAGAAATATTAGCCAATTACTGCCCATATCATCAAGTGATGGGTCATAGTATCAAAGATTGCATAAGATTCAAAAATGATGTTCAAAAGCTAATTGACCTGAGTATTCATCGGGTCAACCAGCCTCATACTCAACAACCACCAAATGGACCAGCCAATCCTGGAACCTATGTGGTGAAAGTCATTAGTGCATCATCATCCTTTGGTCTTCCTCGGTCATCAGTGGAGGAGCATTCAAATCCATATTTATCCAGTCAATCGTATACAAATCTGCATCTTCTATAATAAGCTCTCATTCGCAACAAAGAGCACCAAGTTTATACTTGACAATCTCAGAAGACAAAGTCTGGTTTCCATACTTAAACCAGCATCATATATCTTTCAAAGTGAAAGGAGATGTATGACTGTTGTCTGGATCTCCATGATTTGGTCGAAACTCATATCTAGGAAGGAAAATATGATCAATATGGGAATTCTTTGGCGCCAGCAAATAAGGTGTCACGACGAGCCTATGGTTCAAGTCCAGAATCCCAAGCTCTATATCCAAAGATATGTGAATATTATCATCATCCCCTGGGCTATGGACGATACAAAGTCGAAGCTGAAATGGAGCAATTTAAAATTGATCTTTTTCAATACAGAATTAGAATATCGAAAGAAGTTGCGACAAAGCCAATCTCCCAGCAAGCAGAGGAGTTCGTAGATCATTATCACCAACTCCCATCTTCAATTATTCAAGAAGCAATTAATGCAACCTTTGAGAATGGGTCACTGTCGGCCCTCAAAATCAGTCAATTCCAAAAGAGTCAACAACTCTACAACTAAGAGGTGGCTCCAACAAGAGAAGCATCTCCAAATCATCTTCAGAGCAGAAAGTCATAAGCTTACTTAAAGCTCTTCAGGTATGAAATAAAAATATATACATATATATATATAAAGAACAAAAAAAAAAACAAAAAAAGAAAAACAAACAAACAACAAACAAACTAAAAAAAAAAAAAACAAGAATAATAATAATAATAATAAAAGAAGAATGAAAAAGAACAAATGTAGCGTGATGCTGCTGCTGAGGTACCTCAAGTATCAACTTAAAAAAAAAAATCATCAATCAATCAAAATTGAAGAATCAAATCACATATTTAACTCACCAATTTACAATATGGTGTCCAAACCTCAACCAAAGAAGCTATAAATCTCTCCAAGTGATAATACCAAACAGGCTGAAGGTAAGCCAACAATGCTGACATATCAGCGTCGGCCAACAAATAATTCAAATCGCCGTCGCAAGAAAGGGCATGGTAAAGAGCAAAAAGTTGCATCTACTATTTTCAAGAAGCCTGATATCACAAAATCAAGCAGAGTCATTCTCATTAAGGCAAGGAGTCAAAGCCTCTGCCTGAAGCCGAAATACGGGCGGATTCTTATGTCTTCAACCCTTCAGATGAAGAAGAAGAGCTGTCCAATATGCCTCCTCATACAAAAGAAAGAGCCAAAGTCCCCATGCCTCATCAAATGAGCCGGACAACGCTCCTCTCTTTTCAAATGGAAGGATGTTGATTCCTCTCTTTCAAAAGAAATCTGTCAAGCCAAAGAAGCCATCTGAGTCCTCGATAAAGGGATCTCCCTCATCGGACCAGATACGCATCAAGGCTGATGACAAAATCTTTCAGCAACTCAAATCACTCCCCGTTAACCTTACTGTCTAGAAGGCAATTGCTTGGAGTGAGGACTTGAGGGAAACTCTCCAAGAAACAGAAATATATGAAGCTCATAT
The DNA here is from genome assembly GCA_014218235.1 of Colocasia esculenta. NCBI lineage: Eukaryota > Viridiplantae > Streptophyta > Magnoliopsida > Alismatales > Araceae > Colocasia > Colocasia esculenta. Next base: position 145,192,374 of record CM024758.1, on the reverse strand, counting down.
GGCTGATTTCCAAGCTCAAATATATGAAGCACTAGCAACAGATGTCACCTTCACAGATAAAGGAATGCTACTATGTCACAATCATCCTGAAGGGACAAGTCAAATGGCAACAAATTGAGTCAGATCCTGGCCGATCTGGGGGCATCTATCAATATAATGCCTTATAAAGCCCTTGAATCTCTACATCTCATGCCTCATGTGCAACAGGTAAAAGATGTACAAGCCACTGGTTCTAAAACCAAAATTCAGGAGAAGCCATTGGAAGAGTCACTGTCAACTTAATTCTTAGAAGCTTCACCACCAAGGTAGCCTTCTATATTATTGATGCTGATACAACATACAGAATATTACTTGGAAGACCTTGGCTATAAAAATTTTGGGTCATCCCATCGACACCCCATCAACGCATCAAGTATGCAAAAGAAGGGAAGCAGTATACAGTCTTTGCCAGTTAAGCCCCGCATCGGGAAGATGAATGCAACTTGACTGCTGCTATTTTATATCTTGGAGGGCCAATCCCTCAACCCCTTGCCCGGTCTAAAGGGAAGGGTAAGCAAATTAAATGCTCAGATGAAGACAGTAAGGCTGACGAGCCTTTTGTGGTAAACAAAGGATTTGCCAAATCACTTGCAAAGAATTCTCAAAGCAAAGTAATTCGCCCAGAGCGACAGAGTGTCAACTATGAAGCCGACCACATAAGGGAGTACTTCTCCACCTCCCAGTTGCATGCAAATTTACTCTCCAAGGCAAGATCAAAGTGTTCGACGATTGAAAAAACATTCGTCGTCAAATATCGGGGAATGGAAATAGACCCCGACAGAATCAAGGCGATCTAGCAATCGCCACCTCCTCAAAATCTGACCGATTTAAGGTCATTTCAAGGGAAGCGCCTTGAAGCCTATAAATCCCTTCAAGTGTATCAAGCCAGAATGGTTCGTGCATTCGACAAATTAGCAAGACCCAGAGCTTTTAAGCAAAGGAGATCTTGTCATGGTCAAGTGCAGAGAAGCAATGGCCGGAAAGTCATGTGGCAAACTGCAACCCACTTGGCTCGGTCCATATATCGTCACTCTGGCATATGAAGGAGGCGCATATCGGCTAGTTGACCATAAAGGTAATGTGCCCTTTCCCCCGCTCAACGGGAAGCACCTGAAATTATACCACGCGCCAGAACATGAATTCCCTGGCCAGCCAAACAAAAAAACCGATCACCCAAAAAAGGCATGAAGCCGAAAGAGAATGAAACACAATGAAATGAAGTTTGCAACAGATAGGGGCAAAGGAATCAAAACTTCCACCTGTCCGTCATATACCCCGAACTTGTCAGTCCCTACCAAGCATGAAAGCCAAGGGCGTTCCATGTATAAACCCAAAAGAAAATATAATAATAGGGGAAATTTCAATGAAAGATGGAGGCTTATTTTGCGTATCCCGCCAAATGAGGTTCCAAGATACAATGACAAGCAACACCAAATCCAATACCAAAAATCATAGCCAACAAACCAAAAAGGTAGGCTGTGTCAAAACTATACAAAGATCATAGCCAACAAACCAAAAAGGTAGGCTGTGTCAAAACCATACTATAACCATAGCCAGCAAACCAAAAAGGTAGGCTATGTCAAATCCAAATACCAAAACCATAGCCAACAAACCACAAAGGTAGGCTATATCAAATCCAAATACCAAAAATCATAGCCAGCAAACCAAAAAGGTAGGCTATATCAAACCCAAAATACCCCAAACCATAGCCAGCAAACCAAAAAGGTAGGCTATGTCAAATCCAAATACCAAAACCATAGCCAACAAACCACAAAGGTAGGCTATATCAAATCCAAATACCAAAAATCATAGCCAGCAAACCAAAAAGGTAGGCTATATCAAACCCAAAATACCCCAAACCATAGCCAGCAAACCAAAAAGGTAGGCTATATCAAACCCAAAATACCCCAAACCATAGCCAGCAAACCAAAAAGGTAGGCTATGTCAAATCCAAATACCAAAACCATAGCCAACAAACCACAAAGGTAGGCTATATCAAATCCAAATACCAAAAATCATAGCCAGCAAACCAAAAAGGTAGGCTATATCAAATCCAAATACCAAAAAATCATAACCAGCAAACCAAAAAGGTAGGCTATGTCAAATCCAAATGCCAAAACCATAGCCAACAAACCACAAAGGTAGGCTATGTCAAACCCAAATCAAATCATCACCATAGCCGGCAAACCAAAAAGGTAGGCTATATTAAGTCCAGAATACCATGACTATAGCCAACAAACCATAAAGGTAGGCTATGTCAAATCCAAAACCAAAACCAAAACTAAAATAACCTAAACCCCACATGTCGATATCCAAATCCAAGGATAACCCAATCCTAATTCCAATGTGAATCCGAATGCAAACCCTTTATTTTGGCCCTACGCCATCAAGGATAGGCCGAATTCAAATCCAAACCCCAAGCTCTATACTAAAGCCCATAACAATACCCAAAAAAAAAATCTTCACGCACAGAAGCCATCACCATCCATCCCATCCTAGCTCACCACCCATCCCATCCCAGTTCACCACCCGTTTCAGAACCAGACCCTCACCTTTTTGAGTATCTAAGCCAGTCAAATCTTCGAAAAAAAAAGAAGGAGAAATAAAAAAAGAAAGGGGTTAAAAATAAAGATACCCCGATGGACTTAAGTATACAATCCCTCGTATACTTAAGGGCAAAAAGATCAAAAAAATCCAGCTGAGGTGAAAACCCGAGAGGGCGCTTCAGGCAAAAATGGATAACCCCTCAACGTGAAAACCCGAAAGGGCGCGTTGGAAAAAGCTAAAGGGGGCCAGTCTTGGTGAAAACCCGAAAGGGCGCTAAGGCTGGTAATGTGACAAAAAAAAAAAAGAGAAGAAAAAATGTTGATGAAAAGAAGGATTTTTCAGTTCTCCATTCATACAAGTCACCACATTACAACTTGCAGAGGGTGACAGATACCACATAGAAAGGAAATCAAAGCGATAAGCCCAATATACAGATGTTGTGCTGTGAAACAAAGGCAGGAAAGCTTCCTCCTCACCAGCTATTCAAACTCAAATACAAACCCCTTTTTTCCGGGCACAAAGCTATCAAAAGGGGCGAAATTCAAATCCCAAAGCAAATGATAAACACCATTCCAGAGTCCATTCAAAACCAAGTCCAGGGCCAAATCATACCCAACATACTCATATCCAAACCCAAATCCAAATACCACAAAGGTGACCCAAGTCACCCAACTTACTCATATTCAAACCCAAATCCACATCCAAAACCAAATTCCAAATCCGAATTCACAACCATTGGCCAAATTCAAATCTCAAACCACATCTAAGCCATCACTCATACCATAACCACACTTTTAGCCATTCACGCATCCAAGTCAGTCAAGTCCTCGACAGCTTTGGTAAAAAAAAAAGAAAAAAAAGAAAAGGGGTTAAAAAATAGAGATACCTCGATGGACTTAAGTATACGGCTCACTGTATGCTTGAGGGTAAAAGATCAAAAAAAATCCGGCTGAGGTGAAAACCTGAAAGGGCGCTTCAGGCAAAAATTGGTAACTCCTCAACGTGAAAACCCGAAAGAGCACGTTGGAAAAAGCTAAAGGGGGCCAGTCTTAGTGAAAACCCGAGAGGGCACTGGGATTGGTAATGTGAAAAAAAAAAAAAAAAGAAAAAAAGGAGAAAGAAAAAGAAAAGAAAAAAAAGAAAGGAGGAAAATGAAAAGGAGGACCGTCATTGTCCTTCACCTTGTATTTTACAAAGTCACAAGTCACTTTTTGTACAAACATACAAAGAGTGGTGATCGCTACATGAAAGTCAAAAAAAAAAAAAAAGAAGGGGGGCAAGATAATGAGCTCAGCATGTAAATGTCATACTGAAAAGCAAAGGCAGGAAGGCTTTTTCCTCTTCGGCTGTTCAACTTCCTTAACTTTGGAGGCTGTCAACTGGCGGAAGTTCCTTCCGTTTCTTACATAAGCAGTTTCTTCTTCAGAATCTATGGCCTCATCTCTAGCCTCCTGATTCAAAGAAGCTCGCGTTCCAGCCGGGCAATGTTCTCCTTCCCGACAACCATGCTCAACACCATCGTCACTCGCAGCATCGCCTACTTGAAAGGCAGAATAAGCTTGAAACTCTAAAAAAGGGCTCCCTGCATCTCCCCGAAAGTGGAAAGAGAGGATTAGCCACAGATACAGAATATGAATCCATCATCCCCCAGAGAAGAGTTGATCACAGAAGATCTGGTCACCTGGATGAAAGGAAGGAAAGTCAATATCAGAAAAGAAAACATCATCTTTAAAGACTGTATATGAGCTCAGTAAAGGAAGTCACCTGCAGGAGTTGATTCCATGGCAGAATATTCCTTGGCAGGCATTGGGGTATAAGCCCCGACAGGAGCAAAAGAATACTGTTCCGTCGAGACTCTCAACAAATGCGGAGGCACCGTCATCCGTCACGGCTATCTCAAGAAAACAGACAGTCAGACGATGGTTCATCTCAGGCATAAAATCGGCAAATGCCCGTAAGAAATTCTTACGCTCCACTTCACAAAAGAGAGAAGAACCTCCAGGTAAAGAGGCATTGCCGCCCGAAGCAATCGGACCGGCGCCTTTCCTCACATGTCTCGTCATCTGAGGTAGATAAGTCGAAAAGGGAAAAAAGGATAAGTGGTGAATCAAGAAGAAGAGTCATGAATGACAATGATGAGAGAAGAAAAGAAAGGAAAAGAAAGTCACCGCCAGATGTGGTGGGATCCGCCACCTTCCTTTTTCCAGCTCTCTTGGGTTTGGAAGAAGACAAAATATTCAAATGAGCTTCAACACACCTGTCTCCAACAACTTCCGAGCAAGGATGGTTGAGAATTCAAAACAGAAATAAATAAAAAAAAGGGATGATGAATGAAGTAGAAGAGAAAGAAACAAAAAGAAAGATAGCCGCAAAACAAGAAGGTCAACCTCAGTAGCCGAATGCCATGTCAAATCTCAGACAAAGCCGAAAAGACAAGATTCAAGAAAAAGATGTCAAATACAATCCAAGCAAATGCCAAAAAGGCAAAGCTCAGGAAAGTGATATCAGATCCAACTGCGAATCAAGTCAGAATCACAAGTCAAAAAAAATCTCTCTCAAATCAAGTTGTTGAGCAAAGTAAGAAAGACGAGTCTCACCAATTGAGCCCTCAATCGATTCAAGTCCACAACAAAGCCAGAAAGGCAGATCTAAAAAAAAAATCCCTGAGATGAAATCCAGAAGGCAAAGACCCAGGTGAAGAAAGCCAAAGTCAGTACTGAGTAAATCCAAGAAAGTGGAGCTGATCGCTCAGCACAAGAAGCATGACAAAGTCGATCGTTGCTCGAGGTTGTTGACTTCACAGTACAAGTGCTGAAGCATGTTAACTGTGACTACAACTTTCTGATTCAAGTTATTATCAAGTCATGAAGATCAGAAGCACAATTCGAAGAATGCACGGGACGTCCTCCTCCGCCCTCGGCTTCGGCGCACTTCCCATGGGGGGCATTTGTGGACACAAAAATTTTTTGTGTCACCATCCCCATTAAAACCCCCATTTCCAGAAATGCCCCTCCCTTAACCGATGGGGCTACCATCGGTTAAGGGGTTTTCTCCCCCCAACCGATGGTAGCACCATCGGTTGGAGGGACAAACCCTCTAACAGATGGTACTACCATCTGTTAGAGGGGAATTCCCCTCTAACAGATGGAACTACCATCTGTTAGAGGGACCTCCCCTTGAGAGTCCCCTAACCGATGGGACTGCCATCGGTTAGGGGAGTCTTCCCCTCTAACCGATGGGAGTTCCATCGGTTGAGGGGAAATTCCCCTTTAACCGATGGAACCTCCATCGGTTAGGGGAGTCTTCCCCTCTAACCGATGGGTGTTCCATCGGTTAGGGGGGATTTCCCCTTAACCGATGGAACCTCCATCGGTTAAGGGGAATCCCCTTTTAAAAAAAAAAACAGGAACAAAACTAAAGAACCCCTAACCGATGGTACAACCATCGGTTAGAGGGGTTCCCTCCCCTAACCGATGGTACCCCCATCGGTTAGAGGGAATTTTCCCTCTAACGATGGAACCCCATCGGTTAGAGGCCCCCATTCCCACACAATGTAAGGGGGTGCCTTCCCCTATAAAAGGCACCCCCATTCCCCCATTCGAGAGGCTGGCCCCCGGGAGATGCCACAGCCCCTTGAGAAATTGCTGTCCCCCTTCCGTGAAATCCCAAACAATAGAAAATTTTGATTTCCAAAGTCCCCCTCTCTCTCAACCTCATTCTTGTGTGAGTGAAGGTACCAAATCTTCTTCCCCGAGTGTTGAGAGGTTGTTCGTATACGGCATCGGCAAACTTCATCGGCTAAAAGTCCGCAATAGCGGCACCGGCCCTCACAGGCTATAGGTTCTAAATACCGTCCATCCGGACATATGGTATTTTAGATACCTTTGTAATTCATGCCACCTCCCATCGAGTTTTAAACTCTCCGGGATGGTGTGTTTGTGCTATATGCATATGTTTCTTAGAGGAGACTCTGCCCAAGTGGAGATTCTGCTCGAGGACATATTCATATATTCACAGATTCGTATTTTTATATATATGTTTCTTAGAGGAAACTCTGCCCAAGCGGAGATTCAACCTAGAACATATCTATGAATTTCAAATCTGTGTTATATTTATATGTTCTTAGAGGAGATTCAGCCCAAGGGGAGATTCTGCCCAAGAACATGTTTGTATATTCACAAATTGTATTTTTATATGCATGTTCCCTAGAGGAAACTCTGCCCAAGTGGAGATTCCGCCTAAGAACATATCTATAAAATTCAAATTGTGCCTATACACATGTGTTACTTGAAAGGAAGCTCTGCCCATGTCAGAGTTTTCCTCTAAAAACATATCAATATAATCACAAACTTGTATTCATATACATGTGTTCCCAAGAGGAAACTCTGCCTAAATGGAGTCTCCGCCTACGGACATGTCTATATAAACATAAATTCGCATTTATACGCGTATGCCTCTCGAAAAGGATTCTGCATATGCAGATGGTACCTTTTGCCGGATACTCCATTCAAATAGAGATACCGGTGAGAAAATATGCGTAAACTGCAAATTTATGATCATACACACATACTTTCTAAGGGCAAAATCCCTCCGGACAAAGATTCTCTGAGGACACATGGATATAAGTACATGTTCATATGAATATATCTCCGTGAGGGCATTCCGCATAAGCGGAAACTCTGCCAAAATAAATTTATGAAAATTGTGATGATATACACACATCCAAAGAAAAAGGGGACAGGACCCGAACTGTGATAGAACCCGAACTGTGACAGGACCCGAACTGTGACAGGACCCGAACTGTGACAGGGCCCGAACTGTGCTCAGTTACTCCAAAGAGCAGCATAAATGCATACTCACAAGAACTGCGTTCATATGGACAGTTTTCAGAAAAGAGTTTCAAATTGACAAGAACGTCCATGGAAATACGTACATACGATCTTTGAAAGTCATACTCATACAAGCAAAGAAAAATGGATGATGAATAAATGAAACGATGAACGAGGAGAAAGGAAATTCTACCTCAATTCAGACTTCATTTAAAAGAAGGATGTTGTAAGAAAATATCACGTCATAAAAAAATTAATGTAACAACTCTTCTAATACAGAAATGCTACTTTGAATCACGACTTCCCCCAAGTTCAGAATCAAATGCACGGGTATATGCCCGTCTGCAATAATAATTCTCAGGTTTTCCAAAATAAAACCTTCAAACAACATCTTTCTCCAAAAAGGAGAGGAGGAGACCCCAAATGGGTTCACGGAAATATATCTGTTCCCTTCTAAAAGTCATATCTCGGACTCCACAAAGGGCAGTCTTTTCAAAATGAAACACTCAAAGCAAAAGTATGTCAAAAATAACCAAAAGAAAAATGATACATCATGACCAGGATTTTCTTAAAAAAGTGTGTATTTTCTCATCCCCTTTGCTATGAATGGTATTCGGGTTAAAACTGGTGTTAAATAACACCAAGAGTCTTAACTCGATGTAAATGCAACATCGACTCCGGTCGATGGAGACAGAGGTCCAGCACATGCTACCTCAATCACCTGATGAGTATAGATACGGGACTCAAGGAGTTCAGATTAAAATACGGCGCACCGTCCGTCCCTCGGACACCATACCCGTCCGTCCCTCGGACATCATACCGTCCGTCCCACGGACATCATACCCGTCCGTCCCACGGACATCATACCCGTCCGTCCCACGGACATCATACCCGTCCGTTCCATGGACACCCAAAAATACTTTCTCCGCATTACGCGGACTCTTTCTTCTGTCTGTTAGACAGACTGGCACGCCCCGCAAATCACAATACACAAATCAAAGCATGTGAAATAAATGAATACCCAAATGAAATAAATACAGAACCAGATAAAATGAAATGAGCCAACAAACCAAATGATATGTTAAAGTGATATTTTTCCCGTGTCAACAATGGTGGAGTGGTACCACAAAGAAGTCCATGATTAACTTCCTCATTTATTGTAACGTCATGGCCGTTCGAATCCGGGTTTAATGGTTCTGGTGTGGTGCTCTTGGCCAATGTGTGGTCATTGAGCCTTGATGATGGTTCCAATGTATTATGTGGGTGTTATGGGTCGGAAATCCAAACCCATATAACCCATAGGTTTTCTGGTGAAGAAGACGACGGAGTAGGTCGTCGTGTTTGAACGTGACGGCTCACCACGTCGTGTTATTCCAACCGCCTTACTAATGCGTAGCACCTGGAGTTCCGATTGACGACGCGCAGGTCTGCCGCGTTTAAGACGTTTTAAACGCGACAGCTGCCTACATCGCGATTTAGATCTGAGTTTTAATATGATGGTTTCGGGCCTTACAGAGCAGAGGAAGCTCTGTTCGGCCAAGGGGAGTTGCTGTGCAGCGATTTTCGAGGTTTTCGGCTTGCTGGAGGTTCGCTCGGTACGGTTTCCACATGAGGAGGGCGTCCGGAGCGTGGTCTTGCCGGCGGTGTGGCGTTCTTCGCGATCTTCTAGTTCTTAGAGTTGGTAGGGAGACTTCCCCTTTGTTTTCTATTGTTTAAGTGGTTTAGAGCTTGTAGATCATGTTATGATAGTGTGTTGTGGTATATGTTTCATTTTAGAAATTTAAATTTTAGTTTAATTGTTGTACAAATGGATTTCTGGGGGAAGATGGAGGGTTCGGCCGTCTGCCTGAGAAAGCGACAGGTCAGGCCGTCGCGTTTTGAACACGACCGTTTACCCCGTCGTGTTTTGTGTTGAACGCGTCGCTTTAATCCGTCGCGTTCATGACTTCGGATTATTACGTTTAGAATCGATTGCCTTGAAGGCGACAAGTTGTCCCATCGCATTCATAGGTTCGACCGGCTTGGGGGCGACGTATCGAATAATCGCGATTTAAGTTCGACTTAGTCATTGGACTTAGTGGCGACGTGTCGGGCCGTCGCATTCATGTTGCGACATTGTGCCCTGTCGCATTCGTTTGTAATCGCAACCGGTAAGGTCATCGCGTTTCCGACGACTGTGTCTGTCGCGTTCTACCTTCCGAGGTCTGTGTCGTTAATTGGGAAGTGATGGTCTTGTATGGGCCTAACCTAGGGTTTATGGCATTGTTTCTGTTATTTAAGTTGATTTATTGATAGTAAAGCATGGTATCGGATTGATGGTTTGGTTTATGGTTAATTAGTGAATTATGTTAACTATGGTGATTATGTCAATTATGTTGTTATATTAGCCTATTAGGGTTATGTGGTTTATGTGTATGGTGATTTGTAGTTCCTCTGGAAGCCATGTGATGGCAAATGACTGGCAAGTCTAGAATATGATTATCGTGGGTTATGATTATAAGTTTTATGAGTATGTTAAGTATTTGGCGCGGATGGTGTGTTTGTTGAGTTTGGTGGTCTGACGCTTATTCCGGAATGTCTCTCCAGTCGGGTAGCCCAGGTTCATTGTGATCCGAGCACGTTGTGTTCGGGGTTTGTCCGGATACGGTGTGTACCGTCGAGGTCTGTGTCGTCTTCCTGAACACTTTCACTTATTATTTGAGTTGTATGTCCGGCTGAGGGAAAGACGGCAATTGAGCAGCGACTCGTGTGTTGTGGTTGTGTTCGGTCGCTTGTAGCGCGCTCGTAGTTGGGGGTACGGACACCAGTAGACGTACTGGTCCCCAGCTAGTCCTGTGTTTCCAGTGTCTCACTTTAGGGAGCTCAGGCCAGAGTCTCTAAAGGTGTCAGGCATTGGTCTACAGCGTGGTGGTGGTCTGCAGAGTGGTGTTGGTTGGTGTCCACAGTTCTTTGGCTTTGCAATGTGGTTGTGGAGCGGCAGTTGGACCTTCTGTCCGTGGTTGCGAGACTGAAAGGTAGTTCTTATGTTGTATTGTCCGGATTAGATATTGGCGTCATGAACCAGTAGTCCTTACTCGCATGGTGGCGTCGTTCCATCTGACTCGAGCTTTCCAGTAGTTGAGGTTATGAGTGGTGACTTTCCAATCGTGGTTCAGTTGTGGTACCTTTTAGTTTCAGGTACCCGTACCCTTCGTGGGTAGATGGTTGTTGTGGCTCATCGTGTGGCGATGTTTTAGGTGTTGTTGTGGAGCTGTGCTCCATGGAGGGCGTGTCGTGTGACTCTCCACCTGTCGTGTTTTTACCCTTTTATGGGTAGTCTTTTGATGTGCTATATTGGTTTAATGTGTGGTGAACTAGCTCTTTGTTGGTAGTCCTATTACCTTTCTTTAGTGGTTTGCCTGTGTGGCTCGTAACGTTGTCGGTTTCAACTGTCGTGGTGGATTGGTGTTCCTGTGCTAGTCCTGTTGTTTCCCCTTTATTTTCTATGAGTTGTGTTAGCTAGTATGTTTATGTTTAAATACAGTTTAGTTGTGTTTAATGCAAGCACGTCGTAGTTCTACTATCGATGTTACCAGCAAGATCCTTTGTGGTGAGGTCTCAGTTTCCTCTTTAGTTTCGGGTGGTTGTTTTTGGGAGGCCTCTGCTGAGCCGTAACTTTTTTAGGCTCACTCCCTTACAGTTCTTTTCAGGTCTTAGCAATGTGTTTCGCTTATAGCGGCGGCGTGGCAAACTTGTACCACCAACAGTTGAGTTGTAGTTATTGTTGTGTGAATTTTTGCTCCCTCGGAATATGCCCAAGTAGTTATATTTTTATCTTAGACATGTAATAATGCATTGGGACTATGTAATTAGTTGTTAATGAGTATGAGTACATGTACTTTCTTGTATCTTATACTCTTATAGCTTGTCTTTTATATTTTTATAGGACATGTGTGAGAGCTATCCCTGGTGAGACTTCGGTCTGTTCACGGGAGGCGGGTTTGATATGGAACCTTATTGGGCATAAATATCTAGGGTCGCTACATTTATTGCATTGAAGGTACAATTTTTGTTAAATTTGTTAATGCATCAACTATGAGAAGAATGCAAACTACTTATTTCATCTGATAGATAACACGGTGGTAGAAATTGGAGGGGAAAATGTTATGCAGTTAGTCATTCACAATGAAGCCAGTTACAAGGCTACAGGGAATAAATTGATGCAGAAAAGAAAGGATTTGTATTGGTTTCTTGTGCAGCACATTGTCTTGACCTGATACTTGAGGACATTGGTAAGAACAAAAATGTGAAGAGCACAATTAATCGGCACAAGTGATCACATGGTACATATACGGCCATCCCAAGATCATGACCATGCTCTGGGAGTTTGCAAGTGGGAGCCAAAACATCATCCATGCAGGGCCAACAAAATTTGCTTCCAATTTCATATCTTTGGAGTCATTACACAAGTTTAAGAATGAGTTGAAATCTTTCATGTATCACAATACCCTGCGGGAGTATGTAGACAAACAAAATGCTGAAGGTCAGATGAATTACTTAGATTACTGCCATGTTGTGGAAGACAAAACATTCTGAGAAAGGCTCACACGTTATTGAAAGTAGTCACTACTCTTGTGAAGGTGCTCAGAATAGTGGATGGCGATGATAAGAATGATATGGCATATTTGAACGAGGCCATGAATCATGCCAAGTTGGAGTTGTAGCAGTCATTTCCTAAAAAAATATAAGAAATGGTGGAAAATTATTGACTATAGATGGGATAATACTTTATATCATGATTTACATACAACTGGTAAGTGATGAATCATTTCATTGTCCATTGAATTAATCTACATCTCACATTCACTTGATTATACACGAATGCAGGTTATTTCCTCAATCCCTCGATTGATGTATGCTGCCAATGCTCACGTTGACAGCGAGGTGCTTTAAGGCATCTTAAATGTCATTGGTTGTTTATCAATGACAGTAGAAAAAAGGCTTAGGCCGAGCTTCAAGTTGGTCTTCACTCTTTTATGATGTTATCAATAAGAGAGAATGTTTAAGAAGATTGAGTTAATGTTTAATCTGTTACTTATTTTTTTTATAGAGGATGCATATAGAATGAGGACGGGGACATATTCTGACCCAATTGCAACATACTAGAGGACGAGTGAGCCCAAGTATACTACGTTTACCCAACATGTGTTAGTACATTATGATGAATTGATCTTCATTCACATTTAACGTTCAGTTCTTCACGATTGGTGGACAGGGGCAGTAATGCATTGGTTGTCATTGCTATTCGGGTGATCGGTCAAATAACATCAGCCATCCAATGTGAAAAGAATTGGAGCACGTTCAGCCTCATACACTCAAAGGTTCGCAATCGGCTAAAGACTGAACGATTAGATAAAATGGTTTACTGTCAATACAATATGAGATTGAGGAGAAAAAATATGAGGCTAAGACAACAATTGAGAGACAAATGCCATGCAGACAACATAGATGGGCAAATTGATGTCGTCGCCTTATTTGATGATGACAATCCCTTGCAATCTTAGGTTGAGGTACGAGAGGAGATTGATGACATCATTTTTTATCCTACTGATGGAACTTGGCAGAAAGAATATTAGATGGAGATGAACCAACAGATCTAGAATTCAAAGTGTCAGCAAAGAGGCCAAGAGTGTCACCATCAAAGGTAAAGCAGCCTGAGTATGTTGATGACACTGAGGAGTAGAATCAGATACTATGTTTGATCCAGCTCGATACTCAAAATTAGATAGCAGGTCAATCACTCCTAGAATGGTGAAGCCACCTCCATCATTAAGAAGAAGTACATCAAGGCATGGGATGACTGAGAGGGCTAATGCTGCTACTCGAGACGACTCGACAATTGAGAAGATGAGGCAAATTTATATTACATGAATGCCACGGGAAAAAGAACTCCATACAAAGATGCAAGAGATGGGCCAACCAATAGAAAAGAAAAAAGAAAGATTAAAAGGCGTTTGGTTTCTTATACTTCTGATAATAATGATGATGACGATAATGATGATGATCCTAATGCAACTGTAGTTGCTACTACTGGTGGTGGCACGTATTCTCAAGGCGACTATGGACATGATTCACAGAGTTACTACGGATATGATCATAAGGGCACTATGGACAATTGGACATGATTCTCAGGGGCATTATGGACATGATTCAGGTTATGGTCCTTATGGAGGTGGCCAACACGAGACAAGAATATATGGGTGGACTCATGAACCTGAATTTCAAGTTCAACCACTTCCAACCAGTAGCAATTATGGGTCAGCATCCTCTCCTCATACTCGGGGTCTTCTTGTATTCTGATTTTGGATTCCAATCAACCCAACAACTTTTCACTCCAAGAGGGATCCAAAGATAGATGAACGAGTTGGCTGCATCATTGTTTGGTTACAGTGAATATGCCGAATATATACATCTTTTTTATGGGTATCAACGGCAACAGACATATTATGAGGAAGAATGTTCTTCCAGCAATTATCCAAATTAGTCATTAGTGCATCATTATTTGGATGTGGACCATTTAATTTGTGTAATATTCATTGTCTTCGTAATCTTTATTGTAGTGCAAGTTTACTCCATGTGTTTAAATGTTTAACTGTAGCTAGCATTTTATTAACATGTCCATTGCATACTTCTAGCATTTAATTCAATTTATTCACACTCAAATACATGTCCACTGATTTTTTTATTTTTTATGTTTTGCTGATTTCTTATAATTTTCTGAAAATTTTCAGATTTTTCCGGCATTTTTAATGGGTTTTGACAGGTTTCAGCCGAAAACCCAGGTTTCAACTGATTTCAGCTGAAACGAAACCGAAAACGAAACGGAGACCGAAACCGGCACTGCCAACCTTGCTTGTAGGCAAGCAATCATAGCTGGCTGCTTGGCTTTTGCGGGCTATAGATGAGCAAAATGCAAAGTTTTTCAGTGATAGGTTCTTTTCGCAAAGGATTTGAACTTTGCCTAAATTCTGTAGAAGCTTTAGATTGGCCACACCCCTCGTAGACAATGTGCATGGTGTACAGAACCAGCCGAACAGGACTGGAACTGGCTGAAACAAGGTCGCCACCAGGACGAGAGTTGAAACAAATCCCTACAGCCTGGGATCCAGTTCTGGTTCTGCAAAGCTTGTGTACATTCACTGTACATCACTGGTGGCTCATGAGGTTGTTCAAACAGTTTGGAGAAGGATTTGGTCTCAACCAGCCCCAGGTTACTCATGACGGAAAGATATGTCAGAATGTAAAGTTCCTCGTTGGACATCGATATTGGTGGACAAAGGTCGGCATGTTTGTTCAATTCCACTTCATGGGTAGAAAACAGAAGTGAACTCACACCGTTCGGTATGAATTTTCCTTTTGTCCAGACGTTTGTGCTTTCTAACAGGAAACATCAAACGGGGCGAACACCCGGACACTTTGTATGCCTGTCGCTACGTTTCATCTTTCATGTCACGTCAGTTAGCTTTATCATGTTCTCTTACTGAAACAACTTGGTTCATTCAAGATCAAGTAAAGGACTCCTTTACATAACATGGAAAGACAATGTGTTTGTCCGTGGAACATCTCTTTTCCTCTGTATAACTTCTATTCTGGACTTTTTTTTTCCTTCTTTGGAAGATCGTGCTAAACAGTTAACTAAGATTTAAGCATACACTTGAAATTTGTATAAACACCAATCTTATGGAGGAAGATGATGGAAGGCATCAAATTCTACAAGAAGAATTAACTAAAAGGAGGAAGAATGGACGCCCTGAAGTACCTCCTCTGGGGGTCGCGGTGGCTGCACACCCCCATCATGCTGACTGAGAGGCGGTGACCGAGTCACTCGAGAAACCTTCTCCACATGCCTCACCGTATTCGGACCGCTCAGAAACGACCTCCGCAATGACGACACAAACGACCCCCAACCGCCGGCCTTTTCCCCCTCCAGAGCTTCACGAGCGCGACGCACAACTGGCTCCCTCCTCTGACCGCCTCGACGAGAGGATTCACTCGCCCTTCTCTTATCCTCCACCCAGAGCTGCGCCAGCCAGTCCCTGCTCATCGGCTCGCCCCCCCGTGCCGGCTGCCCGAACCAGCGGCACAGGTTGGGAGGCGCCTGTTGCAGCCATTCCGACCAGCGACCAGCCTCCAAGAAGCTTCCCGAGCCCGTGCACCCCGGCAACAACGTCGGCGGCCGCCGTAGGAGACCAGACGACTCCGCCACAACCGCATCACCGCCAATGCCGTGCCGGGGCGTTATAGAACGGGCGGCGCCGGGTGAGGGCGGTAGTGGGCGGGGCAGGGAAGCACGCCACCGAGGGAGCCAGCGCATCTCCGGCCGAGGCGATCCCGGTGGGTTTCGGAAGGAGGAAGGACAGGAAGAACGGAGTGGAGAAACGGGTTGTTCCGGCGACGCAGCGAGCCCCTTCAAAGGGGAGAAGTGGACGATTTGCTGGACCGGATTTCAGGAAACGGGTCTACGATTGGGCGGATCGGTTCATACGGCGGTCGGACCGGACGGCGCTTAGATAATGGGTGCCAATTTGGACCGGTTCTCGTTGGCAACTGCAGGTAGGAATGTCCATCGTCCGTTATGCTGTTCAGATTCAGAAATTAAATTGAATCAGTTAATTTGATTATATTTAAAATTAAAATCTTTTAAACTAATTTAGACTTAAATCAATTGAGAAATTAAGTTGGTTATCAAACAAGTCTTAATAAATATCTTATATATATTAAGTATTTTTAAAATTTCAGATTTAGATTTAGAGATTCCGTGAGAAATAAGATTTCAGACTTTAGACTCAAATGCTATCAAACACCACCTAATAAGTGAGATCATATCTCAGCCCTCTCCTTTACTTATAACCTGGGATAGCTTAATT
Organism: Colocasia esculenta; assembly: GCA_014218235.1. Lineage (NCBI taxonomy): Eukaryota > Viridiplantae > Streptophyta > Magnoliopsida > Alismatales > Araceae > Colocasia > Colocasia esculenta. The sequence goes on along the minus strand of CM024758.1, from coordinate 145,176,053 downwards.
AGGCTTGAGATTTATTTCGAGAATTCTAGAGGAAAAGTAAAAAAGATATGGTCATTTTCCCACCTGATCTCTAATCCTAACTCCCCATCAACGTGAAGATGGTTACACCAGACAACGTGGACAACCCAACAAATATTCTATGATTGAAAAATAACTTCCTAGAACATGCCCACGATAAAATGCCATAATATCTACTTTCTTAACTCTCTACGATTATGGCCATACTTTTTTTTTGGTAACGAGAAAATTTCGTCCCGTGTAATTTTGTGGGCTCAGGGATTGATGTTCGTGAATTCTAAAATCAGGACTTGACAGCTCTTATTTTTCGTGTACCCGTATTGTCCTTACCCCACTTGACCGAAAAAATCTCGGATCTACACACTTCGAAGATTGCATGTAAATCAGGTAAACCCCCCCCCCCCCCAGCAATCGATCATGGCCATACTTGCCCTCCATGATAGTGAGATTCACATGGGAGATGAAGCCTATAAAATCTATAGTTGTCCTTTCATCTAAGGTAAGTATATCTTAGAACACAAAATATTGGTGAAGAGTGATCTTACCTTTTGTTGCTCCAGTTGAATTTGATTTAAACATCATACATATTTTCTTGAGAATACCTTCCCAAAACCTCTTATCGTTTTTGTTTTGTAGATAAACTGATCAAGGGGATTTCGTAGCCTTCCGACCATCAAATCCAAGATCACTCTCTTCAATCGAAAAATATGTACATGCATGGTTGTTCAATTATTTAACTTTTTACATTAAATCAACATTAGGGTTGCCAACGGGTCGAATTCGGAATCATAAATGAATATTTTTACTTTCTTCTTATAAGAAATTTCAGAGTCAGAAATGAAAATAGAAAAGTGTGTTTCCACTTCTGCATCTATTTCCACTTTCATTCGGAAAAACAAAAATGAAAGAAAAAATAAAACAAAAATTTCAGGTGCAACAATATTTATAAATTTATAGGTATGTTGATTATTAAAATTTTTAATAATTTCAAATATAAATTTAATAATTTACTAGTATAGTTAACTAAAAATAATAAATACAAATATATTTTATACCATATCTTCTCCATCACGCACATTATAATAACAATGAAGTATGACAAAATCAAATTAATATAGTAACATCATATAATTATATATAATAGTTGACTAATAAATAGTCGACATATGTAGGTATGAAGACTCAAAAAAAAAATTACCACATATGATGGAATGAAAGTGACCACTAGCCATTAATTGGAATAAAAATAGATGATATTTACATATAGATTGGAGGTGAGAGATAATAAGTTAAAAATTTAAGAGCCAAAACTTTAAGGTCGATGAACTTTATTGTAAAAAAATTATATAATCTATATTAATATATATATATATAATAAAACAAAATTAAGTGTTTCTACTTCTATATCTTATAAGAATTTGAATATCTATTTTTATTTCCACTAAATACATAAATGGAATGACTAAACAAAAAACGGAGATTCGTTCACAACCCTAATCAACATCCACCAAGTTCAATAGGAAACATAAATTTAGATAACATTTTTTTTGTTGCATGTATTTGAAGTAATCACTAAGATAAAAACGTGTCATTATTTTGATACTAATTCTTTATTATTGCAAGTAGGTCTGAACAATCTCATGATTAGTCATTTTCAGTGTTGGTGTTTGGATGATCTTTCTTTATATTTTAATATCATTTACTTCAACCAACATATTGCAACCTGCTAGAGTCATTAAATAATACATTTAATCTTGGTCTTCGCAATTTTTTTTTCAATATACAGGTTGTTAAATGCTAAACAACTAAAGACTCACATGAGAGTTGGTCCAATTTCTAATGCTATTCAGTGAAGATTAATTTGAAAGAGAAATATTTACTGTTGTGTTGATAATTGATATTATGCCGGGGCAATATTATTGGCCACTGTCGACAGTACATTTAGGCTTGGTCAATAACAACACCCAATTGTGCAATTCGATGGAGATTATTTAAAAAAAAAATATTTACTGCACGTGTTGGATGTCGTGCGGGGCAATGTTATTGACCACCAACGGCAGTATATTGACGAGAAGTTTCCAACACACCCATGTGGAGAACAAATATGGAGCACAGATTGCTCGAGGGACTTTTGTTTAACGCTGCCAATAAGTTGGAGTCGGAAGTAAAAATGATATTTTTATATCTATTTTTTATTAAAAAAAATAAAAATAGATCAAAATAAAAAATAATTGAAAACACTTGATATGATCAAATCATAAATATATGTAGTATTAGGAGTACTGGTAAAATAGATATTTTTCATAATAATAAGTATAATAAATATTACGAGAGATAAGTTAATTAAATTTTATTTACAAATTAAGGAGAAGTTAAAAAATTTAGTCTAAAATTTTTTAATATTAAAAAATAAAATTTTAAAAATATATATTTTATAAATAAAAAAAAATTATATATTATCAGAACGGAAATGAAAAACAAAAAAATTCAAATATTAAAATATATTAAAAAAATATCAAAATCGAGTCGAAAAACCAAAAAACGGAATACGTGGATTTCATGTATGGATAATGGTTCATGGAAGAGTCTGAAGCCACTTCGTTGGATGCCGAGACCATCCGAGGACATACACGTTACATCTCAGGCACGGCTCCCAGGAGACCGTGTTTGAGCCAACACGTGGCATCCGTAACGTGGCCGCAAAGGAGAGATTTAACTGGTCGCGAGGCCAAGCGGCGCAGCGTCAGAAGCCCACGCACCGCCCCCACCTGTCATTATATAAAGGGAGAAACATATCAGAGTCGAACGCACGTAGACACAGATGGAGGCGACAAAGGAGAAGCAGAAGCTGAGTGAGTTAGCGAGCTCGGGCAGGGAAAAGGTCGAACAGTTCACGAGCAGGCCTGGGGAGGAGAAGGCAACAGCAGAGGAGGGTCGTCAGGTGGCGGCTCGCAAGCATGGTGGAGGGGATCAGGAGATGGAGGAGCGCCGGGCCGTGAGGGGGGAGGGCAAGCCCGCTGTGCCGCAGTTCCACGCGCCCGAGGGCCCCCGCCACCGGGCCGTGGGGACCCCGGCGCCGAGCGCGGGGGATCCCCAGCCCACGGGAGGGACCACCAGGGCCACCAACCCAACGTACCCGCGTAGCTTGAGAGCGGGGGGTGGGTGCTCTTCATGTAATGACGCCTTTTGGGTTTTCTGCTAGTGTTTCCGCACTTCTTCTCACAGCTCAGCCACTTGGTTCTACAACTCCCATCTTATCATTACTCTCGGTCTACACTCCATGGGTTGCCCGTATGTAAAAGTAACAATAGAGAGTGTAATGAAAAGTTTATTTTCCATTTCTTTATTTTGCAACTTTTTTTATAAAAGAAAACATATACTTGTTTGGTCAACCATCAACCCATGAGTAGTACTCACAAGTTGAGTTCGAGTTGATTATTGACCTATATATACATGGTTCTTATTGTGCAGCATGGTGAACAACCATATTAATTGGAGGTACTTTTCGTCTTATTATTTCAAATGAGAGGATAGAAGAAAAACTCCCATTAACAGTCGCTTGATGCACATCATAGACAATAAGTTAATGAGAAATATTTGTTATCAATCAAGTCTGACTTGTAAATTGTTTGCCAAGTATAAGATTAAGAGTCTTATCAGATCTTTCTCTCACTCTTTCTCAATCAATAAAATTATTTTACAAACAATTCACATGAGATTTGTTATCCGACATGGCTGGTAACAAACATTAAGTGTTTCTACTTCTATATCTTATAAAAATTTGAATATTCATTTCTGTTTCCACTAAATACATAAATTGAATGACTAAATAAAAAACGGAGATTCTTTCACAACCCTAATCACATCCACCAAGTTCAATAGGAAACATAAACTTAGATAACATTTTCTTTGTTGTTGCATGTATTTGAAGTAATCACTAAGATAAAAACGTGTCATTATTATGATACTAATTCTTTATTATTGCAAGTAGGTCTGAACAATCTCATGATTAGTCATTTTCAGTGTTGGTGTTTGGATGATCTTTCTTTATATTTTAATATCATTTACTTCAACCAACATATTGCAACCTGCTAGAGTCATTAAATAATATATTTAATCTTGGTCTTCGCAATTTTTTTTCAATATACAGGTTGTTAAATGCTAAACAACTAAAGACTCACATGAGAGTTGGTCCAATTTCTAATGCTATTCAGTGAAGATTAATTGAAAGATAAATATTTACTGTTGTTGTGTTGATATTATGCCGGGGCAATATTATTGGCCACTGTCGGCAGTACATTTAGGCTTGGTCAATAACAACACCCAATTGTGCATTTCGATGGAGATTAATTTTTTAAAAAAATATTTACTACACGTGCTAGATGTCGTGCTGGGCAATGTTATTGGCCACCAACGGCAGTATATTGACGAGAAGCTTCCAACACACCCATGTGGAGAACGGACATGGGGCACAGATTGCTCGAGGGACTTCTGTTAGCGTCCGAAATTAAAATGATTTTTATATAAAAAATTAAAAATAAATAATAATAATAAATAATATTTGATAGAATTAAATAATAGATATATGTAGTGATACGGGTCGTCATTAGGCCACTCGACCTGAGCTTGGTGCGGGTCACCACTCGGTGATTCGGCACAGGGGATGTCTTCGGCCAACCGAACCCCGAACCTGACCTAGGCAGGAGGTAATCGGCAGTATGCTGGCCCCTCGGCAGCTCGAGTAGATGAGTCCCATCGGCCGAGCTATCTCCAAGACGAGTGGTGAATTCTCGTATGACGGGATCCCCTGGTGCGCTGAGTCTTTACACGAGTTGGTTTTTGCCCCTGTAGAGGCTATTTTTAGCATCCTAGGCCCGTAGGCCCATCAAGACCCAGCAAGGCAAAACGGCTATGGCCCTCGCGCCACGTGTCATCGGCTTCAGCCAACCGGCTGCCGAACACGCTTCATCTGTAAGCACCAAGGGTCCTAGCGGCAGGTTCCGAGCACCGCGTCGGCTGCTCCAACAAGATTTGCCCCTCCCGAGCAGACTAGACAGCTCCGGCCCGAGCCCGCCATCACCGAAGCACCCGAGCACCGGGCACCGAACGGCCTCCACGTCGAGCACCCTCCAGATCTCCAAGGGTAGTCTCCGGACACCCCTCATCCTGTTCGGTTCAGACACTGTCTACCGAACAGGTCCTGCAGGAATCATGCCATAGACCGTTGGCTTTACCATCGCCCGGGCAGCACGTACCAAGCAGCCACTGCCGTTACCGAACAGCGGGGTCGGCCTTTGTACAGGCTACCTGCTCGGTAACCCTGGCTAAGTATGTCCGAACAGGCTGTTCGCCTCCCGACAACGGTCCACGTCCTGCAGCGTATTAACTGTCGGACGGCCCTACAGGCGCCTCAACGGATAACTCCCCGAACTACGCGCCAACCGACGCGACCTTTCAGGCACGATCCCGGGACGTTTCACCCCCTCTCCGCAACGCTCACGTCTATAAAAGGCCCAGGTAACCTCCATCCCGAGGTACGTGGTCTCGGACGCTCACACTCGTCCTCGCGCCACTCACACGCGAGAACCCCCTTTCCTTCAAGCTTCTCAAGTCTCATACTGACTTAGGCATCGGAGGGTTCCCCCCGGTTCTTCAACCGGGCCCCCCCTGATTCCGTTCTGGTCTTGCAGGCTTCCGTCTGCACCAGCGTTCGTCTTCCCCATCTTCTTCAGTGGAGGCCCGTTTGGCTCCGGCCCAAACAGGAAAACGCCACCACAGTTTGGCGCCGTCTGTGGGAACGACAGCAGCCATGGCTCGCGGACGTTCCTCTCACCAGAACTACAGCAGTAGGGCGACGAGGTCTCGACAGCCGCGCGCGGACTCGCGCGTCAGAGTCCCCCCTGTCGACGCCGCCGTCGCCCCCACCGGTGCACCCGGCGACGATCCTGCTGTTGCAGTACTTGCGACCGCCCTGGAGATAGCAGAGCTCCGGTGGCAGATGCAACATATGACAAGAATCTGTCAGGGCCTCCAGGCCCGATGGCCAAACAACCGGCCCTGATGGTTCCCCCGCCACCGGAGCAACTAGCGAAATCGTCTCACCGACGGTCTCGTGCCCCTCCAGCGCCGCAGAGGCAGCATGCAGAACCGCCCCCGTTCGCACGCCGAACACCAGCGAGGCAGGCCAACTCACCCCGCCGTGCCACGACGGTTTCGGCCCCCTCACGTTCCGACGTCGATTCCAACGCCCCCGCGTCCAGGCGCGAGGGCTCAACGCCTGCCAACCAGGAATTGGTCAGACGCCTCCGCCGCGTCGCTGACCTTGAACGCCGCATGGACGCGATGATCCAGAAGGCAGAAGGCAGAAGGCAAACTCTTGGGGGACGACGACCTGGACTTCCGCTCCCCGTTCACCGCGGAGATCCTGGAAGCCTGAGTCTCCCCAAAACTGCCTCTACTTTCCATCGCGCCCTACGACGGCACCACTGACCCAGCGGACCACGTCCATGGGTTCGAGTCGCACATGGTGTTCCACGGAGCATCAGACGCGGCCAAATGCCGGTCTTTCCCGACCACGCTGAAGGAGGCTGCGTGAGCATGGTTCGAAGCCCTCCCCGCAGGCTCCATCTCTTCCTTCCACCAGTTGAAAAAGTCCTTCTCGGACAACTTCCTGGTCGGAAGGTCTCAACCGCGCACCGCGGCATCACTTCTGTCTGTTCGGCAGAAGAAAGACGAAGCGCTTTGGGACTACGTCCAGCGGTTCCGGACAGCAGCACTTCGCATCCCGAGCCTCGACGTCTCTTTAGCCACCAATGCCCTCATCCGAGGCACTCGCGACGGCTTCCTTCAGAGGACACTCGGGGTCCAGCAACCGCCTACCCTCGCCGAGCTCCTCTCCACTGCCCAACGCCACGCTGCGTGTGAGGAGAATCTAGCTGCCGACCGAGCCAACCAGGCGAACTCGCCCCGAAACGGGAAGGACCTTATAAGGTCATTTGAGTGCTCGGAAGAGGTTTCTACAAGCTGCCTACTTTCGGCGGCAAAACCATATCGAGAACCTGACATGTAAAAGGCTTATTATTTACAAAAGCCTCTCTGCTTAGCGTCCTACTTCTCTCTTTGCTGTTCTATCGGATTATGTAGAGGACGAATGGTACAACCCCTGGCCACGAGCTCTTCAGCTTAGAAGACCAGCGCGGTACCCGTCCTATGACAGAGGTGTTCGGTACAACCCCAGGTTGACGAGCTCTTCAGCTCGACCTGCGCGGAACCTGCGAGCCTCTAAACACCGACGAATTCTGATTCGAACGGAACACAACTAGAAAAGAGAAGAAAAAAGGACAACGCTAGTTAAAGAATTCAGGCGAACGGTACAACCCCTGATCACGAGCTCTTCAGCTCAGAAGACCAGCGCGGTACTCGTCCTATGACAGAGGTGTTCGGTTCAACCCCGGGTTGACGAGCTCTTCAGCTCGACCTGCGCGGAACCCACAAGCCTCTAGACACCAGCAGGATCCACCTTGCTTGCCACCAGTTCGGCACCCACGCCCGCCAAAGCGACCTCCGACCTCGTTCGCAAGCGCTTCTCAGGAGGACATCGCTTCGTCGCAACCAATCGACTGCTCCCCCGCAGGCATGGAGACATCTCCCCTCTCAAGTGCTCACGATCACATCCGAGCAGACTTGAGAGGGTAGGGGGCAAGTGTAGAGGCTATTTTTAGCCTCCTAGGCCCGTAGGCCCATCAAGACCCAGCAAGGCAAAACGGCTATGGCCCTCGCGCCACGTGTCCTCAACTTCAGCCAACCCGCTGCCGAACACGCTTCAGCTGTAAGCACCCAAGGGTCCTAGCGGCAGGTTCCGAGCACCGCGTCGGCTGCTCCAACAGGATTTGCCCCTACCGAGCAGACCAGACAGCTCCGGCCCGAGCCCGCCATCACCGAAGCACCCGAGCACCGGGCACCGAACGGCCTCCACGTCGAGCACCCTCCAGATCTCCAAGGGTAGTCTCCGGACACCCCTCATCCTGTTCGGTTCAGACACTGTCTACCGAACAGGTTCTGCAAGAATCATGCCATAGACCCGCTAGCTTTACCATCACCCGGGCAGCACGTACCAAGCAGCCATTGTCGTTACCGAACAGCGGGGTCGGCCTTTGTACAGGCTACCTGCTCGGTAACCCTGGCTAAGTATGTTCGAACAGGCTGTTCGCCTCCCAACAACGGTTGTAACCGCTGCAAGCCACGCGCCCCACGTCCTGGAGCGTATTAACTGCCGGACGGCCCTACGGGCGCCTCAACGGATAACTCCCCGGACTACGCGCCAACCGACGCGACCTTTCAGGCACGATCCCGGGACGTTTCACCCCCTCTCCGCAATGCTCACGTCTATAAAAGGCCCAGGTAACCTCCATCCCGAGGTACGTGGTCTCGGACGCTCACACTCGTCCTCGCGCCACTCCCACGCGAGAACCCCCTTTCCTTCAAGCTTCTCAAGTCTCATACTGACTTAGGCATCGGAGGGTTCCCCCCGGTTCTTCAACCGGGCCCCCCCTTGATTCTGTTCTGGTCTTGCAGGCTTCCGTCCGCACCAGCGTTCGTCTTCCCCATCTTCTTCAGTGGAGGCCCGTTGGCTCCAGCCCAAACAGGAAAAGCCACCACAGCCCCCATCTTTGGTGAATGTGATCGCTCCCAAGGCTTTCCTAATCCGAGCCATGGCGGCGTGTAGGGGAGGTTAGGTTACGGAAAGGCCCGAAGATCACGAACCACGTCCTTTAACTGCTCCCGCACGACGATTATGGAAATCCCATTAGTGGCAAGATAACCCTAGGATTGCGATCGCCAACCATTCGCAATTGACACCATTAAATCAGTCAACAGAATTTTCGGACAGATCCCGGAGCACGTCTTCGATCCACTTACCGTAACCATACTCACGGAACCATTATAAAAGGATGAGACATCCCTCACACAGAAGTACACAATTTCTAATCCCAAACTCTCTCTCTCTCCGTCCTACGAAATCTGACTTAAGCATCGGAGTCCTTCTCCACTGAAGTCACTCGGTGTCTTGCAAGTACAACTCGCGTGGTGGGTGCACGTGATCGTCTCGTCTTCCCTTGGGAGCCACTCGGCTGCGGCCGAGTCCGTTACTCTGGCAGTAACATTTTGGCGCAGTCTGTGGGAAACTGAACAAAAGGCTTGCTCTCATGGCTCCCAAGGGAAAAATCGCGGCGCGCTCATCCGAAGAAGAGACCGTCCCTTCGACCGAAGTTGCGGAGGTCGCCGGCGGGGGCTCTGGCACCGGGGAGCAAGGGTCCAGCACCTCTACCCGCCTTGACCGTGTCGAGGCTCTCGTGGCGGGACTTCATGAGGTGTTGGCCCGGTTGGAGCAGAGGCAGTAGGCCATGGCGGTGCAAGATGAGGCAGCAGGGCGCCTGAATGTCCCTAATCCGGGCATCGGCGGCACAGAGGCAGCAGAAGATCATGTCGCTCTGCCAACGGCGTCGATAAGTCCTTGACATCCAAGCAGCGGCCCCAGCAGCATCTGCGCCGGCCCCTCAAGTCCCCGCGGCAGCTCCAACAGCCCCTGTCGTGGCAACGGACCACGGAGCCACCAAGGCGATGGAGGTCGACCACGACTCGGCCGAGTCGACGCCGGTGGCTGTGAGCATACTGCCGGCGGAGCCTCGGTGGAGGAGCGACCTCCAGGAATTGAATAGGAAAATTGAGGCACTGCAACGAGGGACTCGGGTTCCCTCGGTGACGACGTTACTTTCCACTTCACCGTTCGTCGAGGAGATAACCTCAGCGCCAGCGCCCATGAAGCTGCAACTCCCGAAATTTCGGCGATATAACGGAACTACAAACCATGTCCACCACCTTGATAATTTTCAGGGACAGGTTGAGATGGTAAACCTCTCTGATGCGCTGAAGTGCCGAGCTTTCATGTCAACCCTCGACGATGCGGCGCTACAGTGGTTCAAAACATTGCCGGCGCGATCGGTGGCGAGCTTCCATGACTTCGCCCAGCGGTTCCTGGACCATTTTTACAACACAGTGCAACATTCCCTATGCACCGATGACCTGTGGCACGTGGCTCAAAGGAACGGCGAGCTCTTCCGTGACTATGTCAAAAGATTCCAGTTAGAGGCTATGAAAGTGATCGACCTCGACTTACGGACAGCCATCAACATCTTGACAAGGCCTGCACCAACACGCCGTTTGTCGCATCCATCGCCAAAAAGCCGTATGTGAGTCTTTTCGATTACTATCCCGCATGCAGAAGTACGCGAGGCTGGAGTCCACCCTCGGCGCGGCAGGCAAGCTGGGGCGCCCGTCCGAGTTGGGGTCATCAAGCAAAGCACCGGAGCCAAAGAAGCCTCGGAGGGACGAGTCCTCATCTCGTGGAGACAGGCGGTCGGGCTCAAACCACCGACACGACGAGTGTAGGCACACCCGAGATCTCCCCAACTTCAACAGACTCCCGTCCGAGATCCTGCTTATCATAAAAAGACTGCCCGAGTTTTGGCGGCCCTGCCGCTTCCGAGGCCTCCGCCAGGGCGCGGAACGGATCAATATTGTGAGTATCACAAGGGCTACGGGCATACCACCGACGAGTGTCGAAGACTCAAGACGGAGATCTCAGACATGCTGATGCGACCCCCGAGGTGGAGCGCGGAGCTCGCGGTGGTAAAGGAGCGATTCTCGTCTTGGCCGGGGGCTCGGTTGGAGGAGGAGATAGCGGAAGAAAGCGGAAGGCATACGCGTTGACCGTCGGCTCGAGCTCGGGGGGCTCGGCCCCGAGACCCCAGGGCGTTATCATGTTTTTCGAGGACGACGTCATCAGCCTCAGCTTCCCCCACGATGATGCCTTGTAATTCACGCGGACATCGACGGGTACTGTGTTATCGGATTCTGGTGACAGTGGAGCGGCTCCCGACGTCCTTTCTATGATTGTTTATGTAAAAATGACTGACCTAAGCACCGAGCTAAAACCGTGGCCACGCCTTATTCGGGTTTAGAGAGTCATCAGTCAGCGCCGAGGGGTCAATCAGGTTGAAGGTGACTCTCGGAACTCGGCCGTGTCTTGTAACTGTTGAGGCCGACTTCCTTGTGGTGAAAGTGAAGTCGGCCTACAACGCCATCTTCGGCCGAGGGATCCTGGGAAAGTTGGGAGGGGTCCCCTCCACATATCATCAGAAATTGAAGTTCCCCACACCGTACGGGATAGGCGAGGTTGCTGGAAACCAGACCGAGGCCCGTCGGTGTTATGTAAATTCAATAAAAGCCAAAGAACCAGCTGTTTCTGAGTGTGACGTGTGCATGATGAAAGTGTGGAAAGGCACGAGCCTGTCGAACAAACAAAGCAAATCAAATCATGGAGGAAAGATCATTGTGATCGGCACCGAGCTTCGAGAGTCGGAAGAAGGGTTGGTTAAATTTCTCAAAAGCAGCAGCGATGTCTTTGCATGGACGGAAGACGACCTCCCTGGGATTGCCCCAGAGGTCATCCAGCACCATCTAAATGTCAACCCTGAGGCTCGGCCGGTGCGTCAGAAGAAGCGGCCCCTTTCGACTGATCGGCAAGGAGTGGTGGACGACAACCTAGCCAAGTATCTACGCGCAGGAACTGTTCGGGATGTCTTTTATCCCGAATGGGTAGCCAACGTCGTCCTTGTCAAAAAAGCAAATGGCAAATGGCGCATGTGCGTGGACTTCACCGACCTCAACAAAGCATGCCCAAAGGACAGCTTCCCTCTTCCCCGCATCGACCAGCTCGTCGCTCCACGGCCGGGCACGAGCTCCTGAGCTTCCTCGATGCCTACTCGGGGTATCATCAGATCAGGATGGCCCCCGAGGATGAAGAAAAAACCGCCTTCACCACGGAGAAAGGTCTGTACTGTTTCACCTGAATGCCTTTTGGACTGAAGAATGCAGGGGCGACATACCAGAGGCTCGTCAACATGATGTTCGAACAACAAATCAGAAAGACTATGGAGATATACATCGACGATATGTTGGTGAAGAGCAGGCGATCCGAAGACCACGTTCGAGACCTGGCCGAAGCCTTCGAGGTCTTGCGCCAATACGGAATGAGCTGAACCCCGACAAGTGCGTCTTCGGCGTTCGCGCCGGGAGTTCCTCGACTATCTCATTTCGAACCGAGGTATCAGCGTCAACCCCCCCAAAAAAGTTCAAGCCATCATCAACATGACGGCACCAAAAACCGTCAAAGAGGTACAGAGGCTCAACGGCCGGATAACTGCCCTCAGCAGGTTCATGTCGAGGTCGGCTGAAAGATGCAGCCCCTTTTTTGACATATTACGGAAGGGGCGGTTCGAGTGGAACGACGACTGCCAGAGAGCTTTTGACGAGCTCAAGTCTTATTTAGCTAATGTGCCTACTCTGAGCAAGCGTGTCGCAGGAGAAGAGCTGTTTTTATACCTCTCGGCCATGACTTACTCCATCAGTTCGGTGCTGGTGCGCGAGGAAGATCGAAGGCACGTTCCAGTATACTACACCAGCAAAGCCCTACGCGGAGCGGAACAATGCTACTCTGGTCTTGAAAAGACGGGGTACGCACTCGTAACGGCCGCGCGACGACTCCGACCCTACTTCCAAGCGCACCGGATCGTCATCCTAACCGATGCTCCCATCAAGCAAGTGTTTAGCCGACCCGAGGCCTCAGGGAGGATGGCAAAGTGGGCCGTCGAGCTCGGCGAATTCGACATATCGTACAGGCCTCGGGTCGCCATCAAAGCTCAAGCCTTGGCCGACTTCATTTCCGAAAGCAAGGCGAGGCCACTAGAGCCGGAGGAGGCTGTTGGACGATGGCTAGTGTACGTGGACGGGGCATCCAACTCCCGAGGCAGCGGATCCAGCGTCGTCCTGCAATCTCCGGACGGCCCATCCTAAGGTACGCAATTCGGTTCGGCTTCCCGCTTCTAATAACGTAGCGGAGTACGAAGCTGTCATGTCAGGACTCAAGATGGCCAAGACCCTGGGAGCGGCAAAAGTCCGAGTCCACAACGACTCCCAGCTGGTCGTCAGCCAGGTCTCGAAGGAGTTCGAGGCCAGAGAGGAAAAGCTCATTTCTTACATGACCGAGGTCTGAAGAATGATGGACGACTTCGAAGAGGTAGAACTGCTGAAGATTCCCCGAGCCGACCACTCACAGACCGACGCACTATCCAAGTATGCGGTCGTCCCAGAACCCTTTCGAGAGTCCTCCGTATTCATAGAAGAGCTCGGCGAGCCTTCGGTTGGAGCTACGGAAGTCATGTGCACCGAGTCTGAGCCGACGTGGATGACCCCAATCATTGGTTATATCCGAGATGGGCAGCTCCCGAGTAGCAACGAAGAGGCCCTAAAGGTAAAAAGATGTGCACCAAGGTTTTTTATGATCGATGATGACCTCTACAGGAAGGGCTTCAGTTTCCCTCATCTGCGGTGCGTCAACCAAAGTCAAGCTGAGAAGATCGTCGCTGAGGTGCATGAGGGCACTTGCGGGAGCCATACGGGACCACGGTCCCTAGTCTGAAGAGTGACTCAGCAAGGTTATTGGTGGCCTACCATGTTGAAGGATGCCGAAGAATACGTACGAAGATGCCCACAATGCCAACTCTTCAGCAAGGTAGACCGGCAACCACCAGCTAGTCTCCAGCCGCTCAAGGCCCCTTGGCCATTCACGTAGTGGGGGATGGACATCCTCGGCCCATTTCCACCAGCCTCGGGCCAGCAGAAGTTCCTTATTGTCGCGGTCGACTACTTCACCAAGTGGGTGGAATCCGAGCCCCTGGCGAGATCACTGACTCCAACGCTTGGGGGTTCGTCTGGAAAAGTCTCATTTGTAGGTTCGGTCTACCTCGGACGATCATCACCGATAATGGAAAACAGTTCGACAACGCCAGGTTTCACCGCAACTGCGCGGAGTTCGGCATCAACCATTGTTTCACCTCGGTAGCCCATCCTCAAGCTAATGGACAAGCCGAAGTGACTAACCGAACGCTCCTTGATGGACTGAAGAAGAGATGGACGACCACAAAGGTCGGTGGGTCGATGAACTCCCCCACGTCTTGTGGGCGTATCGAGCAACTCCCCGCAAAGCCTCTCAAGAATCCCCTTTCGCGCTGGCCTTTGGCGTGGAAGCAGTCACACCAGTGGAGCTGCTCGTACCCTCAGGACGAGTCCTTGGATTCGTGCGTGAAGATAACGATCGTTCGTTACGAGCCGAGTTGGATCTGGTAGAAGAGCGACGGGACAAGGCAGCGCTAAAGGTAGATATTTACCAGCATAAGATGAAGAGAAGATTCAACAAGGTTGTGAGGCCCCGATGCTTCAGATCGGGAAGCCTCGTCCTCCGAAAGCTCGCCGTTTCAGATCAAAGGTCGGCAGCAGGGAAGCTTTCGCCTACTTGGGAGGGCCCTTACCGCGTGATTGAAGACTTGGGACAAGGGGCTTATCGCTTGGCGAACCTGAACGGCTCGGCGATTCCGAGGACATGGAATGCCGAGCATCTCAAATGTTATTATCCTTGAAACAAAGAGGTGTGCATAAAGGTTGTCCGATCACTCGTCTCTCCGGCCTTTCGGCCCTTAAAACTCTTGTGCGAGGTCGCTTCGGCACTACGAGCTCCAGCTGCGAGTTCGCTCCGACACTCATCTCACCGGCCTTTCGGCCCTTAGAGCTCTTACGCGAGGTCACTTCGGCACTCCGAGCTCCAGCTACGAGTTCGCTCCGGCACTCGTCTCACCGGCCTTTTGGCCCTTAGAGCTCTTGCGCGGGGCCGCTTCGGCACTCTGAGCTCCAGCTACGAGTTCGTTCCGGCACTCGTCTCACCGGCCTTTCGGCCCTTAGAGCTCTTGCACGAGGTCGCTTCGGCACTCCGAGCTCCAGCTACGAGTTCGCTCCGGCACTCGTCTCACCGGCCTTTTGGCCCTTAGAGCTCTTGCGCGGGGCCGCTCCGGCACTCCGAGCTCCAACTACGAGTTCGCTCCGGCACTCGTCTCATCGGCCTTTCGGCCCCTAGAGCTCTTGCGCGAGGTTGCTTCGGCACTCTGAGCTCCAGCTACGAGTTCGCTCCGGCACTCGTCTCACCGGCCTTTCGGCCCTTAGAGCTCTTGCACGAGGTCGCTTCGGCACTCTGAGCTCCAACTACGAGTTCGCTCCGGCACTCGTCTCACCGGCCTTTCGGCCCTTAGAGCTCTTGCGCGAGGTCGCTTCGGCACTCCGAGCTCCAGCTACGAGTTCGCTCCGGCACTCGTCTCACCGGCCTTTCGCCCCTTAGAGCTCTTGCGCGGGGCCGCTCCGGCACTCCGAGCTCTAACTACGAGTTCGCTCCGGCACTCGTCTCACCGGCCTTTCGGCCCTTAGAGCTCTTGCGCGGGTTCGCTCCGGCACTCCGAGCTCAAACTACGAGTTCGCTCCGGCACTCGTCTCTCAAGCCTTTCGGCCCTTAAGAACTCTTGCGCGAGGTCGCTTCGGCACTCCGAGCTCCAGCTACGAGTTCACTCTGACACTCATCTCTCAGGCCTTTTCGGCCCTTAGAGCTCATGCGACAAGGTCGTTTCGGCACTCGTCTCTTAAACCTTCGACCACGAGCCCTCAAACGAGGTTGTCCCGGCGTCCCAAGAGTCTAAGGGTTCCGATTCAGCGCTCAAATTTGAACGAATACTATGCCGCTCGGCCCTAGATAGAAACGTTCCAATGACCGGAGTCCTCGGCCTAGCACGACTCGCTCAATACGTCCCGACGTAGCGAAAAACGCGGCTCCATCCGAAAATAAGAAATTATATCCATTATGACGGCCGAAAGGCCGAAGAAAGGAAAATTACAAAAGTGGTGGGGCTACAAGGAAAACGAAGGAAGTTAAGGCCCGGCGGCCGGAGGGGTCGGAGCCGAAGTCCCCGCATCGGCAGTAGCAGCAGTGACCGGCGCGGCCTCCCCGTCAGCATCGTCGCCGTCGTCGCTCAGGGGCTGCACCGACAATAGGTTTAGGTCGGGGAAGGCCTTGCCGACTGCCACCAAGCAGTGCTTATAGCCGTCCACGAACATGCCAGTTATCTGGTCGAGGTGCGCCTCGGACCTGGTATACTCGATCACAGCCTTCTGGCACTCCTCGGCGACGACCTGAGCCATGCTCGCCTTCGTCTTCTCGAGGGCCGCCGACTCGGCCTCCCGGGCAGCCTTCTCCTCGGCCAACGAGGTCTTGAGCTCGTCCACCGCCTTCGCGAGGAAGCTGCCCGTTCCTCCGAGTGCTTGGCCCGAGCAGTCGTGACAACGATCGACCCTTCTAGGGCAGTGCTCTTCTTCCCGAGGTCAGAGACCTCCTTCTCCAAAGAACGCACGCGACTCTCGGCCGACGTACGAACTTGATCCGCCCGGCGATGGATGCCACGAGCACGCCCAGCTGTTGTTGAAGGCCCCGGAATGCCTCATTAAAGAGGTCGGCGGTGTTCATCGAGGCCGCTCCGGAAATGGCATCTGCCGGGGCCGACAACTGACCCCACTCCAAGGGGCTCGGCCCCGAAGGTGGAGTCGAACGGGCAACGGGGCGACTCGGCGGGGGAGGAAGAGCACTCGACAAACCGCCCTCGACTAGCCGCGGCCGCTTCGACGTCTTCTCCGCCTCCCGAGCGACGAAGGCCGAAGGTGGGGCCGCCACAACCGAAGGAACGGGGGGCTCGACGATTTGAACCTCGACCTCCTCGGCAGGGCACTTCTCTCGGGCCACCTTCTTCCCCCGGCCAGCGGCGAAGTGCTGGGCGACAAGGGATCGGTAGTCCGCCGACTCGGCCATGTTTGTCAAAAGGTAAAACAGCAGTCAGTCAACTATGTTAAAAAGTAGAACAACAAAAGATGTCTTCCTAAAACAGACGCCAGACCTATGTCGGCCCGCCGAATTAACTCGAACAGGTCGGTTGAAGGCTCCCGCAAATCTGGTACCGACACCGCCTGCAGCGAGTCGAAATCCGAAAGCTCGGCATCGCTCATGTCAGCAGGTGGCCGGAAAGCCTCGTCCTGGGGATTGATGGCCGACCATACAGTCAGGAACTCCCAGCCTTCCGAGCTATGGATAAAGCAAAAACTCATCTTCCAGTGATGGATAGAGGAGGGGAAATGCCCAAGAAAGTGGCGGTCTGTCCGAGCTGAAATGAAAAGCCAATCCCCCGAAACTTTGAGGGAAAAGCAGTAGAAAAAGTGGTGGATACTGGGCCGAATTTTGGCCATGGCACATGCCACCAAAAAACCAACAGCCGACCGCCATGAGTTCGGGGCTAGTTGGGAAGGAGCGACTTCCAGATACAACAGAAGGTGGACAAAAAAGGGATGAAGGGGATATCGGAAGCCAGCCTTGACTGACTCCGAGTACAAACAGAACCCATTCTCCATTGTATAATGGGCCCGGAGGTTCTCAGAAGCATAGACCTAGAAGTCATGAGGGAAGGCGATCCCTGGATGGTTCGCGATTCCGTCAACGGTTGCTTGGTCAATCTCCTAGACGGCGTCAACCACAGAGTCGGCCGCCTTGCGCACGCCAGAGGCCGGAGCGGAAGAAACCTTGGGCACATACGTCCCAAGAGTCACTGCGGGCTCAACCTCGCTCTCCTCTACCACCGGCCTGGCGTTGAAGGAGCCGCAGAAGCAGAGGACCGGCGACAGAAAGAGGGATGAATCCTGGTACCCTCGGAAGGAGAATACCCCGTAGAAAAAGCAGAAGGGGACCGGGGCAGAATGCGCCCATGGCTTACCTCTAGGAAGGAAGAGATCAAACAGAGGCTGTCGACTGGGAGCTCGAGAAAAATGCCTGGTCACTCCGCCACAACTCGGGAACTCGGCCTCAGCAGATGACAAAGCCCGCGCGCGAAGGTCCCATTTTGACTCTGGGAACGCTATTAAAGGGCCCAGGCTATCTCGATCCAACGGACCCCGATCATCGCCACCCTAGAGCGTCGCGATCAACCCACTTGTCGCCATTCTAATAGCCAACAGATTGCGAGCGTGGATCGCGATCATGGAGAAACGTTCGGAAGACGAGACGTCGATGGGAACACCCGTCGCTTCGGGGACCGCCATGATTACTGTCAGAATTTGAGGCGGCGCGCCACGCCAACTGAAGTCATAAAACGTCGGAAGTCACGTCTTTTAACGGCCAGTGAATCCTTCATGATCATGACAGTGCACGACGCAATCGGTGAAAAGGTGTACGACAACGTCTGAGTATTAATTATTACACCTTTTTCCCAGCTCGTCACGACGACCTGAGTAAAAGCTGGGGCTAGTGATACAGGTCGTCATTAGGCCACTCGACCTGAGCTTGGCGCGGGTCACCACTTGGCGATTCGGCACAGGGGGATGTCTTCGGCCAACCGAACCCCGAGCCTGACCGAGGCAGGAGGTAATCGGCAGTATGCTGGCCCCTCGGCAGCTCGATTAGACGAGTCCCTCGGCCGAGCTATCTCCAAGACGAGTGGTGAATTCTCGTATGACGAGTTCCCCTGGTGCGTCGAGTCTTTACACGAGTTGGTTTTTGCCCCCGTCTTTGGTGAATGATGATCGCTCCCAAGGCTTTCCTAATCCGAGCCATGGCAGCATGTACGGGAGGTTAGGTTACGGAAAGGCCTGAAGATCACGAACCACGTCCTTTAACTGCCCCCGCACGACGATTATGGAAATCCCATTAGTGGCAAGACAACCCTAGGATTGCGACCGCCAACCATCCACAATTGACGCCATTAAATCAGTCAACATGAATTTCGGACAGATCCCGGAGCACGTATTCGATCCACTTACCGTAACCATACTCACGAACCATTATAAAAGTATGAGACATCCCTCACATAGGAGGTACACAATTTCTGATCCAAAACTCTCTCTCTCTGTCCTACGGAATCTAACTTAAGCATCGGAGTCCTTCCCCACCGAGGTCACTCGGTGGTCTTGCAAGTACAACTCGCTCGTGGTGGGTGCGCGCGATCGTCTCGTCTTCCTTCGGGAGCCACTCGGCTGCGGCCGAGTCCGTTACTCTAGCAGTAACATGTAGTATTAGAGTAGTGATAATATATATATATATATATATATATATATTTTATAATAATAAGTAAATAATACTACGAGAGAGATAAATTAATTAGATTTTATTTACAAATTAAAGAGAAGTTAAAAAACTTAGTCTAAAATTTTTTAATATAAAAAAAAAATAAGATTTTAAGAGTATATTTTATAAATAAAATAAACTTATATATTATCAGAACGGAAATGAAAAAAATATAATCAAAATAAAAAAATAGATAAAAATGTCAAAATCGGGTCGAACAACCAGAAAACGGATACCCGTGGATTTCATGTATGGATAGTGGTTTCATGGAAGAGTCCGAAGCCACTTCGTTGGATGCCGAAACCATCCGAGGTCCGAGGACATACATGTTACATCTCAGGCACGGCCCCCAGGAGACCGTGTTTGACACGTGGCATCGTAACGTTGCCGCAAAGGAGAGATTTAACTGGTCGTGAGGCCAAGCGGCGCAGTGTCAGGAGCCCACGCACCGCCCCCACCTGTCATTCTATAAAGGGAGAAACATATTAGTCGAACGCACGTAGACACAGAGATGGAGGCGGCAAAGGAGAAGCTGAGTGAGTTAGCGAGCTCGGCCAGGGAAAAGGTCGAACAGTTCACGAGCAGGCCTGGGGAGGAGAAGGCAATAGCAGAGGAGGGCGGTCAGGTGGCGGCTCGCGAGCATGGTGGAGGGGATCAGGATAGGAGGAGCGCCGGGCCGTGAGGGGGGAGGGCAAGCCCGCCGTGCCACAGTTCCACGCGCCCGAGGGCCCCCGCCACCGGGGCCGTGGGGACCCCGGCCCGAGCGCGGGGGATCCCTAGCCCACGGGAGGGACCACCAGGCCACCAACCCAACGTACCCGCGCAGCTTGTGAGCGGGGGGGGGGGGGGGTGCTCTCGTGTAATGACGCCTTTTGGGTTTCTGCTAGTGTTTCCGCACTTCTTTTCACAGCTCAGCAACTAGGTTCTACAACTCCCATCTTATCATTACTCTCGGTCTACACTCCATGGGCTGCCCGTATGTGAAAGTAACAATAGAGAGTGTAATGAAAAGTTTCTTTCCCATTTCTTTATTTTGCAACTTTTTTATAAAAGAAAACATATGCTTGTTTGGTCAACCATCAACCCATGAGTAGTACTCACAAGTTGAGTTCGAGTTGATTAATGACCTATATATACATGGTTCTTATTGTGCAGCATGGTGAACAACCATATTAATTGGAGGTACTTTTCGTCTTATTATTTCCAATGAGAGGATAGAAGAAAAACTCTTGATGCACATCATAGACAATAAGTTAATGAGAAATATTTGTTATCAGTCAAGTCTGACTTGTAATTGTTTGCCAAGCATAAGATTAAGAGTCTTATCAGATCTTTCTCTCACTCTTTCTCAATCAATAAAATTATTTTACAAACAATTCACATGAGATTTGTTACCAGACTTGGCTGGTAACAAACATTTCTCTAAGTTAATTTCCAACCAACAAAAAATCTCTGGAAAATCATACATGTAAGGAAATCAAAGATCAAACAAAATACAAAAGTACATGTAGAATTACCAGGGGCCAAAAAAAAGGTAGATCTCCTGGTCTGGTCTTGTGACTGCTGCATGCTGGGAAACCCCTTACCTTAATATATAGCATGAAAGAAAGACGATTCCATAACGCATGTTGTTGACAAGAAACATGTCCGATTGGAGATTCTCAATTGTATGCCTCATCCATAGCTCTTCTGTACAGGGGGCTAAGTGTCAAGTTCTAGAACTTAAACATTAACCAGCCTCACACGTCCGGTCTTCTTATCTACGTCAGCTTTGAGACCCAAACTAGTGATTTCAGGGGTATCCATGGGCTCCTGCAACTCCAATTCGGCAACCTGTTGCTGGTTTTCCACGTTGCCTTTGAGTAAGTAACTAACGGTTAGCATTCCCCATTCTCTCAAATATGGGTTATCCTCGTCGACAACGCACTGTTGGAGCAGCAGGAGGATCCCATTTTGTTGCCGGATCTCGTCTTGAATCTGCTTCCTGCCGCATGTGCAGTTGCCAATCACAGCAACAACATCTCTGCGAAACCCTCGATAGGGACAAACTTTCGACGAGCTAGGTGAAGCAGATGATGACTCATTGTTGGCTCCCTGGGAAAGGGTTCTCCTAATGACTGATGGAGGCTCAAGATCCCGGAGCAAAGCTAAAAGGAGACGACAAAGACCTGATGACACCAGTGATTCCACCACCAATCTATCCGATCCGGATGAAGGGGAATCTTCGGAAGCACACAGGTCCCTCAAAATAGTCAGGGAGTACCCAAGCACATCAATTGCTGGTGAACCAGTTGGCAAGGGGAAGGGCCTCTGGAGGTGAAATCCACAACAGAGGCAGCCCCTTTTAAAACTTGAAAAATAGCAAGAGCGAAATCACTGAAAATAGTGCCTCTGTAAAAAGCCCACTCAATATTTCTGAAAGAAGACCCAGAAGAAATGCTTGTTCTGTGGTGAAATGTGTATCTCTATAATCAGCATCATTTTGGCTATCAGAAAATTCAAATGAGCTGAACATTGAAAACAAAAGAGGGAAGTACAACTCTTCAATGCATATCCGAGAAAGGAGGAGCTTCAGCCTATCTCCGCGATAGTCATCTGAAAAGCACATCAATAACAAGATAATGCAAACAAAAACAGTTGTTTGATACAAAGGTCAAAAGTTAAAATAAGATAAACTGGAACCTAAATCACAAACGTAATAAGCAAATGAGACGAGCATTACTGACAGTTACAACAAAGAGAAATCGAAAGACAGGCACATTCATATGACAAGCGAATGTGACAAGAAGAAATGCTAGCAGAATATTTAACAGGATAAGCACAAGACTATAAAAGTTTTCAACCGCATATATTATACACATATAGATATATGGAAAAATCTGGTTACATGCTTAGATATGTCTCCAACCGTCTATATTCAGCACCTGTTAGAAGGTGTAATTAAATTCAAAAGAAGATGACAAAAGGATTGAGAGAAGACCTGAAATAAATAAGATGGTAGTTACGAAAAACAAGCCGTAACCTTCCTAGGTTTAACTACAAACATATTTTTAGATAGGTTTAAATGGTAGGATGCAATTAATGTAACCAACCATAAGAGGAGAGCTAGTGAAGTTACTTATTGACCCTAGTAAATAGACATACAAAATTGAAGCACTCATACCCAAACATAGGGAGAGGTTGAGATGCCTGAAGTGTAAAAATATGTATTGAGTTTCTGTAGTTGGCATCTAAGCACGTACCTTCAACATGAATGCAGAAAGCATACAGCCAAACAATGAATAAGCGGGTCACGAACTTAACAACAGAATTTCACTTCCTCACTCACCAGCAAGGAAACCAATCCACACTCCCATATTGCCAGCACAAAAAAGAGGGTGATCAACACACATGAAATCTCTGCCCCCCACATACACACCCTCTCCCACTCACAGCCCACACACTGAATGCACTCACACACCCACACAAAATTATTGGGATGAATCAGCTTATCCAAATCAGTTTATCCAAATCAGTGCATACGTTTGTTTTTCCAAAGGAAAACCCAACTATCATCTCTCACAACGATGATGCCCCAAAGCAAGAGCCATCACTTCAATATTCAACTACCATTTCTTACCAATGTTTTCTTTATTCCTTATGATTGTAAAAAAAGAAGCTATTTAACCCTCCTTCCCACTTTGATTTCCCTATAGGTTACAACAACATGCATAATGTTATAGAGTGCTTACTCAACTTCTACCACTCTGCCATCAGATGGTGGACCCAAAAATTGGACAACAATCAAAGCAGACTTTAGGTCTAAGAATCTCTTAAATGGATAGTCTACCAGCTGATTACTAAAAGCGATTGAAATATCTCCTCTAATCAACATCAACAGATACTTTAGAAGTGAATCCCTAAGAGCTATTCCTATTCAGGTTGCTTGAGAAGGTGAAACAAAAACTGACACATTTTCTTTCAAGCAAGCCATGAGCATGCAGAGGAGGAGAAAATGAATGCACGGAAGTAGGACTCCCTTTCTTTGTTGCCCGTGATGCTTCTTGTTCTAGGAGAAATTTGGAACTCAATAACCTATTGGCCATGAACACTGCACTAGTTTGTAAATAGTTGACTTCAGAAGCTGGAGGGGGTTGCATGCAACCCAAGAATGTGTCTCTGATTTATGGAATTGTGGCTCAATTCCAAGACACAATACAGGGGATGCAAGCACGTCCAATCAAGAACAAATACAATGGCGGAATACTGTCTACTCAGTACTCAATAAAATTGAAGCCTACAACCTCGACAATGCCAGAAAGAAGATAAAAGTATAAACCATCGGGCAGCGTAAGAGTTCAAAGGCAGCTATGGGAAAAACAACAGCTTAATTTGGAAATCGATATCGACAGGCGGATCCCTATGTTGAACGCCGCAAGCAAACAAATTCCCCAGAGATCTGTAAAAGGGCAAGAACGAATGTTAAAAGGACCTGAGCAGGCAGTAGCGAGAACTTCCTTCAAATGGGCAACCCCCTCCCACAATGCCAGTTTCCTCTAGCCGCCCTGCGCTCCCCTCTCCCACCGAGCCGCAGCAGCTGCGCAGCACCATGCACAGCACGTCGCAGGCCCCCGCGTCCCGAACCCTCGCGAGCTCAAGCAGTCCTTTCGGGAAGAACCTATTCCATACATCCCGCTGCCCCTTCTCCCCAGCCGCCGCCACGTTCCCCAGGAGCTGCAGCCCCACTCGGGCGACGTCCACCGGGACCGGACACGCCCCAGCCCCGCCCCCGCCGAGGACGACGGAGGCGACGGCGCCGGTGCCGCCGGCCGCCAGGAAGGCGGCCTGGCCGGCGGGCTCCCCAGCGCAGAGGTTCCGGAGGAGACGGAGGGTGGGAATGAGGAGAGGAAGGGGAAGGTCGGGGCGGAGGCGGCGGAGGACGGCGGGGAGGTGAGGGGCGAGGCGGGAGCGGCCTTCGGGGCTCGCGAAGCTTCTAGAAGGGAATCCAGCGGCTCTTCTTCCACTTCTGGGTCGCCTCCTCCGGCTCCAGCAGGACAGGGGAGGCCAGGAGACGCCATCTGAGAGTGGTGTTGGATCGTGGAGGCGAAGCGAGGCCACGGCGCGGAAGAGGAAGCGGCGGGAGGTGGTGGTGTCGCAATCTCAATCGTTTGTTGTGTGTTCTTCCAACACCTCCCCCCTTTCATTTTCTTCTTCTTCCACATCGTTGCTGCTTAGTTGCCTTGTTGGTAAGATTTTGACTTTTTATTTTTATTTTTTTATTATGTACTTAATGTTATTATTTATATGTTTTAAAACGTATTAATTTATTTAAGAATACTTGTTGATTATAGATGAGATTTAACACTATTAGTTCTATTTTCTTGTTTGAAAATGTGGTATTATTAGGTAAACTTTATTTTGGCGACTATGGATTGTTTATCTTATAAGTGAGAATTATAACTAGTTCAAACGTCTATCTAATGTGTTATTATTATGGTGTACTCTATATGGAGGATCATAAGTCTCGATATGAATGGGGCATTGTACGCATTTTGTGTGTAAAAAAAAACACAACTTATCTGAGTTATGAGAAATTATATATTTTGACAAAATATGACGAAAGACATTAAAATTGGTATAACGTGCAAGTGGCCTACTTATATGGGTGAATATTTGCTGTGAGAGTTGAAGATGATGAAGCAGTTGAAAGTATGTTCAATTTGTATTCTTTACATGTGTCTACTATACAATTATATTTGGAGATGAAAGATGTATATAATATATATATTCAAGGCAACGATGAAGTGCAATTACACAGTCATACTATAAACAACATGTCTACTCAACACTATATGTACCAACAACTAGTTGGAGTCTTTACACGTATATTGAATAATGATGTTGATTCCACTGGATTTCATTCTGTTAATGACACGGATGTACGATACAAATCATATGGCTATGATTTATCTATAGATCATGATATATGGTGAGTTGTCTCCCTTACTTGTGTCAAAATATATTAATGTGATTAAATTTTGAAATGATTTATACTTTCTAATTGGAGGTCTATATAGGGATATGATATTTGATTGTTTCTGGTTCCTCTTATTTGTTTTGATATTGTCGAGATGCACGTTCCATATAGAGTACTTAGACAGTTTAATAGAGCACAATCTATTTCTGATCCTGTTGATCCATTACATCGTATCACACGAAAGGGACGTGGGCACGTTGATTGGGTTACACATTTCGCACATTTTGTACAGTTGTGGCATGCTCAGAGAGATTATATTATACCATTAGCTACAAACACATCAACTGATGTTGGTAGAGTGGAGTATATATCTTGGTATTGGTCCACATAGAGAGGAGTTTGGTGGAAGATATGAGACATCTACATATGATGGTTTTTGAGGGCCTTCGAGATGATATGTTATCGAACTGTACACACTCTAGATATATAGCCATGAAGACGTACATTGACAGTGTGCTATCTCAAGTTTAGCAGACATATTCATCTACCTTAAATGCAGAACCTTCAGAGCCATATGTAGGATTCTTAGAGCAGCCAGATGAAGTAGGACTATCTCAATTTTCTCCAGACGATATGACATTTTCACAGCCACCTCCGCATGACACATGAGCTTCATAGATACTGACAGATGAGGTGATGTCAGATGAGATCACACTTTCACACCCACCACAGTCCACTTTTGGTACATATTGTCACCGACACCATAGATGTTCGACTAGCACACTAGCAGAGCAAAGTCAGTCTGAGCTACATGAGGACACATTATGTACGATATCAGGGGATATAGATTTCGAGACAGCACAGTCAGAGTCATGTAATGCTATCTTAGTGCATGAGAGACAGTCACAAACACAGTCAGAGATAGAGGTTGATGCTCAGAGTGAGATGTAGGAGTAACATTGTGGTTGTAGTCGAGGATCTAGAAAGGGAAAGAAGAGATGAAGTTGATGGTCAGAGTGAGATGTAGGAGTAATGTTGTGGTCGTAATCGAGGATCTAGAAAGGGAAAACAAACACCGCTGTAGACATTGCCAAAGTCGATATCAGTGTCGACATTGCGAAAGCCGACACCGCTATCGGCTTTAGCAATACCAGCATTGCCAAATCCGATTCATATTTAACCGATCTCCTGGTGGCCAGGTTGCCGACGTGGCAACTTGGTGATTATTTCAAGAATTATTTTTAAAATATGATTATTTAAATAATAAAATATGATTATTTTAATAAAAAACTTAAAAACAAGTTTTATATGATTTGTTCAACTTTATTTAATTTTTGTATAATTAATCTGAATGAAATTTTTTTATCACCCTCCAGTAAACAATATAAGTTAATTCTAAAATTTCGGTGATCTTGATATATATAAAGTTGTATTTGGAAAACATAGCGAGGTGTCACAATGATTTTAGTATCCAGTTAATTTAAGATAAAGTTAGGAGAAAAAAGTACAAAGAGTTTGTTTAGTGGTTGAGGCTCTCTGCATAAAACTATGAAAAACAAAATTTTAAAAATATAAAATTCAAGAGTAAATTAAAAGACAAACTAATCAATTACTGTATTTATGATGATGCACTTCCTTTTATGACAATCTTAGTGGGATTTTAATTGAGATTTAAAATTCAAAATACAGTGTATTTTATTTCCATTATTATTTAAAATTGTACTGCAAATCTTCCACGACCATTTCAGAATCCATCAAGATCGCAATCATGCATTTCATGTCCACTCATGACCAAACCCCTGCTGGCCACTTTTTTGCACTGTCCTGTGATTTTATTTGGCCTCGAAACTTAGTTTACAAGTGGAATAGTAGAGAGAAAAAAAACTTGATACTTTCTTTGTCAACTTGATGATCACCGCCACCTTCCATTAGAAAGAAAATCATCTAAATATGCAAGAATTTGGATTAGCATGTCGATGTTAAAACCTTGCAAAATTGTTCTATGTTCAGTTCTTATGGTCTCTCTCTGTGTATAGTGTAGCTTCCAAGGGAAATAGTAGATTAGCAGGTCGTAGGAACATATGCCATCATGCATAAAAAAATGATTCACGTTCTACAAGTTGGCCACTAGTGCTTTTATATTCTTGGATTTCTTTCTTCTTTTTGAATTTGTAAGTTAATTAATGCTCTTAAGCATGTTTTTGCTAAATATTAATTAATCATGTTTAAGAATCCTTAAATAATTCATACATTATGTGATTAAAATAAAATAAAATATATAAACAGTGTCATCTTAAAAGAATTTCTAAAGTACCCTGCAATTAATATCCGAGAATTATATGTCTGAAGATTAAAAACCATATGTGAAATCTAAAAGTCTGACCAAAACCTCTAACATATTTACCTCTGCTCTCGTGCAATCGAACAACCTTTTTTTTTTGGGTAGCTTAGTAGCCAAAGACCACAAGTGAAACCCTCCACACCCTGTAACGAACCTGAGACCCCCTCCCATCCACCCACGTGTCCAACCCACTGGCACGTACTATATATATATATATATATATATATATATATATATATATATATATATATATATATATATATATATATATATAACCATAATCCTTTATGTTGTGATTTGGATGTTTCTCCACCTCAAATGGATAAATAGTGCTGTACCAGAAGTAGGAAGCCAACGGCTGAGAGATGTATAACTTTCTATTTTCTATGCCGGAGGAGAAAAATATAGTGAATCTCACGTTGCAGCTTACATTGGCTTCCTCAATGAATCAATTAAGTAGAGCAAATCATGTTCATTACCTCACGGCAATGTGAAGCAGTATACTAGACCTCCGCTTTCAAAACAGGTATGAAATGCCCGAACAAACAGTTCCCCTAGCTTCCATATGCATGCGAAACAGTTCCAGGAGTGTCCCATCATCTTCCAACTCCTCGAGAGAATCGCAACACTGACCGTTTGCAAGCAAAGTCCAATCTGGCTCCTTGCTTCTACCCAGCTGCGAGTACCGGCACTTTTATGTGGCCGGGCCATGATCAGAAATGTTCCCCAGTCCAGATCACAAGCCAGCCCGTTTGGAAGCGAAATATCACAACTCTGATCCGTCTGTACCTGACTTCCGGGAAACAAGCGAGCCCAGTGAACTAGATGAAATTTGTCTCTGAGGAGATTATAAATGCAAGTATATACCACCGTCACCGTCTTGACATCAAAACAGCAAGATGTAACAGATTTTGCTGGCATAACCGTAAAGGATTCTTGAACACAGTGATTTTGGCATTTTTCGAACCCGCCAGAACAATGTGAGCTATGCTGTAGAGCTCACCTTTCTCAGCTGCAAACTGCCATTCCCTCGTTGTTATAGGGAACCAGTCTTTACTTGTGGACCTAGTGGTTTTAACTTCGATAAACTCTCTCTTTCCTTCGTCATCCCCAATAATAAGATCATAGGGCAACCCTGTCTCACTCTCTTCATTGACCCACTTTACAGAGACAGTACTATATTTCTCATTGAAGTATTTATAGGCTATGGCTTCCCCGAGCACACCAGTTTTACGTGATCGTTCGTCATTCAGGGGTTGAAAACCAAATGTGTCCCTCTTGGCATACGGTTGTAACTCATCTGATTTCACACTTGGACAAATGACAGAAACCGAATTGCTTGTTCCGACATTTTCCAGACCGGATTCCACCTGTCCATTAATTGGACCCCAAAACCCACTGAATGAGACTGAACCTTTGGAGTCTCCAGATCATCCAAGATTCGATCCATTGTCGTTGCTGAGTTATCGTCTTCTACAATCCAGTCACCACTAACCTCAACAGAACATGGAATATCCTCTGGCAAAATACCACCTTCAGGTGGTTTACTTGATTCCTTGGTCAGGCTATCATATTGTGCTCCCACAGGCATCATTGCAAAATGGCAAGCCCCGGAAAAATCTGGTGCAGTTTTCCAATCTGTTGGTGGCCAATTTGGAATAATGCCTGGTTTTCTTGCATGTGACAGAATACTTTGCCCTGAATTCATGGGGAGAGGGCAGACTTTCTGAGAAGCAATAACCCCCTGCAATGAGAGGGACCAGACAGCCTCTTCAATGGGAAGTCTAGGCATCTGCTGACTATTGACAATGAAGAATTCTATTTGATCCTCAGTTGAACTAGATTCTGCCATAGTGGCTATCATATGAAGGAAGTTTGCAAAATGAAGCTCAGCAGATCCATCAAATAGAACTCTTGAAAGCTCCAAGAAAATGGAATGAGAATCAGAGGTACGAGTCATATACAAGACATTGCCCTGCAGAAAGAAAATTTAAATTAGGATTTTCTTTTCAGGCAGTTAGAAACGTTTTGTCACAGGGAAATCAACTTAAAATACTGAATAGCTTTTATGTGGCATGGGAATAAACTGCAAGACCCAAGCATCGACCCTTGCCCTGAAATGATATTAGATCTCTCTTCAAATATTGCAGAATTGCAGATGATATTGTTCATCATATATTACCTGATGGTAATCCATGTTATCAAAGGTGATTGAGGCCACTGCCTCGGCGATTTCAAGGTACCAATTCCACCCTTTTTGCCCTTTTCCAGCCCATATATTGGCCCATAAAGTATGCGCCCACTTGGCCTATTTATTTACTTGCAATTTAGTTGCTTACATTTTAGTTACTTTACATATAGACATGAATAGATTTAGTAAGTCATACAATAATTTGACATATATGAATGATTAATTTTATGAAATATACTAGTTCCATGTACATATTTAGGTGATATTTATAGATATCTTCATGTTTTTTTAACTATATATATTACTTTATAATATAGCGCCTCAATCGCCTAGGCCATCGCCTAGGGCTTTGAGCCTAAGGCAACCCCTTGATCGCCTCACTCGCCTCTGACTACATAGGCTACATCATCCTAAACAAGAAGTTGCTTGCAAGAAAACAATAAAGAACCTCATAATCTTGCTAGAGAATGGGAATTTCCACTTTCAAGCAGCTATAAGGAAGCAAGAAAATAGACAAGGTAAGGATACTTGCTATGCCCCCTCCACTGCTAGCACGGAAATAATAAGCTATTGAAGATATTCATGGACGATTGAGAATTCCCACGTTCACAGCTACGATGATGACATATGTAATTATGCCTTCCCTCATCTTCCCTCCATTGCTGGACAAGTAGTGCCTCCTAATGTATCACGTGACCAATGGGATTTTGTTGCCCAGATGAAAGCAAGCTGAAGTTCTATGCTTAACTATACAGAATTTTATCTTCTCAGTCCTAGGCCATTCTTGATCGGGGTAATACAGCTATGTTGATGATAGGCTTCAGTTTGCTGAGAAAACATAGCTGCAAAAGACTGAAGTAGACCACAGGGGAAACCAAATGGGTTTGGGATAGGACGTTCAGATGAAGGTTTGTTGGATTGCTGATTCGGAACGAATCGGGTTTGTCTTGATTTGATCCAATTCGCATGTATAATATATATATATATATAATATTATAATGAATATATATTACATATATATGTATATGTAAGACTATAGCATGCATATATGTAACATTTTTTGTTTCATTTACTTAAGATATTACATGTAAATAAGTAACCCCCCCCATTTGAATCTAATAAAAATATCAAAAAAATCATATATCTTACCAATAAAAAATCAACTCTCCCATACAAGAAGAAATGGTGTTTTTCTAATATCTCATAATTTGGTCTATTTAAAAATTTTATAATTCAAATAAACCTAATAGAACACTAAAAATCTAAAGTCCGGTGGAAAAAGTCAAACGTGCATATGACTTCTTGTTGGAAACGCGAATATTTTCTCTCTCTCTCATTTCTTTTATCTTCGAATGATTTTGGGCGTGCCAGACTGTTTGCGAGAAACAGACAAAGATTATTTTACGAGGGGTACCGGGTAAGACCCGACACCCTCTAACATTTCATTTTTTCCGCGTGCGCTCGCGTTCAGGCGATTGGAGTGGTCGTGTACTGGACCGTTCCCCACCGACCGAAGTCGATGTTTCATTTACATCGAGTACGAGACTCGAATACCTTCGATGCGTAATGTTGTTAAAGACCGTATGCCGAAATCTAAAGAAGAAAAGGCAGATGACAAGCAAATTTCCACAATTTTATTCACGCATGCTCATGTCATTTATATTTATGACATTTACATTTACGCCTTTAATGGGGTTTTGTACCTCCATTGGCGTACATACAACAAGTCATGTACATGTACGTCGACGGCGGGGTTTTTGTGCCTCCGTCGGACGTTTACAGTGAGGATTACATTTGTGTTACCAATGGGGTGTTTGTGGCCTCCACAAGTAACTCGCCTCTACGGTGTCTTTTGTGACACCGGAGGACTTAGACAGGGGCCTCGACGTATGTCATTTTTATGACACCGGAGGTCTTAAACATGGCCTCGACGTGTGTCGCTTTATGACACCGGAGGATTTACACATGTGCCTCGACTTGTCGTTTTATGACACCGAGGACTTAAACATGGCCAACGGGGGTCTTGTAACACCTGTGGCGTCTCTATACGGGCGACCACAGGAGGGCCCGGCCACAGAGACAAAGCGCCAACGGGTGTCGAAGACCTTTCCCGAGATGTGCGGCCTATGTAAGCTCACGCACGGACCAGCTGAAGTGGGTTGCAGGCGTCTGCGTCTATTTGTGGGCTCGGCAGCGTCTGTAGGCCGAATGGCGCCTCTTAGTTTTTTTTTGGGCCGAATGGCGTGCTCGGCAATGGGGGTATGCCCCCCTATTTATAGGATTTGTGGGGGCATACCGGCGGGGGTACCCTCCCCGTCGGAGGCCTCGCGGCACGAGCGTCGAGGCGAGCGTCGAGGCCGGGCGCGAACCGCGAGGGTGCTGGAGATGGGGGCTGACTGGCGGAGGGGCCGCCAGTCAGGGGCCTGACCGGCGGCCCTCCCTGCTGGCGCGGGGGGCTGAACCGGCGCCCCCCCTGCTGGCGGGGGCCGAACCAGCGCGCCCCCCTGCTGGCGGGGGCCGAACCGGCGGCCCCCCTGCTGGCGCAAGGGGCCGAACCGCGGCCCCCCCCTGCAGGCGGGGGGCCGAACCGGCGCCCCCCCAGCTGCGCGGGGCCGAACCGGCGGCCCCCTCCCTGGCGAGGGGGCTAACCGGCGCCCCCCCCCCCCCCCCCCCCCCCCCCCCCCTGGGGGCTCCCTCTTGGCCCACCACTATTTAAGGTGGGGCCTTCTTCATTCCAACTCATTTTCTCCGTACTTTCCGGAGAAAAACTCGGGAGAGAGCTCTCTGGGCCTCCCTTGGTTGTTGGTTGACGACCGCGTACGTGCGAACGTGCACCGTTCGCGCTTCCTCGGCCGTCCCACGTGCGTTTGTCCCCGTTTTCTGGAGGCACGTGCATTTGACTTCCCGGAACTCTTCGGCTTCGGGCGCGGCCTCGAACTTCATTCGGACGCGAGTTTTCTGACGCCCGGAGTACGTGCTCTCTGCCGCCAGTAAACTTCTCGGGCATCTCGCTTCTAGGTTGCCCCGGATTGCCGCGAGTACTCGGCCTCGTTCGTTTCCGACGTCCGAGGGGGAGAGGTCGGGAGTTTGTTCCCGGTTCCCCCAGAGCGTATTTCTTGCCCGGGGTTTGTTTAAGCCCTGATATTTTTCGGTTCAACAAATGCCCCCCACGGGATATCCGTCGGAGACGAAGGCGACGGCGGGTATCCCGTGGCGCCTTGAGATGGATTTCTCTCCCCTCGCGCTTGCCTTTCCACGTCCTTGTGGCAACGTTCCTTTGACTGACGGTTGCGCTATTTGTTTGGCAGGGTCGACAATGCCTCGTAAGGGTCGTGACAAAGGCGGCAAGGGCGGCCAAGGCGTTAAGGCGCCGGGTCGCACGGAGAATGACGTCGAGCGGACGAACGATCCCATGCCATGCTTCACTCTGTCCCCGGTCCGAGTGGAAGACCTGGACCGACTCGAGGGAAGCGTTGGGCCGTGCGTCCGCGGTCCGTTGGAGGAGCCTGCGCCCGTCGAGGGCGCAGTGGACGTCGGCCGGATAGACCATAGCGGCTTGATCTACCGCTACCGACGGGGAGCCGGCTACCCGAAGCATTTCCCTCTGGATAGCATCTTCTTCCATTCATCCAGAACTTCATGCCGGCCAACTGGACGTCCTGCCAGCCTCCTTGCTACTGAACGGGCTCAACTGGGGCGGGCGATCTTGGCCGCAGCGACAGCATGATGGGGACCTGCAGCCCGCATCATCCCAGCTTTCCTCTTGACCACGAAGCGCAGGCGCACTTCCCCGATACGGCTTTGCTGGGGTTATTTGCACCCGAGCCGGCTCACCGCGTGACAGAGCTGCGGCTCTCCCAGGGCCTATGGGAGGTGCAGGGGCTGCCTAAGACCGGTGTAGCTTTCATCGGGCACACTCTACCACCCTCGGCTGTGACTTTGTGCAGACGGCTACGACCGGTCGTGTTTTCTGGACCGGATATTAGGTGGAGGGGCCGCTAGTTGGTATGACCGGTGATCGGTCGTTTCGTCGCACCGGTTTCGCTTCGGCGCGACAGAGTGGCTAATGGGTATTTTGTACCATTACCACAAGATGCTCGAGCGGGTCGGCCTTCTTGAAGCAGTCGTCGCCGCTCTTCACAGCTATCCTTGCAACCCCGGGCTTCTGCAGGCCCTGGCAGAAAGGTTTAACCGAGGTTTAACACCTTCGGCATTGCGGAGGGGGAGACCAGTCTTGACCTGTGGGCTTTCCACAGGATTTCTGGTCTTCCGATCTCCGGCAGTTCTACGAGGAGGTTTGCCTGAGCGACCTGGACAGAGATCGGACCTCCGTTGCTGGCTCCTACTTCCTCTCCCACAGCTTTCGATATCTGGCGCGGGTCTGGCGTGACTTAGCCAGGTGCGGGAGGAGCGACTGCCCCAATGCTTCAAAGGGGACAGTGCGGGTGAGTTGTGACGCCTGGATCCGTTTTTTCTACAACGGACCTTTTTGCTTCCACAAGAATTTGCCGGCGACAACTACGACCCAGCATTTATACACAGTTGAAGGTGCACCTTGACGATGACGCCAGGTATCTTTATTGCGCCTCGGGGCGTCAATTGGAACCCGAGGCGGCTCCCGGACCGCACTCATCTGGCTGCCTACCTTGTTTATTGGCTGTGCACTTTCGCCCTCCCGTTTGGGGAGGAGGGAAATATTAGACCGGAGGCTATTTACCCGACTTGCATTTTGGCCGGCGGGGTGCAGCTGTCTTTGGCTCCGGCGGCTCTGGCTAACATTTTCCGCAGCTTGGGCGAGCTTACCTCGAGCCCTTCTCCTCGTGACAAAAGCATCACTTTGGCGACGCATTATCTGGGCGCCTGGGCCGGTCTTCTGCTACCGGAGCTATGCCATAACATTAGTCTGGAGCGCCCCTCCATGCCACTCATTTTTATGTTCCGGAATCGTTCGGAGCGAGAGCAGCAGAAGCAGCTGAGGGAGGCGCGCCGGCGGCTTTTTTTCGTGCCGGTGGCCGGGCAGCCGGGACTTGACCTTGCTTGCTGCTCGCTTGGTTTTAGGCCTTGGGTGGAGGAAGGCCAGGGGGGCCGTGTTTATCGCCTTCCCCATCATGCCACCCCAGTCGCTACACTTCGCAAGGACTGGCTTTGTTGTATCCGCCCCAGCGTTCTGCTCTTCCGCAAGGGGAGCTTCCTCTTCATGGAGCCATACTTCCCGCACCGCTTCGCTCGCAATCTCGGGTACGACCAAGACGTTCCTCCGAATGCTGATTTCGTACTATCGACCCGGGCGTACAAGGGCCCGGACCGCCATCTGGTGGCCTCTAGCTGGTGGTGCTACTTCCTTAGGCGCGACGCAGCTTCCGAGTTCTTCATCCCCGAGCTGCGGCACGAGGGGCGAGTAGGCATTTTATATGCCCGGTGGTGGTCCCGGCACAGCCAGGCGTTCCGGGAGCGCGCTGACGACATTAAGAAGGCGGAGAGGGATTACTTGTCCCGGGCGGGCGCCCCAGTCTCCATGATCGCGCCGACGTTTCTCGAGAGGGAGTTCGCCGACATAGCCTAGAGGTGACGACTATGGGTCGCCGCCGTGCGGCGGCGCAGGCCGCTAGCATGGCGGACAGCGAAGCTTCCGCGGGGGCTTTGAAGCCCTTGTCGCGCCTGGAGAGCAGCTCGGCAGCTTCCAGGGTTCGCGGGAGCCGCCACTTGTTTACTTTTGGTGGCGTCACTTTCTGCTGGACTGCGGCTACACTGTAGATGCGGCGCTCACCAGTCCTCATCCCGAGTGTGACGCAAGTCTGGGAGCGACACCTTCAGCACTCTATTATCCGCGTCGGGCCGAGGGAGTTTATTAGCTGGATCGAGAGCGGCACCACCCTGCGGCATTTCTGGGACGCCATTGCCGAGGCAGGCAAAGCTGTGAAGGTCCCCTTTGACCGGGTAGTGCTTCGGCCAACATTTTCCGTGGCCCCTCGCGGTATGTTGCCTCCCTCGTTATGAGTGTGGCTTACATTTTCTTGAATTTGTTGTGCTGATTTGGGCTCTCTTCCCTTCTCTCTTTTTTTTTTTGTTGGCCCGAGTAGAGTGCTTCATCTCCGAGAAGGATTTGCCGAGGCGACACCCCTCAGCCCGGAAGAGGCGTGCGAGCGAGGAGGCTGGTCCTTCGCAACCGGCGGCTCGAGGAAGGACCCCCGAGCCTTCTTCTCCGGCTCTGGCTGTGGGTTTTCACATCCCCCGTTCGCCTCATTCCCCTTTCCTCTGTTTCTTTTGACGAGGGATTTATCATTTGCACGTCCCCCTTTTTTTTTCTTCTTGCACAGGTACATCGACCTCCGGGGGCGACGAATTAGCGGAGGACATTCCGCGGGAGGATGTGGTTCCTCAGGTGACGAGGATTATAATCCTACGTTTGATGGGACGCCCTCTCCTGAGGGGCATACATTCCCCTGGCGGCTTCCGTTGAGCCAGGTAGGACGTGAACCATCTTCTTGAGTTGGCGTTATTCGCCCTTTTTGTTTGCTTGGCCAGCATGGCATTCACATGTGACTTACAAGCCTTTTCCCCCTATTGTTTCCTTGCAGGGTACATTCTGGTGGAGGCCGCTGCCGCAGAGGGTGTTGAGCACCTAGCTGGGGTCGTGCCGGTTGGAGCTGCAGCCTCCTCACTACGGACCATTCATGACCTGTTATTGTCTGGGTCAGAGGCGGAGCTACCCGGCTTTTCCGACTTTGTCCCAGGCATACTCGAGGGGGCTGGCTGGGAGCAACCCCTTCACAGCACGAGTGAGTGAGCCTTGCTCTTTTACCCCACTTCTGTGCCGCTTTTGCTTCACTTACTTATGCAGAAAATGACTTTTGTCCTTTTTGCATTTCAGTGGCGGTTACTTCCGCGGCCGTGCTTCCCACCGCTTCTCCGCCGAGAGGGCGAGGTTGCGCGAGGGATAGCCGGGGACGCTGACGGTGGGTATTTTTTCACAGTAGCGAACCCTCCTCTTTTCTATTTCTTTCGCCCGACGCCTGACGGGGCGAGAGAGAGGGCGAGTGCCTTTGTATTTATTGCCTGACCTCTCCACTCTTGCAACGGCGCCGAGATGGCGGCGGAGATGATGGGGTCGAGTCCTCCAGGGGCTGTTCTCCCCCCCGCAGCGGGTACCCTGCATCCTCCGGAGGGCGGAGATAGCGCTTCTTTGCCATTTGACACGCAGGGTATGATCATGGCCCCAAGCTTCCTATGTTCTTGGCCCTTGTTTTTTTTTTTTTCTTTATTTGTTGCGGCTGTGCCGCCTCCCTTCTGACCTTTCACCCGTTTTTCTTGGGCAGCGGTCAGGGGCGGCTTACCCCCTCCGTCTTCGAGCGAGGCACCGCTTGAGGGACCCTTCTTGTTTCCGGAGCATGGCATCTCCTGGCCTGACGCTCCGCAGAGGGGTCAGGCGCGCGGGGTTGAAGGGATGCTCGACCTCTTCACGACGTCTGCACATACTATCATGGAGGAGGGTAGTCCCCCATCCGTGGACGCGGTGCAGGACTTCCTGGAGAGGAGTACTGTCGCCTACCACTTGATGGGCTGCCCCCGAGATCCCTGGATGGCCGCTGTGGACTCGCTTTGGAGCGAGGTGAGGCGGAGGCACCAGGAGCGGCACGCCACAAAATCCAGGAGCTCACGGCAGAGATTGCCTTGGCGGAGCAGAGGTTCGAGGCTCTTCGCTCGCGAAGAGGGGGCGTGGTCAGCCGCGTCGAGTCCTTGAGGGCCAGTTGCGCCCAATGCCATGCTGATATTATCGGCTTTCAGCGGACGATCGAGGAGGCCTCGAAGCGTCTTGCCGATCGTCAGGCCGCCTACCAGGCGCTGACCGAGGGGGCGGCGGAGGCCGAGGCAGCGGCGACTGCCTTGAACAGGAGTTTGCGGATTCCCCGACCAGGCTATTGGCTCTTCAGGCGAGTCTGGCGGATCTCCGGGAGGACCCCATGCCTCTTCGTGAGAGGGAGTGGGGCTCCATAGTTCCTCTCGTCCCTTTTGTTGCTTTCAGCCGATGTATGTATTTCATCAGCTACCCCGAGGGTTGTCTCGGGCACCTTGTATTCGAGAAATGACAAACTTTAGATTACTGCCAATGCCTTTCTTTTGACATCGTTGCAACCTCCGTCTGCATTCAGGTGACCTTTTAGGGACCTCGTCTGGGATTCCTCCCTTTAAGCGTCGTATTTCTAGGCTTGACTTGTCCCGCGCTCTACCTGGTTTCTCGGACTGGTAGGTTCGGGCGATGTCTTTTGGACGTTGCATTTCTGGCATTCCTCCAGATCTGGTGCAACATCTCGGGTGCCGGGGCTGGCCTTCTCGGGGCTTTGTCCGGTGCGCCCTTTCGGGTTTTCACACCGAGGGGTTGCCCATTTTTGCCTGAGGCGCCCTTTTGGGTTTTCACATCAGCTGGGTTTGAGGCACTTTTGCCCTTGAGCATCTCTTTTGAAGGATGATCAAGTCCGCTGGGACATCTCTATTTTTTATTTTTTTTTTAGTCCCTTTTTCTTTTCTTTTCTTTTCTTTTTTTTTTGTTTTAGGACCCGAGGCCGGACCCTGGGGCAATTGATCATGGGATCTGCCATTTGGATTTAGCCTACCGTTGCGGTTTTCTGGCTAAGGAAATTTCGGTTAGCCTACCACTCGGGTTTGCTGGCTAAGGATTTTGGCTTGACCGACCACAGAGGTTTATTGGTCAAACAGGGATAGCTTACCTTCTTGGGGTTTTCTGGCTAAGGGTTTAGCGTTTGACCGACCATGGAGGTTTGTTGGTCAAAGGATAGCCTACCTTCTTGGGGTTTGCCGGCTAAGGTTTTAGGGTTCGACCAACCACGGAGGTTTGCTGGTCAAAGGGATAGCCTACCTTCTTGGGGTTTACTGGCTAAGGATTTAGGTTTGACCGACCACAGAGGTTTATTAGTCAAACAGGGGTAGCCTACCTTCTTGGGGTTTGCTGGCTAAGGATTTAGGTTTGACCGACCACGGAGGTTTATTGGTCAAACAGGGGTAGCCTACCTTCTTGGGGTTTGCTGGCTAAAGTTTTAGGGTTCGACCGACCACGGAGGTTTGCTGGTCAAAGGGATAGCCTACCTTCTTGGGGTTTGCTGGCTAAGGATTTAGGTTTGACCGACCACGGAGGTTATTGGTCAAACAGGGGTAGCCTACCTTCTTGGGGTTTGCTGGTTAAGGATTTAGGTTTGACCGACCACGGAGGTTTATTGGTCAAACAGGGGTAGCCTACCTTCTTGGGGTTTGCTGGCTAAGGATTTTGTTTGACCGACCACAAAGGTTTATTGGTCAAAGAGAGGTGGTTTGATCCACCATTTTGATTCATTATCAAGCGGAATAGGGGCACAAACCA
Source organism: Colocasia esculenta (assembly GCA_014218235.1). NCBI lineage: Eukaryota > Viridiplantae > Streptophyta > Magnoliopsida > Alismatales > Araceae > Colocasia > Colocasia esculenta. The sequence goes on along the minus strand of CM024758.1, from coordinate 145,137,078 downwards.
GCATTTTGTCTACTGGCCGCGCGAAACATGCCTTGGAAGTAATGATTTGATTTTGATTTTCTATCCTCTTTTTTTTCGCATTACTGACTCCTGCGCCCTTTCGGGTTTTCACAGAGCCAGCTCCCTCAGCTTTTTCCAACGCGCCTTTCGGGTTTTCACGTTGAGGGGTTATCCATTTTTGCCTGAGGCGCCCTTTCGGTTTTCACCTCAGCTGGATTTTGGGCATTTTTACCCTCGGGCACCCCTTTTAGGGAGTGGCCAAGTCCGCCGGGACATCTCTATTTTAATCCCTTTTTCTTTTCTTCTTCTTTTTTTTGTTTAGGACCCGAGGCCGGACCCTGGGGCAATTGATCATGGGATCTGCCATTTGGATTTAGCCTACCGTTGCGGTTTTCTGGCTAAGGAAATTTCGGTTAGCCTACCACTCCGGTTTGCTGGCTAAGGATTTGGCTTGACCGACCACAGAGGTTTATTGGTCAAACAGGGGATAGCCTACCTTCTTGGGGTTTCTGGCTGAGGGTTTAGGGTTTGACCGACCATGGAGGTTTGTTGGTCAAAGGATAGCCTACCTTCTTGGGTTTGCTGGCTAAGGATTTAGGTTTGACCGACCACGGAGGTTTATTGGTCAAACAGGGGTAGCCTACCTTCTTGGGGTTGCTGGCTAAGGATTTAGGTTTGACCGACCACGGAGGTTTATTGGTCAAACAGGGGTAGCCTACTTCTTGGGGTTGCTGGCTAAGGATTTAGGTTTGACCGACCACGGAGGTTTATTGGTCAAACAGGGATAGCCTACCTTCTTGGGGTTGCTGGCTAAGGATTTGGTTTGACCGACCACAGAGGTTATTGGTCAAAGAGGGGTGGTTGATCCACCATTTGATTCACTTATCAAGCGGAATAGGGGAACAGCCCAGCATTTTGTTTACTGGCTGCGCGGAACATGTCTTGATAAGTAACAATTTGATTTTGATTTTGATTTTGATTTTTTTTTTCTTTTTTTTTTATTACTGACTCCTATGCCCTTTTGGGTTTTCACAGAAGCTAGCCCCCTCTTGCTTTTTCCAACGCGCCCTTTGGTTTTCACGTTGAGGTGTCATCCATTTTTGCCTGAGGCGCCCTTTCGGGTTTTCATCTCAGCTGGATTTTAAGCCTTTTTGCCCTTGGGCACCCCTTTTGGGGAGTGACCAAGTCCGCTGGGACATCTCTTTTTTTAATCCATTTTCTTTTCTTCTTCTTTTTTTGCTAGGGCCCGGGGCCGGACCCTGGGGCAATCGATCATGGGATCTACCATTTGGATTTAGCCTACCATTGCGGTTTTCGGGCTAAAGAAATTCGGTTAGCCTACCACTCCGGTTTGCTGGCTAAAGGGTTTGACTGGTCGACCAGGATGGTTTGCTGACCAAGAAGGAGTTTTACCCGACCTTTTTGGGGTTTATTGGCTAAAGGGTTTGACTTGGTCGACCAGAGTGGTTTGCTGACCAAGAAGGAGTTTAGCCGACCTTTTTGGGGTTTATTGGCTAAAGGGTTTGACTTAGTCGACCAGGGTGGTTTGCTGACCAGAAGGAGTTTTTTTTTTTTTTTTGATGAAGAGAGAAATTTGTCATCACCCCCTTTTTTTTTTGCTAGGCTCTTTTGCCCTTGGGCACTCCCTTTTGGGGAGCGACCAAGTCTGCCGGAACGCCATTATTTTTTCTTTCAGTCCCTTCCCTTGTTTTTTTTTGACATGGGCACATACGCCCAACCCTAGCTGATTCGGCTATAAGGGGATCAGAGGGCGATTGCCCGGGGAATTCATTCAGGGGCAAAGTACATTTTCAAATGCTTGCCATTTAGTGGTGGAAAGGGGCGGTCGCCAGCATGTGTTGCCAGCGTGTATCCTCCGCCTTCATACACTCCGGTGACCACGTACGGTCCGCGCCAGTTTGGCTGGAGTTTGCCACTTGATTTGCCTGCCATGACTTCTCTTTGCTGACCATGACGAGGTCACCTTTCTTGAAGACACGGGACCTGACCAGCTTGTCGTAGGCGCGAGTCATGCGCTGATAGGACTGGAGGTGTTGTAAGCTTCCAACCTTTTGCCCTCTAGGTCGGACAATTCCTCCAACCTTCTTTCAATTTCTTGTCGTTCCTCGGGCTGAAGACCGGTGTAGACGGCTACCCTGTAGGATGACATTTCGATTTCGATGGGGAGCATAGCTTCGGCTCCGTACACCAGAGAGAAGGGAGAACACCCCGTTGGGGTCTTGTAGACCGTCCGTGTGCCCAGAGCGCTTCGTGCACTTTTCCCCCCAATCACGTTTGCAATTGCCGACTATCTTGGCCAGCAGTTGCAAAGGGTGTTGTTGAAGGCTTCCGCCAGACCATTGGCTTGAGGGTGTAAACCGTTGACGTCCTCCAATCTATCTGGAATTTGGCCGCCAACGCGTATATCGTTTTGTTTCTGAAGGGCGTACCGTTATCTGATACGATCCAAGGAGGGGTGCCAAACCTGTAGATCAGGTGTGTTGCTTGACAATCTTGCAACGGCTACCCCAGTGACTTCCCGGAGGGGGATTGCTTCTGCCCATCGGGAGAAATAGTCAGTGGCTGCCAGGATAACTTGTGGCCGCCAGAGGATGGTGGGAATGGTCCCACGATATCCATTCCCATTCGGCGAAGGGCCATGTAGGGGGGGGTCAGATGCAATTCGTTCGGCGGCTTTCTTGGCACCGAGCTGAAACTTGGCATTGATGACATGCACGGGCGTACTGGACGCAATCCGTATACATGGCAGGCCAGAAAAGCCTTTTAGCTTGATGTTGATTTTCATCTTGTCTCCCGCTTGATGGGCCGCACAGTCCAGAGTGAACTTCGGCATGATGATTTGGCTTCTCTGGGGAGAGACATCGGAGGAGGACGGACTTGTCCTTTTCATGGACAAGCCGATATAGTTGGTCCCCGATCATTTAGTACCAAGGTTCAAAAACCCGGGGATCGGGATCGGATCGGTCGGCCCAAAACCGATCCGACCCGGCGATCCTGACCCCGGCTCGGCCGAGCCGGGCCGAGCCGGCTGAGCCAGGGGTGGGTGGATCGGCCCATTATACAGGTGTATATCTTGTACAGGCTGAGTTCAGGCCGAGTCCACTGCGATTTCAGGTCTTATTTACCTGAATATCATTTAAGTAAATGTTACTTAAGATATTACATGTAAATAAGGAAGTACCCTCCATTTGAATCCAATAAAAATATCAAAAAAATCATATCTCTTACCAATAAAAAGTCAACTCTCCCACCGAAGAAGAAAATCGTGATTTCGATGATTTTAGCGAAATGCTATTTTCTAATTTCTCATAATTTAGCCTATCTAAAAATTTGATAATTCAAATAAACCATATGGAACACTAAAAATCTAAAGTCCGGTAAAAAAAATAAAACGTGCATATGACTTCTCCAAGGGAGCCACTCTCCTACTGACAACACTTAGTCTGCTTGAGACCTCTCAGAATTTGGTCAAACTTAAACTATCATCACTCAAAGTCATGAGAATTGTCACTTTCTAATTTCTTTTCAATTAAAAGTGAAATTCTCATGAGTTTAGATGATGATAGCTTAGGTTTGACCAAATCTAGAGAGGTCTCAAGCAGACTAAGTGTTGTCAGTAGGAGAGTGGCTCCCTTGGAGAAGTCATATGCACGTTTGATTTTTTTTACCGGACTTCAGATTTTTAGTGTTCCATATGGTTTATTTGAATTATCAAATTTTAGATAGGCTAAATTATGAGAGATTAGAAAGTTAGCATTTCGCTAAAATCAACGAAATCACGATTTTCTTCTTCGGTGGGAGAGTTGACTTTTTATTGGTAAGAGATGATTTTCTTGATATTTTTATTAGATTCAAATGGGGGGTACTTCCTTATTTACATGTAATATCTTAAGTAAATGATTTCATTTACTTAAATGATATTCAGGTAAATAAGGCCTGAAATCGCAGTGGACTCAGCCTGAACAGCCTGGGATGGCCTGACTCAGTCCATGACAAGGTTGAACAGGATCGGCCTGGCTCGGGCCGATCCGAGGCGGATCGGGCCGGGCTCGGCGAGGCGGCCGAGCCCAGCCGAGCCGGTCCGATCCGTGTGCAAGGACCGGCTAGGTTACCCCGGCTCGGATCGGGAGGCCCAAAACCGAGCCAACTCGGCCGATCCGATCCCGATCCGGCCGAGTTTTTGAACCATGTTTAGTATGACGTGGCCCGCCGCAGGAGCTAGACTCTTTCAGCCCGATCTGAAGGCAGCCAACCGTTTTTTATTTGAATGATCGGCTGGCACCAGTCTTCTTCTTGACGGCTTCTTCTTCGAGGGTGTTGACTTCAGCATTTCTGGGTCGGAGTCGTCCTCGAGAACACTGGGCATCAGCTCCTATGTCGGATAGTTATGCCCATTCCCCTTCAGGAGGGAGCTTTAGAGCAGACGCCAGTTTTGGCTAGCGCATCCGCCTGAGAGTTTGCCCTCTAGGGACATGTCCGATTTCGAACAAGTAGAACCTCTCGCGGAGCTTCATTACTTGGCATGATAGGGGATCAGTTCTTTTTTTCGAACGTCGTAATCCCCCAGCACTTGACGGCTGACCAGCTGCGAGTCTCCGTAGACTTTTATGCATTTGATGCCCATTTCGGCAGCCAGTTGAAGTCCCACGATCAACGCTTCATATTCAGCTTAATTGTTGGTCAACGGCCTCATGAGTGCACATGAGTTGTGCAGAATTCCTCCTTGTGGAGTCACCAGGACAATGCCCGCTCCGGAGGTATAAGTTGTGGTGCCGTCAGTTTGCTTGAGCACCCGGGAAGCGCCATCAAGTAGAGTTCCCAAGTGGTAACTCTATGGCGAGAGTATTCCCGTTTTCTTGAATGGGGACTTCTTTTGTCGGGTCCCTCCCCGTGGGGGGATAAGAGCGTTTCCTCTTCCGGAAGCTTGAACTCGAGGGGAGAGCCGGCTGGGAGCGGATGCGCCGCCAGGAATCCTCCATACCTTGCCCTTTGATCGCTTTTCTTAGGATGAAGGTGAAATCAAACTCCATGGGAGAAGGGCCCATTTTCCCATCCTTCCTGACAACACAGGTTGGGTGAGGAGTGCTTTTAGTGGGTCTATCCTCGAGATGAGGCTGACTTGATGGGCTAGCAGATAGTGCCGTAACTTCTTGACGGCGAATATCATGCCAGACACACTTTCTCCACTGGGGAATATCGGTGCTCCGGACCCACGAGCATCCTGCTGAGGTAGTAGAGCAGTTGCTCTTTGCCTTCCTCATGTTTTGTGCCAGGAGCGCTTAGGGGTGTTCATGGTTTGGTTTGGTTTGGTTTAGAGAATTTTTTTAAAAACCAAACCAAACCATCACCAGAGCCACCCGAACCAAACCAAACCGTAATTTTTTCAAACCAAACCAAACCGAACCGATATAATTCGGTTTGGTTCGGTTGGTTTGGTTTAACCCGAAATAAGTGGACTTTTCACAAACAAGACTTTAACCTACTATTTCTTTGGATGTAGGCTTTAATCACATATCACATGTTGACTCAATTTAACCATCAACCTATATAATGAGGAAATATTATCTATAAGTGAAAATTTGATGACCATATTACTTTACACAATGTGTATATTACATATATACATATATATATACATGTATGTATATATTAAACAAATCTGAATACTTGATACATATGTATAAATTAAAATTCGGTTTATCGTTTGGTTCGGTTTACAAGATCTATAAACCGAACCAACTGAATTTACAATTCGGTTTGGTTGAAACCAAACCAAATTTTTTTCACTTTCAAACCGAACCAAAACGAACCAAATTGATCGGTTCGGTTTGTTTTTCGGTTTGAACCGAATAGTGAACACCCTAGGAGCGCTCCCAGCGACGTTTCCATGGCCGTGATGTAGAGGATGAGGGGCTTATCTTTTACCGGGCTCCCAAGACGGGAGGAGTAAGGAGATACTATTTGATTTCTTCAAAAGTATCTGGCACTCTTGGTCCCATACAAACGGGGCTCCTTTCTTCATTAATTTGCTGAAGGGGGCGCACCTGCCGCGAGGTTGGAAATGAACCGCCTTATGTAGGCCAGCCTTCCCTGGAGAGATTTCAGCTCCGTCAAGGTTTTTGGCGGCGGCAGCTCTCTGATAGCTTTGATTTTGACGGATCAATTTCTATCCCGCGGTATTTGACAACGAAGCCGAGGAACTTGCCGCTCGAGACGCCGAAGGCGCACTTCATCGGGTTCATCTTCAGCTGATGCTGGCGGGAGTCTTTCGAAGACCGGCGTAGGGTCGCTTAGGTGGTCTTCCCGCCTTTTGGTCTTGACGACCAGATCATCAACGTAGCACTCGACCGAGTCATGGAGCATTTCTCCGAAAATCTGGTCATGCTTGTTGATAGGTGGCTCTGGGGTTCTTCAAGCCGAAGGGCATTCTTTTGTAGTTGTAGATCCCTTGGGGGACCTGAAGGCGGTATGACCCTTATCTTTAGGAGCCATGCGGATCTGATTGTAGCCTGACGATCCATCCATGAAGGATAGTGCTTCATGCCCTGTAGTCATGTCGATCATTGTTTCCGTGATCGGGACGGGAAGTCGTCCTTTGGGCAGGCCTTGTTCAAGTCCCTGTAGTCGATACAGATCCGGACTTCGCCATTCTTCTTCTTCACCGGCACTATATTGGCCAACCAAGTGGATAGATGCACGGCTCGGTGAAGTCGACCTGGAGAAGTCTGTCCACCTCGGCATTTACTTTCAGTTCTAGCTCATGGCGCATACGCCGTTGGGCTTGCTTGACCGGCTTCGCTGCGGGGAGTATGGACAACTCAGGCTCAGCCACGGAGGGGTCCAGGCCTGGCATTTCTTTGTATGTCCACGCAAAACAGTCTTTGAATTCCAGCAAGAGATGCCGGTATGATTGTCTTTCTTCCTCGTTCAAGAGGGCGTTGACGAAGATTGGTCGGGGGTTTTTTGGTTTCCCGAGGTCGAGTTCGACCAGTTCGTCGACAGTAGCTTGTCCGCCGTCTTCGAGTTCACGGGGCGCCGGCTGTAGGTCGATGAAATCCTTTTCTTCGTTAGAGTCAGCGACGTGGGTCATAGTATTTGAAGCCTTCTTCTGTGATCGGCCAGAAGTGACCCCCTTCGCTTTGAGGCGCTTCTTGACACGACGCCCCATTTGATAGGACGAGGGCGGTCTCCCCTTGCTGCGGCTTTGTAGCGGGGGTAGGAGATCGCCCATCGGAAGGGCAATGATTAGATGAGGGCACGAGCCCGACGGTGTTGACCGTATAGTAGGCCTCGCATTCCGCCGTCTGACCATAGCCCAACCCCCGAGTGTCTTTTGCACGATAGGGGGGTTGCCCTCGGAGTTGCTTTGGATACCACAGCTGATGGAAGTACTCCCGTCGAGAGGGATCTTGCGTTTGTGCAATCTTTTGCCTTTGGCACAATTCTTGATGTGCTCGGCATGTCGTCCATTTCTTGGACGGCTTTGGGGCGACTTGAGTCGTTTGACTCCAGCCGAAGTCGTCTTCGGAGGGCCCCTATGGAAGCGGGTCTCCTTTGTAGAAGATGATCGGCTTCGGCGTCTCGCCTTTCTCGAGACTATCATTTCTGTAATGGGTGACAATGAATGTCTTTAGTCGTTCCACCCATTGCTCCTCCCTATGGAAGGGCAGCTGCATGTACGCCGGCGGCAAGGAGATGCTTCGGTTGATGATCTCGCCGATGGCGTTTGCTTCGTAGTTGATCTCACGCCTTTCTGGGCAACTTGGCCGGGCGTGGTGGATTCGGTGAGGCGGCTGAGCCGGTGAGCTTCAAGGAGGTCTTTGTTGACCGTGAAGAGCTCCTCCTCCTCTTGATCCTGGCTTGCTTGATTTGCGTCGGATTTGTTTTTTCCTTGCCTTTTGACGCAGTTGTTGGCTTGCCGAGAGGTTCGCCGAAGTATAGCTGGGCGTCCGCCAAGTTACATTCATTTGGGCGGAATGGGGCCCGGTCGGCAAAGACCGTATGCTGCTCTCCTTCTTTGATGTATTTTATACATTGGTGGAGAGTCGAGGGGACGACCCGGTTTTCATGGAGCCAGGGTCTTCCCAGGAGGGCTTTGTAGGACGTGTTTGCATTGATGATGTAACACGACCTTAGTAGTGAGGCCGTCCATGGCCAATGTACTTCCACCTTTCCCAAGGGTTTTAGAATCTGGTTGAATCCAGCGATTCTGATGTCATTTACCCTTTGCAAGTAGGGCGTAAGATACAGAGACTTGAAAGTCTTCAGAGGCATGATATTGATCGACGCCCCGGGGTCAACCAGGATCCGGTTGAGCTCGTGCCCATTGACTTTTCCTTGCATGTACAACGGACGGTTGTGGTATAGCATTGGCAACAGCATATCCTTGTCGGAGAAGGTCACCTCCGCCACCAGTGCTTCTAGGGCTTGTGCCTGGAGTTCGGTCACGTCAGCTTCGTAGACCTCGGGCTCTTACAAGATTTGACGAGCGCCGTTCTCAAATCTTTGCTCCAGACAATGGCGTCCCATATGGTGATGTTGGTTGGGAACCGCTTCATATGCTGTATGATTTTGCGGTCAGCCCGGGCACGGATTTGATCCAATGGCGGGACAGTATCCTCCAGGGCCTTTATCGGTTTGCACGAATTGGTGACCCGTCTTGCCACCGGCTGCTCGTCCGGCTTTTCTTCGAACAACGAGCCCAGGCTATCCTCCTCCGGGGCGGCAATTTCTTCTTTGCCGCTTCTGGACGGAGTGGACCGGGCGGCCGATTCAGGAGTTTTCTGGTTGGAGGGCTTGTTGGGGATCGCCCATCCCCCATACTCTTCTTCGTCGGACGGGACGAAGAGGACTGGCTGGGTGGCCCTCCGGTCGGAGAGCCACTGGCGATATCCTGCTACTCCTCTTCTTCCTCGTCAGAGGGGTCGAAGATGAAAGAGTTCGCCCGTACCTCCGTTTTCGGGGTCGGCTGAGGCTCTTCTCCTCGGAAGATGATAGCCTTGCTCAGGTCGGGCGAGTTGGCCTTCTCGCCGAGGGACGGGGCGAGTTTCTTTCCTCGTCCGCGGCCCTTTCCTTTGCCTCGGTTGCGGCGTCGGTATGTCGCGACAGGAGGCGTAACAGCCGGTGATTGCAAGCTCGCAGGCGGAGGTATCGACACCATGTTGCACGAGAAGTCTTTCAGCATTTCTTCCAACTTCTCGATGGTGATTCATCTTCTTTATAGAAGATGGCCAGTTCTTCGGGCAGAGGCAGCTTCTCGCCTTCTTGAGCCCTTTGTAGGATTTGTGGAGCCAGTTTTTAAGCCTTGTTTTGCGCTCCATTTCCTCCCACGGGATGTATATGTCCAAGAGGACTCCCCAAGTGGGCTTGGAGGGGATATATTCCTCCAATTCATCAATGAGCTTCTGCAGCTTCTGGAGAGGAGTGAGCTCCGTCGGGCTGCCGCGGCCTCCTTTTGCTCAGCTTGCTTCTTTAGGCGCCTTTTTATGTTCTTGCACCGGTTCTTTTCTTGCTGCACTGCGCGCGCCATTTCGAGCGGCGTCAGCGGCTTGGCTTGCTCTGTTGTTTGAGAGGTGGTTTCTCGGTCGAGGCGACCGTGCGACTTTCCCTCTTAGGAAATGCGGACAGAGTGCGCATTCTGGACGCCACCGTCGTCCAACAGCTTCGTCTTGTTGATGCTGGAAAGTGGAGTCAATTGCCTGCTCGATTACCTCGGGCGGCAGTTGTTGGAATTCGGCCAATAGGGGCTTGGCTCTTGGGTGGCCGGCTCCATCACTGGCTGCTTGCCCTGCGGTCTTTATCTTGCCGCTGAGTATCGCGGAGGCGAATCTCAAAGCACTGCCCCTTACTCCTATTTTCCGGAGTTTGCTCATGGGGAGGGGAGACTTGATGTCGTCGAGACCCCTTCTTTCGCCGAGGAGGTTGTTGTTGGACTTCTTGCCTGGCCTCGGACTGGATTGTCGGATTGCCTTCTGAGTCGATCTTCCCCTTTTGGATGAGGGATTTGACCCAGTCTCGGACAATTGAACACATATCCGTAGGATGCAGCAACATGGCATGGTATTTGCAATACATGGGGTGGTTTATTTCCCTCTCGTGTATGTTGGTGGCGGCCTGTACGCCTTTACATAGCCTTGCTGCAAGAGTCTTTCGAAGATCTCCCCGGTCTTTGCGGTCGCAAAGGGGTTCGGGGAGACTCGCCACCCGAGATACCATAGGGCAGAGGCCTCGTCAGATGAGCCGGCTTCTGTCATATCCGGATCTCTTGATTGTATCTTGAGGTGGGCTGCTCTTTCAGGGATATATTCCTGAATTGTTGCCCCAAGCTCGCGCCTTCAGTGTCAGCTATGGACGACATCGGCGGTACGAGCCATCCTCGTTCATCAGCTTCGGGGGCTTGGAGGTTCTTGAAGTGCATATAGTCGCTTTCTTCAAGCTCCCGCTGGGCTGCTTCCCTGGCTCTCATCAGGACCATGGAGTTGCCTTCCAGATCGATTTTCCCCTTTTGGATGAGGGACTCGATCCAATCCCGGACATCAGGGCACCTGTCTGTAGGGTGCAGCAGCATGGCGTGATACCGACAGTACATGGGGTGATTCAACTCCCTTTCAGTGTACGTTGGCGGCGGTGTGTGGCCATCACGACACCTCGTTGCAGGAGCTTCTCGAAGATCTGCCCAACATTTCCGATTGCCAAGCGATTGTGATGGGGAATTCTCCCTCCTGGAGACCACCCGGTAGGGGCTTCGCCAGATGAGCCGCCTTCTGTCATATCCGGGTCCGGGAAAGTGAAGGCTACCGTGTATAAATTTCCGGTGGGTCGATGACGTTGACTGTATGCGTGACAACGTCAGCTGAATGGTCTGTCCATTCGCGAATGTGAGGCTGCGGTGGGTTGACACGAGCGTTGCCCAAGTCGATAATCCCTTAGTTGACCCATGCTTCAACCTTGTCTTTAAAGACGTGGCAGTCCTCTAAAGCGTGCCCTGCATCTTGATGGTATATGCAGTAGTTTGGCGGGACGCTTGTTGGCGGCTGGCAGCCTAATAGTCCTGCTCGCAGGCAGGTACGATAGAGTGCCAGTGTCCGATGGCGCGGGAAGGAATACAGTCTTCCGGCGATTTCATCATCAGACGGATTTGAAGACTCCTCCGAGATCCACCCCCCGCAGGGGGGGGCGCGTCCGGGGCGCAGGTGTGCCTACAGGCCCCTGGATTCCTTGCTGGAGGGTCGTCAGACTTTCTTGCATGGTCCTCAGGTACATCAGCGTTTGGCGCTGACCATGCGCAGCGACCGAACCTGTCTTTCCAGGTTTTGCACTGTCTCTGACCATGTCCTGTGCTCCGAGGCTGAGAGATGATCCCCCTCCCATCCGTTTGTGGAATGAGCGTCCCAAGGATTTGCCTCGGGGTCTTCTGGCTCAGGAGGCGGCGCATTGACATGGATGACATTGGCCGACTGCCTCGATTGATCCCAAGCATGGGGCTGTGGAGGATCGACCAAATGCTCATGCATGGTAATGAGGCGACTCTGGATCAGCTTCTGTATTTCATTTTTGAAGACATAGCAGTCCTCAATGGAGTGCCCCAGCATGCGGTGGTAGAGACAGTAATTTGGCTCATCCACTCTATCCGCTTCACTTGGTCTTCTCAGTGTCGGAAGCTTGAGCAAATCATTCTTCATGCACAGCTTGAAGAGCATCTTCGTATGATCCCTTTGAAGGAATACAGCATGCTCATACGTTGTGGCAGTGAAGTCGGAGGCGGTCTTTCTTCCACCTTCTTGCTTGGGGCGCCAGAGGCCATGATCTTCTTCCCTTTACTTTGTGGGGCGAAGTCCACAGCATTGGACTCTTGCCATTAGCCCGCTCCTTGCCTGGCTTGCTTTTCGGAGGGGCTTGCATCGGGTTATCGGCGAAGAACATTTCGATCTCTGCCACGACCGCATTGAGCTGGTCAAAACCCTTGATGTTTGTTCCCAGCAGCTTTTCACTTATTTGCGCCGCCAGGCCCTGTCGACAGATGATTATGGCATCTTCTTGCGTGGGGGGTTGTCGCACCTCATGCTGAAGTCACGCCACCGCTTGATGAAAGTCGAGTGCCGTTTCTCATTTTCTTTGCCTGAGGGAGCACAGCTCTGCAAGCGACACCTTTCTCTCGGCCGTTTGGAACGGTCGATGAACTTCTTTTGGAGGTCGGCCCAGTCGACTATGGAATTGGGCCTCAACCTGGAGTACCACTGGAAGGCGGTGCCTGTCAGGGATGTTGCGAAGTAGCGGAGGAGGTAGGATTCATCGAATGCCAACTCTCCCATGGCCGTTATATAGTAGGCCAGGTGCTCGTTTGGCGAGCCCTGTCCGTCGAACTTCTGCAACTTTGGCGCCTTGGGGAAGTCCGGTGGCAGCTTCTTGAATTGATGGTGGACGGGTATGGCACGCTGTCGAGATACACTGTGGCAGTTCCCTCGCCCCGCTGAGCGAAGCGGTCGTCCACGATCTTTTCAATCATTCGCCGCTGGGCGACGATATCTTCAGCCGCGGAGGCTTGGGGAGTTTATGCCCCTGCGCGGCTGTTGGACCGGGTCGACGGTATAGTCGTTGACCACGCTATGCGCGGGTTGACATCGGGCAACTCGCCTTGTTGATGTCTTGCCCGAGCATTTTGGTTTGCCGTCGGCACTTGGCGGCGTGGCGCATTTGCCCCTGCCTGTTGTCCTCGCTTGTCAGGAGATTGGCCATTTCAGCCTGCCAACGCTGTATGAAATCATACTTCGCGTCGTCCGTCATTGCTTGGAAGGCGGCTCTAGTTGGCGGCATGAGGAAGACTTCAGCTTGCTCCCCGTCAGCCGGCAGTTGTTGATCTCCGAGGTGGAGGCTGGCGACTTCGTCTTCCCTCCTTCGAGGTCCAGTTGGACCTGTCCTGGAAGGGGTCTTTGATCATGATCGAGTGGAGGCTCGAGAACTTGCCCCAGATTTAGGGGCCCGGCTTGATTGCCTTGCTGCCCTTGAGAAGTCTTCTGGCAACGTTCCGGTGTACCGGAGGACGGTTTCGTCGTCCTGTCCAGACTCGTTTATCCTGAGCGCTCCTGTAAGGACACCGGATGGCCCAGGTGCTTCCCTTCCGGAAGCATAGCAGGTGAAGATTTTCATGCCTCCACCTTCTTCAGACGTCTGCTGCACTCTCCGCTTCTTGGGTTTCTGAGTGCTTGGACGGATTGCGGCTCCCAGCCTGGTGAAGACTGAGGCGCTCAGCCTTTCAAAGACTGAGACTCGAGGTGCGGAAGCTCCGACTTGACTCGCGTCTCCCCCTTCAACAGTTTCCGCTTGGGCGGGAAGAAGTTGGGCCTCCTATAAATGCCCCTGCGTTTGTGTCCGCGGGGACGAGGAGGCTCGGAGTCTGGGCTTTTTCTCGCCCAGGTACCGTTGCCTTCTTGGAGTCCTCGGCGGGTTGGCCCGCTCTGGCCTGCTTGATTTGGCGGGCTTCCTGCTTGGTCACCCACACATTGCCTCATTTTGCGAGGCGGCTGGGGCGTCGAGCTTGATGCCTGCCCTGTCGGGCTCCTTTTGGGGAGTCCCGATCTTCTTGACGTATCCCTTGGAGGGGAGCGAACTGGTTGGAGGTTGCCACCGTAGGGACGCTTCTGTCCCGGGGCAATATCGGCTCGCCTCCATCGAGCCTGACGCGGATGTCTCCCACAAGCACGGTCTTGCCGGAGTTGGAGACGACTGCGTGGGGCTGGTGCCCCTGTGCCCCTGGCGCTGTCCCCGTTTTCTAGGGACTGCGAGCAGGAGATTGTGTTTACCGAGAAAACTCGGCCTTGGCTTGGACGGGGTTTGTTTGATGCCTAGCTGCTGCCTTGGGGTCGCTTGGACGGCAGGGACCACCTCTAGGAAGTAGGGGGATCCCACCACAGCAGGAAAGTCGCCGAATACGATCGGCGTCGTCAAGTAGCCACACTTGGCGTGGCATGCACGACCATCGAACCGTAGGTGACGGCGGCCATTGAGCAGACTTGAACTTGCAGGTGGAAGCGGGCTTTTCTCGCCGACTTTCGCTCATTGTACCTGTGGTGTGGAAATTAGTCATCTTTTATTTCTGTATCGGCATACGGTCTTTTTACATATGCATGGAAGGCAGGAACAGTCCCACCGGGCGTGCCAGATTGTTGGAACGCGGAATATTTTTCTTTCTCTCTCATTCTTTTATCTTCGAAATGAATTTTGGGCGTGCCAGACTGTTTGCGAGAAACAGACAAAGATTTATTTTACGAGGGGTACCGGGTAAAGACCCGGCACCCTCTAACATTTCATTTTTTTCGCATGCGCTCGCGTTCAGGGCGATTGGAGTGGTCGTGTACTGGACCGTTCCCCACCGACCGAAGTCGATGTTTCATTTACATCGAGTACGAGACTCGAATACCTTCGATGCGTAATGCTTGTTAATCTAAAGAAGAAAAGGCAGATGACAAGCAAATTTCCACAATTTTATTCAAGCATGCTCATGTCATTTATATTTATGACATTACATTTACGCCTTTAATGGGGTTTTGTACCTCCATTGGGCGTGCATACAACAAGTCATGTACATGGACGTCGACGACGGGGTGTTGTGCCTCCGTCGGATGTTTACATGGTGAGGAGTACATTTGTGTTACCAATGGGTGTTTGTGCCTCCACAAGATAACTCGCCTCTACGGTGTCTTTGTGACACCGGAGGACTTAGACAGGGGCCTCGACGTATGTCATTTTATGACACCGGAGGTCTTAAACATGGCCTCGACGTGTGTCGCTTTATGACACCGGAGGATTTACACATGTGCCTCGACGTGTGTCGTTTTATGACACCGGAGGACTTAAACATGGTCAACGGGGGTCTTGTAACAACCTGTGGCGTCTCTATGTGGGCGAGCATAGGAGGGCCCGGCCACAGAGACAAAGCGCCAACGGGTGTCGAAGACCTTTCCCGACACGTGCGGCCTATGTAAGCTCACGCACGGACCAGCTGAAGTGGTTTGCAGGCGTCTGACGTCTATTTGTGGGCTCGGCAGCGTCTTGTAGGCCGAATGGCGCCTCTTAGTGTTTTTTGGGCCGAATGGCGTGCTCGGCAATAGGGGTATGCCCCCCTATTTATAGGATTTGTGGGGGGCATACCGGCGGGGGTACCCTCCCGGCGGAGGCCTCGCGGGCACGAGCGTCGAGGGCGAGCGTCGAGGCCGGGCGCGAACCAGCGAGGGTGCTGGAGATGGGGTTGACTGGCGGAGGGGGCCGCCAGTCAGGGGGCTGACCGGCGGCCCTCCTTGCTGGCGCGGGGGGCTGAACCGGCGCCCCCTGCTGGCGGGGGCCGAACCGGCGCGCCCCTGCTGGCGGGGCCGAACGGCGGCCCCCCTGCTGGCGCAGGGGGCCAACCGGCGGCCCCCCCCTGCAGGCGGGGGGCCGAACCGGCGCCCCCCCCCAGCTGGCGCGGGGGCGAACCGGCGGCCCCCCCTGCAGGCGGGGGGCCGAACCGGCGCCCCCCAGGGGGCGCGGGGGCCGAACCGGCGGCGCACCCTCCCTGGCGAGGGGGGCAAACCGGCGCCCCCCCCCCCCCCCCCCCCCCCTGGGGGCTCCCTCTTGGCCCACCACTATTTAAGGTGGGGCCTTCTTCATTCAACTCATTTTCTCCGTACTTTCGGGAGAGAAACTCGGGAGAGAGCTCTCTGGGCCTCCCTTGGTTGTTGGTTGACGACCGCGTACGTGCGCACGTGCACGTTCGCGCTTCTCGGCCGTCCCACGTGCGTTTGTCCCGTTTTTGGAGGCACGTGCATTTGACTTCCCGGAACTCTTCGGCTTCGGGCGCGGCTCGAACTTCATCGGACGCGGTTTTCTGACGCCCGGAGTACGTGCTCTCTGCCGCCAGTAAACTTCTCGGGCATCTCGCTTGGGGTTGCCCGGATTGCCGCGAGTACTCGGCCTCGTCGTTTCCGACGTCCGAGGGGGAGAGGTCGGGGTTTGTTCCCGGTTCCCCAGGGCGTATTTCTTGCCGGGGTTTGTTTAAGCCCTGATATTTTTCGGGTTCAACACTTCTCCAAGGAGTGACTCTCCTACTAACCACAACTAAGTCTTAATCAGTAGGAGAGTCACTCCCTTGGAGAAGTCATATGCATGTTTGATTTTTTTATTGGACATTGAATTTTTAGTATTCTATTGGATTATTTGAATTATGAAAATTTTAAATATATCAATTATGAGAGATTAGAAAGTCGTTATTTTGATGGAATTAACAAATCACGATTTTCTTCATGGATGGGAGAGTTGACTTTTTATTAATAAGAGATGATTTTTTTGATATTTTTATTAGATTCAAATGGAGGCTACTTCTTATTTACATTTCATACCATTTAAGTAATAAATGATATGAAATGTAAATAAGGTATGAGTTTCGCAGGGTTTCTATCGACATTTAAATGTGTCAGCCGAATCAGACACGCATCGGGTCCGCATCGACACTTAAACGTGTCGGCCCAATTCGCCCAATGCTGTTCAATTCGACTGGTTCGCATGTGAACTGGCCGAATCAAGCGAATCATGGATCGGGTTTTTCATGAGTCGCAACAATTCAGCCGAATTGGCCAATTCCCTCCGCTTTGGCAAACCATGGTTCAGATATCAAAAACCCCATTCTGCCTAACCAAACAATATATGAAGCAGTTCCATCAGATGTCAATTGCCCTTTACAAATTGAAGATTATGTAGAAGAATTGCTGATGACTCCTCATCATGCTGAGAAACACGCAGTAATTAGATATATCAAGGCTGTCACTAAGATCTGGAGGAGACATCCTTATTGTCCTTGAAAAATGCTTGCTCAACAGAATAGAGATGATTGAATAGTATGCTTATTTGTCAGCCAGAATAGAAAAAATAAATAAATAAAAGAAGAAAGTTTGGCTACAGGGAAGCAACTACCAACATGATTAGACAGGCAGGTGATATCAATACTCTGAACTCTCCTTCGAGGACAGTCCGCTGGAGACAGAATTTGTGTGGACATTCGTGGTCTATAAAAATCTCAGTTTTTTGAAATGTGGATGGCACCACGGGTATATTAAAGTAAAAAGGAATGTACAAAGAAAGGGCACAAATGGCTCCTATACAAAAACTCAACACTAAGTTAGTGTGTCAACCTAACTCCCCAATGACAAAAAGAGAGGAGTTATGAGTACCCACTTTACAACAATGAGTGGCCCAAAAAAACAACTTTCTCACAAATAAAAGCAAAAACTGTCTCCTCAGATCTAGCCTCTCTTTTGAATAGTCTATTGTTTCTTTCACTCCACAAGGCCCAAAGCACGGTATGAAGGTCTATAAAAATCTCTTGAACCTGCAAGGCCGCAAGGACTCAACAAAAGCCCCATGAGAAGTACCTCCCGTGAAAGTCTCCCCAGCCGATCCAGTCTGATCCCTTATTGGATTGCCTGATCTACCCTGATCTGGTTTGGATAAATTCCCATTTAAGAGAGATGCTATCTGCACCATTTCTAGAGTTTCTGTTAAGTTGACAGCCAGCAGTAAAATAATGTCAAATTATTACATGAATTCTGATTTAATATTTGCGCTAATGCTAGGGTATTCACCAGAAGTGACTCATTACATCGGAAACCAGATGGAACGATAAGGGCTAGCTAGGGCATTCCCCATAAGTGACGGGCCGCGTTGGTGCCCGATTGCAGTGTCAAATAGGTAAGGGTTCCAATGTGGGATTGGGCAAATGCGGGTAAAGAAGTTAGTCCACAAACATGAAGATCTGTCTAGCTAATTGGAATATAGGAACAGTTTAGAGTTGGTTTAGTTAATGAGGAATAGAAGGGTCAGCATGGCATGTCTACAAGAAACTAGGTGGAAAAGATTTAAAGCTAAAGATATTGATGGATATAAAATTTGGTATACAGAAAATCGTAACTCTAGAAATGGAATGGCCATAATAATAGATAAAGACTTAAAAGATAAAGTTGTAGAAGTTAACAGATTAGGGACAAAGTTATTTAATTAAACTTATCTTAAGTGAGGATACTTTGAATATAGTTAGTGCATATGCACCACCGCGGGATTAGAAAAGGGAATTAAAAAGCAATTTTAAGAGGCTATTGATAAATTGATCCAAACAATAATCCCTAGCGAAGAGAGAATTTTTGTCGGAGGGGATTTTAATGGCCATGTGGGTAGAAATAATAGAGGATATGAGAGGATTCATAGAGGATTTGGTTTTGGCAATAGAATTGATATAGGTATTACTATTCTTGATTTTGCTATAGTCTATGATCTAGCTATTGCTAATACTATCTTTAGGAAGAGAGACGAACATTTAATAACATACAAGAGTGCAACACATAAAAGTCAAATTGACTATTTTCTTATTAGAAAGGTCGATAGAGTTTGTGTAAAGATTGTAAAGTTATCCCTAGAGAGCGTTCAGTCTCAAAACATTGGTTGCTAGTAATGGATGTCATCCCAAAATTCAAAAGTAAAAATTTGAAAACATTTAAAAATCATCTAATAAAAGAAATATTTGGAATTTAAAAACAAGAAATTAACGTCATGTGAAATAATGCTACAAATCGTGTAAAGAATGTAGCAAGATGACTTTTAGGAGAATCTAAGGTAAAAAGAATGTAGAAAGAGAAACTTGGCGGTGGAGTAAGAAAATTCAAAAACACAATTAGAGCAAAAAGAGAACGCTTTAAAACTTGGCAAACTAACAAAAATAATGAAACCATGGAAGCTTATAAAATAGCCAAAAAGAGGGCTAAGGAAATAGTCAATGAAGCTAAATCTAATGTATTTGAAGAATTGTATAACAAATTAAGAACCCAAAAGGGTGAAAATGACATATTTAAACTTGCCAAATTAAGAGAATTAAAGAAAGAAAAAGTAGATATCTAGTTCATGTTCGTTGCATTGAGGGTGAAGATCAAATGGTTCAAGGTTAAAGAGAGATGGCGTAGCTATTTTCAGAATTACTTAATGGAGATTGCTTCAAGCATTTCTCGTTAGAAAGGAATCAAGGGTATTAAGATGTTAGAAGTAGGTGATGCTTTAAGAAAAATGAAAGTGGGCAAGGCTTTAGGACCGGATGGCATATCTATTGAAGTATAGAAAAACCTAAGAGAGATCGGTATTAAGTGGATAACTAAACTTTTCAATAAAATTTTGAAAGAACGGATGTTGCCATAAGAATGAAGAAAAGTGTTGTTCCTTTCATGAAAACAAAGGGGACATTCAAAGTTGCAATAATGATTGTGGAATTAAGCTTATGAGTCATACTACGAAACTTTTGGAGAGAGTAATTGAGAACCGTCTCTGATGTATGACTAATGTATCATAAAATCAAACAGAAGCTATTTTCTTATTATGGCGGTTAATGGAATATGATTTTTCTTGATTGGAGAAGGCGTATGATCGAGAACTGAGAGAATTGATTTGGTGGAATTAAGAAAGAAAGGCATCTCTCAAGGATACATTAACTTAGTTCAAGATATGTACGAAGATGCTACTACTAATGTGAGAACTGTTGATTGGGGAACTTGTGAATTTCCAAGTCATTACAAGTTTGCATCATGATTTTGCACTAAATCCGTATCTCTTTGCTCTAGTATGGATGAAGTAACAAAACAATTACATGGTGATATCTCTTGATGTATGTTATTTGTAGATAATAGTCTTAATTGGTGAAAGTATTGATGGTTTAAATGTTAAGTTAGAAAGTTAGAGACATGCTTTGGAGTCTAAAGGTTTTAAAATTAGTAGGAGTAAGTCAGAATTTATGCATTAAGATTATAGCAATGAGAGAGTGTTACAGGAAGATATGGTTCTAATTGATGGACAAAACATTCCTAAGAGTAGTCGCTTTCAGTTCTTAGAGTCAATCATTGAAGAGAATGGGGAAATTTATGACGATGTTGCATACATGATTAAAGCAAGTTGGTTAAAATGAAGTACATCAAGACTCAAGAGTTCTCTGTAATCATCGTATACCCGTGAAATTTAAAGGGAAGTTTTATAGAATAGTTGTAAGGTCTACTTTGTTATATGGTATTGAGTGTTAAGTAGTACGAAAGGAGCACATTAACAAAATGTATATAGCAGAAATGAGAATGCTAAGATAGATGTGTGGTAAAACTAAGAAAAATAATATTAAGAATGAATGCTTCCATGAGGACAATAACTCCAATTGATAGTAAAATGAAAGAAAACAGATTCAGATGGTTTGGATATGTGCATTGTCACTGTAACTCGATTAAATCTCAGTGGATGCTAGTAAAAGAGCGCGGGGTAGGCCTAAAATGAGATGGTGCAATGTTATTAGAAAAGACATTGACTTCTTACGTTTAAATATGAATATAGCATTTGATAGAAATCTTTGGCAGAACATGATTCATGTAGCCGACCCCAAATAATGGGATAAAGCTCTAATGATGATGATGCTGATGCCATCTGCACCTTCTTGGTTGAACTCCACTAATAGATATGGATGATATGGGGAAATTTGGTAAAAGCTTTTCAAATCTAACTGTAAATATATTGAGACTGGCAAAGCATGCCAGAACCTAACAGTAACCATAAATATTTCATCCACTTTTATGCACCATCCAAATCATTCTCAGTCATTGCAATGTTGAACAAAATCATACAGACAAGGATAAAGTTACCTGCAAAAGACAGCTGCATTCAAATCGTTGTCTAGATGTGTCAGTACATCCTTTAATAGTGTATCTGTAGAATAATTTTTCAACTACAGCAATTCGTAGCAGAGCAAGCTTCTCAATGACCGACTTCTTCAGTGTCAGATATTTATCAGGATGTAACTTAAACAGGTATCGCTGTGCATATGGGAGGGCCCTGTTGATTAAACAAGTTTTTTCTCTGCAGTCTTCTGTGCCATAAAATATTGCTTCACGTGATACAACCTGCAGTAGCAGTACAAAACATGGTTTTCCAACAGATAAACTAAATAGGCTGATGAAGACTTAAACACTTTTTAATACAAAATACACAATAAGCTTACTTCAGAAAGAGATGGAACACCAATTCTTTGCAGCAACTTGCTGACTCTTCTGGATAGTATCTCCTTATTCTCATTAGAAAGCTCACCAAAATGTATGAAAATAATGTTGTTAGAATGCTTAAACTGATTTCTTAGTTCCTCGTCATCTGACCAACATACAAGGCCAAAGGATGGATGGCGAGAAACCCACTTGTCCTGCAATGTTGGAAGCACTGTATTTTCCAACTTCCTTAGACTTTCACTGAGGAGAATCATTTCCTCAGTTTGCACCCTTCCAGCATTAAGATCATCAGCCCATTTCAGAAAAACTTGAAAAACCTGAGAATTAGCAAACACCAAATTCATGTAAGAATTCCATCATGGCTGACATAACAAGGAAATCATATTCATCTTATAAGTAACGACACTTACAAGATGAGCTGTTTGTGATGGAAGAGTTGCATTTGACAACTGTAGTAAAATATGAAGATAGCTACCAAAAGCAGGTGTCTCCTGCACACCACATTCATTAACAAAAAAGTCATGTAGGTTTGGATAGAGATTAGACAAGCCAGCAGCACCAGCTGTTGAAGCAGAACAAAGTGCTGCCTTCTTCACTTGGTCAAGGCAGCCAGTTGGATCATGCCAATAAACTTGATTAGAGGACAAAAATGTGCCAGATACAATATCTGTATATCTTGAGCTGTATGAAGACGGAACAAATATATAAGGGCATGATTTGAACTCATCCATGATCTTCACCTTCAATGCACTAGTTTGTTCCCAAATGAAGCTGTAGAAGTTGGACATCTGTGCAATGCTGACACAGATAACAAATACATCAAGAGGAGTTCCGATAACTTGAAATAGAAGTGGAAATACTACTGACTGAACATACACAGAATATAAGTATCTGAATCATACTCAAGAAAAAAAAGATCAAATATAATTTCATCATGATGAGAAACCAACAACCAAGAACCAGTAAACTCTCATGCCTTTCAGAGTGTGAGGACAAGATTGATGCCTAAGTTATACGATTTTCAAATCAATAATAAGTCATAGAAAATACCATGCCAGCAGCAAAGTCAAGCATGGAAAACAGAATAGGATCGGGCCGATTCTGGCCGGGAATCAGCCGGATCGGCCTGGACCGGCCCATGGGCGATCCGATCTGGAATCAGCCGATCCCGATCCAGATCGGCCAATTCCCCCTTCCATGAAATCAAGAAGGATGAATCCCTCTGTGTAGGCATCACAGGAAATAGTGTTTAGCTAAAAAATTTGCTTCATATTGCAGAAAGACTATGAGTCAGGGAGGGGAGAACAATTATTCTTTTCTTTTGCATTTAATTCCTACTCTGCTACCTGCTCTACATGGTCAACTTTTTCTTCTCTTTTGCCTTTGAATCTCACAATCTTAAAACATGCCATGGTTTCAGTTCGAGCTGTTCAGGCCTTTGCAGTTTTACGATAAGAGTTACAATGCACAAGCTATTTTCCAAAAGAATGGTTGTTAAACATTGTTACTTACAGCTGATGCAGAGCATCTAGGGCTGCCCTTGGGAAATATGACCCATATGAGTGTCGGGATTTGGTGTTTTTTTGGGCCAACTTTACTGTTGCACCCATTAGTTTCCTCAAATCAATTGAGATTTATATGCCTCGACTGCGTCGAGATGACTCATGTCCGGAGGATTATGGAATGCAGCATAAAGCCAACACTGTCACTCCGTGGCATATATCTACGTCAATTTTTCTCGACTATGTCAAAATGTCACATATTAAGGACGAACGGAGCATAGTGTAAAGCTGATACCGTCCCGTGGAGTATCTTCACGTTTCGGGCCTATCGACCCAACACCCGGGGGAAGGGATGTGTATCACTTAGACGTGTGTGGACTTCCCCAATGATGCTAGGAAAACGACAGACGAGCCCATTCACACCACCCCTCGATCTCCAACACGCACCCCGACCGAGACACGAAGAAAAACGAAGGACCTCTACATGGGAACCATGCCCTACTTTTGGCCCCAAGTGGGGTTTTTAAAGGAGAAAAGGGGGGGGGGGGGGCACTTGACCTGATAGGCCCTAGCGGGCCCAACAGGTCCCTGCAGAGTCTGTTTGAACCCGATAGGCCTTTATAGGGGCCATCGAGCCCTTGGCAAGGCGCACCCCCCGCTGGAGCCCAGCGGAGTTTCCCCGACCCCAACAGGGTACCAGTCAAACTCATTGGACCCTAGCGGCGTTGACTAGCCCCAGCGGGTCTGAATTACCCTGCTGGAGTCCAATGGGTACAAATTGGCCCTCAAAAAACATATCAAAATCCCCTTTCCAGTCCAGAACTTGTACCAAGTCCCCTTGTCTGAACAAATTACACATATACCCCTACAATCCCAAAACATGGTCAGATGACTTCTGAACTTTTCAAAAATTGCCTCAGAGTCCTCAAAAGTCAGGGACTGCATCAAAAACCTTGTCCAGCCCGAAAACTTGTATCAAGTCCCTCTGGCCTAGCTAAATTACCGAAGTACTTCTAGAAATAAAAAATTACTAAAATACCCCTAGAGTTCAGAACCCTCATAAACCCCCTTAAAATGCCTATGGCTCTTGCTTAATATTCTCTAGATTATAGGGTTTTACCCAAATATGGCTTTTGATGAAACCCTAGTTCCATCAATTTTTTGGTGATGAACAACAACCTATAGTGAGCAATGCAAATGAATCTACCCTTAGTGTTTGAACCCATGCAAAGGACCCTAAGACCTCTGTAACAGTCAATCAAGGATGTTCGGAGTCGGACTTTATGCCGATGTAAATTAACAATGACTATGGTCTGTGGAGAAAATTCCCAAACTAGAACCCTATTCATATATATAAATGCATGAAATCCCACACTATTCCTTCATATAGCCCTGTATGTGCATGAATATAAATTTCTCCTTTCATAAGGCCTACAAAAAAAAGAAATTTATATTTTAATTAGTTTTTCCATGTCCAACAGTTACACATGTTTTATGAAGGCCCAGTAGCTTGTACTTAGTATATAAGAGTCTATTATTTTCAGTCCTTTGTTATCATGTAATCTATGGGCTTTAGGTAGATTGGCTCATTATGAATTCTTAGGGCATTTTAGTCATTTTGATTGGAGTCTGAGTCGAGTTAACTTTCGTAGAGTCCTAAGGTTGGGTTTTCCCTATAATTATTGGTGTCCTAGTACTTTTTGAGATGAATGAGAAATTAAAATTTGCCATGACTCAACTCCCCCCACCCCCCCCCCCCCCCCCCCCCCCCCCTGCCCCCCCCCCCCCCCGGTGCAGGGTGGACGCCACCGACCAAGAGGTTTGACACCTCTGGCCGCGATCATTTCAGCCACTTTTTGTCCTCCCTACGACAAGAAACTTTTCCGCTTCATTGATCCTCATTGCCTCACCATCACACATCTTTGCTCCTCCAAGTTACTCCTCCAAGGCCATCATCCATCTCCATCTACGTCATCATCGTCTCTTCGTCTACCTCTGCCACTGTAAGCACTTCCCCACCACAGTCCATCAAGCAACACCTCTCTCCTTCCACACCTGGTCACCCAACTCTCTCCCCCCACTTCCCTCCTGCTACAAAAGCTGTCACGTCACTCTTGCTCCACCCTTCAATCCCTGACCATTCACTACCCCATGCGATCTTAATCCTTCCATCTACTTGTACACCTTTACATCTCCCCACCACCCATTAACTCTAGTCCCCAAACACTTTTTTAGTTTTCCTATGATTACTAATCACCTTCGTATGCTGCCCTTTCATTTCCCTAAGAAGTTTTGAGTATAAAAAAGAATTAATTCACCTTTGTCCCAGTCCCACCGCCCCCTTTAATCCTATAGGATCCCAACAGTCAACTCCCTCCTTCAGCTAAGGAAAATCGGCTAAGTCCATAGTGAATCGATTATTGACCCCTAAAGATCCTCTTCCTCTACAACAGTGGCCAACTATCACAGGTGCTCCCCTGTGTTAGTCAATTACCTCTTGAGTTAATCAATTATTAGGCTCCTGAGGCCCTCTCCAGTAACTGTATCACAGGTGGTCTCCTGTGTCATCGATATCTCGTGAGTTAATAGATTATCGAGCTCTTGGGGCACCTCTCCAGCGGTTCACAAGTGGTTTCCTATTGTTAATTGATTATCTCAAGAGCTAATCGATTATTGAAGCTCCAAGAGGTCCCTCCAGCAGCCTAACTATCGCAGGTGGCTTTCTATTGTTAATCGACTACCTCAAAAGTTAATTGATTATCAGGCACGAAGAGGCATCTCCAGCGGCTAAGTATCAAGGGTGGCTCACCTAATGCTAATCGATTACCTAGCAAGGATAATCAATTATCGATTGGGATTAATCGATTCTTGAGGCACAACCCCTCTCCAACAACTAAGTACCAAGGTGTATCAACAGGTAATCGATTATCAGATCACCTTGGAGTCTTCCTGGTGACCAAGTATCAAGCTCTCCTACTGGGGTAATTGATTAATGAAGCACGACGGAAGGATCTCATCCTCCAACTAAGTGTCAGAGAAAGCTTATTGGGGAATCGATTATTGAGCAAGTGCAGCCATTCCAGGCCATTTCAGCCTCTCGTCCCACATCAACAGCTCAACAGCATATGTTTTTTTAAAATAAACGATAAGACCATAAAAGAATTTTCTGATTGATTTTTTATTAGTAAGGGGCATTATGCTCCACATGCAGTATGCTGGAGTGTTTGGTGGGAAAACTGAAGTAGAATTTATGTTGAGAACATCTTGTGAAGAGCAATTTCTTTTCTTTATAATTGGAGTAGGTTTCTCTTGAATTTATTTGTAGAAGTTTGGAAAAAGGAGAAGATGCTTTTGCTGAAGTTGCTTTCAGCTGTTTTTCTACTTTTTCTTCTGCTTAAGGTTTGTTGGTATAATTCACCTTATGTACTAGATCTATTATTGTAAGATCTATATAGATATATATATATATTAAAGTGAGTAGTACCACAATTGTATTAAGAGAAAAGGAAGAATGTACAAGTACAAGAGTTCAAAAACTTATCCCCAAAAAGAAAAGCCTCCAATACTCCTATACAAAGAAGCACCCACCAAAAGGATCCCCCACTTACAAAAAAACAATTATGATCCCCCAGATACAAAGGAACTACAGGATACCATTAATTCTAAAACCCAAAGAGAGGAGAATGGATGAGTTTAGCTTCCCCACGTTACAAAGATGCCTCGCCCAAAAGGCTACCCTCTCACAAATGAAAGTAAAAGTCCTATCCTCCCATCTCGACTCCCTCTTGAAGATCCTTCTAGTTCTTTGTTCTTTTAGTTCAAATGGCCCGAAGAGTGGCATGAAGGATCAGCCACCACAAAATGGAGTCACCTTGAGCACCCATTTTCTGCTCCACTCAAGTAAGACATGAAAAATCCCCTGAGGCAAGCCCACAAACTGGTGGAAAGTGCGACCAACTCTTGCCCATATATCTTAAGCAAAAGGGCAAAAAGTAAACAGGTGGTCCATATCCTCCTCTTCTCCGCATAGGCAACACCTCATGGGAATGACCAGAAGGCAGGGTGCTAATTTGTCACACGTGGCAACTGGCCATGAGAAATCCTCCAAATCAGCTCCTTAACCTTGAGAGGGCTCTTGGTATTCCAAACATATGGAGCAGCAAGGTGGCGGAGACCTCCATCTGAGATAATGGAGTAAGCCAATCTGACCGAAAAATGACTAGACGAATCACATCTCCATCTCCAACTATCTACTGCCGAGGCGTCCACACTGATCTGAAGAAGGGATGTAAGAAGAAGCTGAAGCTGGTCCATCTCTACAAGAGTGAGGTATCTCAAGAAGATAGGGGCCCAAATGCCCCTGACAACTGTGTGTCAAAACACTGGTTCACCAAAGCATCTGGTGACCCGACGATAGCATAAAGCCCAAGGACTCCTCACAAGTGTAAAATCTCCCATCCACATTTCAAAAGGAGCATCTCAGACCATTCCCTAGAGAATACCGCACACTAGCTCTAATGACATCAACAGACTGAAGAATGCCTCTTTAGATAGGTGAAATAGTGTTTAGATGGGATGGGTAAAGGTCCCACACCCTGATCGATAAGTAATACTTATGAGAGATCAGCTGAACCCAAAGCCCATCATCTTCTGTCCCAAGCCGCCACATCCATTTGCATAAAAGTGCCAAGTTAAAGTTTCTAATGTTAACTTTCCCCTTCCTCCTTGCTTATACACACTCAGCCCCAAGCAATGTCATGCCAACCCCTTCTGCTCTCCACACAGCCATTCTAAAAGAATCTAGCATGAATAGCTTCCAATCTCCTGACCACATCATTCGGATTCTGAAGATGGAAAGGAAATAGGTAGGCAACTGTCCAACGCTGATCTGCAGAAAACCAATCAACCCCTAAGAACAGCCTGGCCTTCCGTCCTACCAACCTGGACTTGAATCTCTGAACTACTAGCTGTCAATCCCTACAATGTAGCTCTCCGGAGTCAAAGGAAGACCTAAATAAGTGAAAGGCAAAGTCCCAACTTGGCAGCCAAGGATGGAAGAAGCATGAATCCTCCATGTTAATCCCAACCATACGACTCTTGCCATAGTTGACCTTCAAACCACTGATGTCCTGAACCATCTCAAGAATCAATCTAGCATCAATCAACTGACTCTTCTCATCTGCTAGAAAAAGTATCGTATCATCAGCATACTGAAGCTGAGAAATGTTGTCGCTAGGGTGACCGATCTGGAAGCCTCGTACAATCCCTGCCGCCTCTGCTCTATCCAAAGCTGCTCAAGATCTGAGCCACAAGAACAAAAAGAAGTGGGGACAGGGTGGTCACCCTGCCTGAGTCCCTCCCTCAGTAGCAAAGAAGGAGGAGGGCTACCCATTGATGAGGATAGAAAGGAGGCAGAAAAAATACATTCTCTGATCCAAGTAACCCAAGTTGGATGAAAGCCCATCTTCAAAAGCACCTGAAGAATACACTCCCAATTCACTATATCATAGGCCTTCTCAAAGTCTAGCTTCAGGACCACTCCTCTCTTTCTTTATAGCTTTATAGCATATAAGCATTCATGAGCAACAAGGAAATTCTCCTGAATGTGTCTCCCCCTAATGAAAGCCCCCTTATTGCCGACTAACCATACCATCCAAGACCCGCTCTAACCTTGTGGCCAGCACTTTAACAATTATCTTGTATAGTTGTATGTACTATTCAACAACCTTATGACTCTGAAATCAGTCCACTCATGTGCAGCCCTCTTCTTGGCAATCAGCACCAACATAGTTTTGTTAATACCCCTCAGGTGTGCTTTACCCTCCTAAATTCCCTAGCAGCCCCAATAAAGTCCTCCTTCACAATATCCCAACACTTCTAGAAGAAGACTATAAGAAACCCATCCGGTCCTGGGGCTTTGTCACCTGCAAGAGACAATACCGCCTGCTTGATCCCCTCCTCTAGAAACAAACCTCCAAGAGCCTCACGATCAGCTGAAGAGAGGTGAGGGAAAAGATCATGGGCAATAGTAGGCCTGCTCCTTTGCTCCTCTATAAAAAGACTAAGAAAGTAATCCCTTACATGTGCTCTTACTGCTCCCTCCTCAGAAATAGTAGACTCTCCCACCCTGATGGAGGAGATGTGGTTATTCCTCTTTCTGATTGAGGCGACCCTATAAAAGCATGTTATATTCCTGTCACCTTCTTTAACCCATTTTTCCTTGGATTGTTTCTTCCAATAAATTTCTTCTCAGACAAGGATCTCTTCATATTTTGTCTTCAATGATTCTGATGCGGCACAGTGGGCTTGGAGGGCGAAGAAACCAGAAAACCGGGAGGGGTGAAGCATGGAGGAGGAAGAAGGAGAAGGGGTTGGGCTTCCACCCTGGGGAATCCACCCCGCTGAAGGAGAAGACAAAAGGCTGCGCACCAAAAATTGTCTTCAAAGCTTCATTAATCCCTAAAAACAGTTATTACACATATTTATAGTAAGGGAACCCTAATGGTCCTCACTAATACACCCAAAGACTGAAATACCCTCAAGCCTAAAAATAGGTCCAAATTCGACCCAAAAATACACAGAAAAAAAAAGAGCTCTAATGGCCTCATATGGGCCTTATTACATCAACTAAATGCTCAAACTCATAAAATAAACATGCTAGTGGCCTGACGGCAAGTCGCCAAGCCAAATGGACGCCGTCGTCACTGCTCGTCGCCTCTGTCAGGGTAAACGTGGACCTGGTTGGCCCGATCCCAGGCTCGGATGTCCCCACCAATTCTCCCCTGATTCGAGAAAACTCGTCCTCGAGTTTTGAAATAGGGCAATATCCAAGAGGAGATGAGGTAAGGAGCAAACACAAAACACATCTTGAAAACATGTAGGTCCATCAAGCAAAGATCCGCATCTCGAGTTGACAAATGTGTCTTAGTTTCACTCCATATATGATCAAAGTCATCTAGACTGATGTTAGCTTGTATATCCTTCGGCTGTTCGACCACAACTCCAATTATCTCTTCCATTGTCAACTCATTCTCCTTAATGAAGTCATCTTGTGCTCCAAACATCTCAAACTCAAGTTGTTGATAATACTCATCTATCAATGATTCATCTGCTTCGTAGGATACTTCAATTAGTAGGTTTTCAGATTCCTTAGTAATTGAGGAGTCAGCCTCATAGACAATCTCCTCTTGTTTGGCCAACTCATCATATAATCGTTGAAGAAGATTATCTATTCTCACGAAACGTTGATCCTATTCGCGCCAAAAGTTGGTAGGTGCCTCAGACAATCCACAATCCATCGTCCCAAAACATAGCAAGACTTGCAGACCGGTCGATAAATTGATTGTGCAAACCTGGGTGGCAGAGCGGAACTCTGTGGGGCTGCAGCGTGGCTAGAGCGCGTTGTAAGCAGCTGAGCAAGTGATGACGCAAATGGAGTGGAAATCGGAGCACAAATGAAGCTCTTGTGCTTGGCGGTGCGATAACAGCTCTGGTGCACCGCCTGTGCACTGACTGACCGGGTTTGGTCAAGCTGGGTCAAACCCGATTTATGGACAGCTTAAAAGGGCTCGGGACCGTCCTCTTCCTCGTTCCACCTCCTCCTAGCCCTCGCACAGGAGAGTAGGAGAGGGAAGAAGGCGGCGGCCAGGGCCAAGCCGGGGGCGAGCGGTGCGGCGCTGGCGCAGGGCTGGCGAAGGGGCGGGCGAAGGCGGACGGTGGCGCTGGCTTGGAAGAAGGCGACGCGGGGAGAAGGCCACAGTGGCGCGGCGGGTTGCTTGCATCCCAGCGGATGGCGTGGACGAGGGCGCGAGAGAGAGAGGCGGCTGGGAGAGCCCGAGCACGACCCCTACTTGACCGCGGTGTGCAGCGGCAGCGACGGCTGCGACTGCGCAGGACTGGCTCGTAGGAGGGGGGGGGGGTCGCTGGGATGCTGCGACCGTGGGCCACCAAACGTGGACGCGGGTGGCGTGGCCGCGGTCGTCCTGTGCGAGGGTGGAGCACCCCACCCCCCCCGGTCGCGTGAAGGAGAGGAGGAAGAACCTGGCTCGCGTGGGTCTACCGTGAAGAGGGCGCTGGACGCGGCCGGTGCAGCGCAGGCACTGGGGCGTGCGAAGGCCGACTGCGCTTCACGCCGGGGAGGAAGTGGGCTGCGCTTCATGCGGGGAGGAAGTGGGCCGCGCTTCACACGGGGAGAAGTGGCGGGGCGACGACGCGAGGCGCGAGGTCACGAGCGACGACGCGAGGCGCGAGGTTGCGGGCGACGACGCGGGGCCCTGCGCAGGGGCACGGCGGTCGCGTACGACGTCAGCAGGGCACGGGGAGGTGTCCGCGGGGTCTCCGCGGCGACAGGAGGCGTGGTGCCTCTTCAATGCCCTCGCCGGTGCAGCGCAGAAAGACAGGTTTCGCGTGGAGGCTGAAAGACGAAGACCGGACGGACTCCTAAAAAGAAGTCGACCGGCTCTGATACCAAACTGATGCGGCACAGCGGGCTTGAAGGGCGAAGAAACCAGAAAACCGGGAGGGGTGAAGCGTGGAGGAGGAAGAAGGAGAAGGGGTTGGGCTTCCACCCTGGGGAATCCACCCCGCTGAAGGAGAAGACAAAAGGCTGCGCACCAAAAATTGTCTTCAAAGCTTCATTAATCCCTAAAAATAGGTTATTACACGTTATTTATAGTGAGGGAACCCTAATGGTCCTTACTAATACACCCAAAGACTGAAATACCCTCAAGCCTAAAAATAGGTCCAAATTCGGATCAAAAAATACACAGAAAATAAAAAGAGCTCTAATGGGCCTCATATGGGCCTTATTACATCAACTAAATGCTCAAACTCATAAAATAAACATGCTAGTGGCCTGACGGCAAGTCGCCAAGCCAAATGGACGTCGTCGTCGCTGCTCGTCGCCTCTGTCAGGGTAAACGTGGACCTGGTTGGCCCGATCCCAGGCTCGGATGTCCCCCACCAGATTCCCTTTCAGCTTTGTCCTCATCATCAAGTAGATCAGCCTCTTCCAAATTATCCATCACCTGGAGCCGTTTAGTGATCTCCTCCTCTTGCTTGGAAAGAAGTTGCTTGCTAGCACCCCATCTCCGAAGTGCCAAGGTAAGGTGATGTAGCTTACGAATCAAGGTGACCATGTAAACCAGAAGTCCACGATCGTCTGACTGTATCAAAGAAATCCTCCTCCCTCAACCAAAATCTCTCAAATCTGAAAGCATGTCTCCTCTCTCTACCTTGACTAGTTTTCAAGAGGATAGATTTATGATCTAAGATCGATTGTGCCAAAAATAAGACCTGAGCATAAGGAAAATGATCCTCCCAATCGGCTGTCACTAGGAATCTATCCAGTCTAGAGCAAACAGAATAAGTCCTTAAATTTGACCACGTGAAATGTGCATTTGACATGCCGAGGTCAATGAGGTCGACCTACTGGATGAAATCACAAAAGTTCTCTACCCCCCCCCCCCTGAAGAAAGCCACCTGACCTTTCTGAGCTGGATGTCACAGTATTGAAGTCTCCCCCTATACACCAAGGGCGGGCTAAAGTATAGTTAAACTCCAGCAGCTCCTGCCACAAAACCCTCTTCTCCTCCCTGGGTTATGGTCCATACTCCATAGACCCTAGAAAAGTCCTAAGAAAACCTGGCCCTCAAGGAATTGAAATGAAAAGTGATAGCCCAGCAACCTATGCGCATGTCTCCCTCCACCTCCTCCATTTCAAATGGGTTCCACAGAACAAGGTTTGACGCATCGAGGAATCGGGGCGAATTGGGATTTTCCTGATCTGCCACGATTCGCCTGAATCGGGCCGATTTGCATGGGAATCGGATGGGAAACGGTCCGATTCGATGGGAATCGGGTGAATCGGGTTTCTGCTGATTCGATCCGATTCGGCCGAATCGGACCGTTCGATCCGCCACACCAAACCATGCCACAGAATAGGGATACATCCTGCTCTGCCCTATTCTATTGACAAGGCAGTCCCTTGGAGAAGTCAAGTATTGACTTATTTCACCGGACATTAGATTTTTTGTATTCTATGTGATTTATTTAAATATGAAATTTTTAGTTAGGCCAATTATCAGGGATGAGAAAGTCAACATTTTGTTGGGATCACCAAAATCGTGATTTTCTTCTTAGATAAGAGAGTTAACTTTTTATTAGTAAGAGATATGATTTTTTGATATTTTTATTGGATTCAAATGTGGGTACTTCTTTATTTACATGTAATATCTTAAGTAATATTTACTTAAATGATGTTCAGGTAAATAAGGTATAAATTGGCTGATCCCGATTCGAATCGGCCGATCCAGACGATTCCAAACGATCCTGGCCAATTCGGATCGATTATGGCCAATCCTGCCAAGATTCTATTACATTTAAGGAGTTCCCCCCGGGGACCATGGCCAATCCGATCCGAATCGGCCGATCCCGATCCGGATTCTGCCTTCCATGTCTACAACAGCTACCCACATCACAAGGCATCAGAGTGCTGGATTTTGTCCCTTATGCCTTCCATTTACTCCCCAAAATTATCAGTTTCACACTTTCACCTATTCACCAATCACCATATGACCTTTTTACATATGCTGGCAGTTGGAGGGACTTGTTATCAGGGTAGGTTCACCAAAGGGGCTTGGTCCCATATAAGTTCACAGAGAAGTTACCACCTGTCATACCAGGGGCCTCATGCTGCTTTGGGATGATGTCATCTTGTCATCAACATCTTGTTATCCTGCTTTGAGGAATATTTTAATATTTTCCTAAGCCTCCTCTTTTCCAAGGCATGAGTAACTTGAAAACCCAATTCAAACATTTCTAAAGAATTAATGATCAAAAGAAGGGAGAAAAAAGAGGATTTAAACAGGTTAAGAAAAATAGGATCACATATCTTAGATCTTCTTATATTTTGAACCACTCTATAGCACTACTTATACATTAGACTATATCTCTAATCTTTTCAATCTTCAACTCCACTCTATATCTCATATACAAGAATACATACCAGCATGGAAGGAAGAATCAGTCAATTTGAAGTGGAATTGGCCAATTTGACTTGGAGTTGTTGGGTGGTGATCCAAGACGGGGTGTCCCCCCCCCCCCCAAAAAAAAAAAATCCAGCTGGATCAACCAGAATCAGACAATTCTTCACTGATTCATCCGATTTGGCCGTATAATAATGGCGTCAGGATGGTTCAACCGATAATGTAGCAGGCTCTCAGGTTTAGGTCCCCCCCCCCCCCCCACCCACCCAACCAAATCTCATTTTCTTGCATTCTGTCTCTTCCCCTCCTGTCCCCCGAGCTCCCTTGTATCTCAGTAACTCCTCAGCCTGTAGGAGACTTAGTCCCCAATCCCCATCTCCATAGCACCAGCAGCCGTCATCATCACCACCTCCACCTCCACTGGGAAAATTCCACAGAATGATCAGCTCATTGCCCACGTGTCCAGAACTCATCGCCCTTCATCTGTCATCATGAAGGTAGGTAGTTTCTTATTCCCCTCCCCCCTTCTAGTATTCTTCCCTGATTTTTTAATATTTCCCCTTTTCCTTCTCTTGTTTTGATATTCCCCCACTTCTTCCTCCTTTCTTATTCCTATACATATATATATAAAGAAAACTTACCAAGTGATGTATTTTTCTGAATTTTTTATTAATTTTAAACCATCAATTGATTATTTAGTCAGGCCAATCCAGCACTGGCCTGACTTCATGCGAATCGGCCAACTAGCTGACCCAATTGGATTGGATGAGGATCAGCCAGGGTCAACTTTCTATGCAAACTAGAACCAATGTGAATAACTTCTCAGACTCCAGATTGAACTAAAGCAAAAATATTTATTTACACTTTTCTGGTTCATGATTCAAACCAGACCCTTGCCCTTCTAAGCCATTTAAACATGGCAAATTCTGATGCCTTGCCTTCAGAGAATCTTGCCACACAGTAATGCCCCAAAGAAAGAACCAAATATTTGTGAACATATCCTGGTTGGTGACCAAGAGAAAAATAGCCACCATTCAATCGTGCAAGCATGTGATTGGGTAGTATATGTTTGCTTGACCTATAGTTATTATTTTTAAAAAAAATCCCAGGAAAGATAACAATAGTCCCAACCTACAGCCTAGGCAGGCTGCCTAATTAGGCGAAGTAGGCATCTTACTAAGAAGAATTATGTAATCACTTTATGATATTTTAGACAATTATGCACTATTTCATCTGGCTAGGTATAATGCTATTGCTAATCACATTGAATTTTTTGTCTATGCATCAATCACAGGGGAAGTACAAACATATCCTGTTCTCACTTCAAACAAAAGTATAAAAGAAAGTTAGATACTACATAGCAACAAATGAAGGTCAAGAATCATACTTGTCAAGGTATGATGCTATCAAATAACACTGCATAGCGACATAATAAACGTTAGAAGCGCATCAAGAATAAGCATTATAAATATTGTACACTAGATCTTCAAAGATTGGGATTCTACATACAGGAAAAAAACAGGACAAATGACCTTATAGTGAGGCACATATGCAGTTTGTGGTAGTGAGAAGTCCGATGGAAGCACACAATGGAAGGAAGAGGAATGGTCCCACACAATTTGATTCCTTCATTCATGAATGTAAATTAAATGGACTTAATTTTCTTTTATCACAAGTTCAACCACTAAGAGACCTAAAATCACTAAGTGATTTATTGTCTATGCAATCAGTCAATCAGATGGAAGCATGCCATGTAGGCAGTAGGCTGCCACAACAGCAGGTTCAGGAGGGGCTTGTGAACAAGGCCCCTCCCATCCCCCAAAATTGCCTCACTGCCTGTGTTCAGACTTCAGAGATGTCACAGTTACTGTAGTGTGAGAACAGACTAGTCCAGATGTCCTATCATGGTAGAATTCTCCTCCCTTGTTAGTTGTTGCCCCTGGTAAGATTAGATATCACTATTACCATATGTGCAACAAAGCCATTCCAGATGACTGGCTATAGTAGCATTTCCCTCCACCCTTCCCTCCCTCCTCCCCTCCATTTGCGCATATGTTCATGCATGTGCACATGTGCATAAAGAAGGTCCATACTTGCCTTCACCTTTTGGGCAAATTTTATATAACATATATTAATAATTATATAAACAAAGTAAATGCCTATTCTCTCATCAAAAAGTGTTACAAAGCACAAAAAAGTACTATGAATCAAAATGATGCCTTCTCGAACAGAATGTAAAATGAATTTCTTATTCTCCCCCAGCAGCATGAGTGCAAGGAAATCTGGAAGGTACCTAGCTGAAACAGGCCCTTGAAGTATTCCATATGATCGAAAAATTGCAACAGCATCATCAAATGTAACTTGAGTCTTAAATCCAATGTCATTCAAAAATATTTGCTTTTCACCTGATAGATATCAGTAAATACTGCCATATCAGGATTAAGAAGGCTGAAAGACTGAAAGACACAAAGAAAGCTAGTGCAGAGGAGTAATTACAAAGAGAATTTATTGGTTCCCGATTAGAAGGTGTTGTCAGGGGACCAAAATAAATGACAAAGGTAAGTTAATCATAAGTGGTGAAATAGATTAGACGAAGTCACAAACCTGAGGAACAGCAAATGGAGCAAAAGAACCTAGTAGAGACCGCACAGCCTCACAATCATAGAAGAGATCTTTTGGGTAGTGAAGTTCTTCATCCACACTTGATGCTATCCATCTAAAGTCATGAAGGCATTTCAAGAATGAAGACTGAAGTGGATGTTTACTGTCAATGGATTCCCCTCTTGCATAATTTCTTCCCCCTGAACTATAACAATCATCCCACATTTTATCAACAACTTCCAATAGGTACATACACTTGTCCCTCTGTTTTCCTGAAGAAAGTGCTGATAACAAATGAATCAGTTCAGGTGATTCCCAGTCGCTGACAAGCGATCCAGTTGCACTATTGTCCATGTGGCATGGCGCATTCCTCGGAGCAATACCAAGGAAGTTTCCCACAGATTTTTCAACATGAATTACTTGCACAAAATCAGTAACACCCAGTTCTTGGAAAAATTCCCTCCATTTCAGCACCCGAGATGATACTGATTGTGCACTATAATGTTTCAAATATATGTCATCAAGTTCATTCCAATTACTATCATCTGGGCCAATAAGCTTGCTCTTGTCTATGGGATTTCCAAGCTCTCTACTGAAGTGAACAGGTTCCTCAATTGGACTCTTGTAGCCATGATTCGTCAGTATGATGGAGTTGTTCTGTAATTCTGTGACTATCCCCATCCGTTCAACTTGACAACTGGTGCATGAATACTGAAAATGGAGCATGACATAGGACAAGTATTCAACCATCAAATTTTTTGTCTTTATTTGTAGATTTAGTATCAGATAAAGCTGGCATGATGTGCTTTTTGATCACTTCATGTGCTGACAGTGATTGTACTCCAATTTGTGAAGTATCCGTAAAAGGTTTTCCACTCCCAATTCTTCCATATTGGATGAAGATGCTGCAGAGATAAGTAGAGGATTGACTATTCGAAGTTTGGCATACAGTTTAGGAAAGTCCTTGAGTCCATGTTTCCTTCAGATCCTATACTTAAAGACTCACAAGATAACCAAATTGGTCCTTCAGCAATTGATCCATAAGAACCATTCGAAAGAGGAATAAATGGAATCTTTCTAAGAGAGCTGATTACATCAGATACTTCCGGACCAGTATTCTGAGTGTGATGTCCAGAAGAAAGACTTGAGATGATATTATTGAGGGTTATAAACCAGTTACATAGCCAATCAAGACCTAACTTCTGAATGGCATCACCATCATGACATATGCATGATATAATTTCAGTCAAGATTTTTGGTCCATATTCTCTAATACCCAATGCCTTTGCTAGCGAATCAGATAATATAATATCCCTGTTCAAGTAACCAAGACCAAGATGCCGCTGAAGCAACTTATCAGATAGGAGAGTTCGGGCTGCTCATCCCAACCCCTTATGACCCTACACGGAGGAACCCACTCCATATCATGACCCTCCAGAAGCAAACAATTTGATATTCGCAATTTTGAAACAATCATATAAGGCAGATGTGAGAAGAACCCATGAACTTCCCCAGCAAGTGGAACAAAACTCATAAAGGCAGACACAGCTTTACCTGGATAATCTTAAAGCAAGGGAGGCCAATAAAATCTCTCTTTGAACTCACAAATAAATCAGGAAATTCAGATAACAACCACTGGTTCCAAGCACTATCTCCGTCAACCTCCTCTCTAGAAGAAGGCAAAACAAAATCGCCTTGAAGGATAAACTTCAGACCATATGTTCTTAGAGGGAGAAAAGCAAAAACAGGTTGTTGATTTAGATATGGCTTGTATTCTCCAGAGTCAGACTCCAACAGTGTAAAGGCCACAGCAATCTCTGTTGTCTGTACATCAGGTCGGATTACATTTGCTTGTAAATTTCGTCTAACAACCAACCAATTCATTTTGTCTGTTCCAAATGACACCTTAATAATGCCATCTCCTAGAGTTTCTTTTTTCATGATCATAAATGAATCGTTGAGCATATTCCTGAGCTTTATACACTGAAGCCGATGAAGGAACAGTAATAGTGATGGATGGAGATCTGAAAACATGGACATAATAGAGCTCATTCCAGACCTTTCTTTAAGTTTTGACCTGAATGGAAGGACAATACAAGTATTCCAGCAAGAAACAACACTTTGATCCACTGCTGAAGTTATCTGCTTCTCAAACAAGCTGACATCACAAGGAGAAATTACAGATGGCAACACAAAGCCAATCTGACCTTCGCTTATGTCAAATTTCACATGAAAGCCATTGAATGAATCTCTGGAGCATCAGTAACCTGAAGTAACATTTAAATGAACTTTCAACATCTAGAGAGGATATTCTTGACACAAAAATAATAAGCAGGTAGCTTTGGACTAAAAAGTGAAATAGAATAGCATCTTCCTCATATCATATTTGGCATGCAAGCATACAGCTCCATCTAAGGAATCTTTTGGATGGTTTTACCCCATGGAAGGCAGAATCGGCTGATCCGGATCGGGATCAGGTGATTCTGGATTGGATCGGCCATGGCCGACAGAATCCTGGGGGAACCCCCTTACATAATCAAAACTCCGGCCGAAACCAGAATCAGGCAGAATCGGTCTGGATTGTTCCAGATTGACCTATTTCAGGCCGATTCTGCCATAGATGGCAAAATCAGCCGAGTCGAGTCGGAATCGGCCGAGTCGAGTCGGAATAGGCCAAGTCGGGTCGGAATCGGCCGTTTCGGGTCAGAATCGCCCTACAGCAATCCGATTTGGGGGGTAAATGTCGACCCACCCATGATATAAGGTGGAATCAGGGTGGATCGAGAAGAATCGGAGTGGATTGGGCCAATCCAGTCCGATTCCGCACGATCCACCTCAATTCCATCTGATGTAGCCCGATTCCCTCCACTTACCTTAATTATGCCTGATTCCTCCACTTACCTTATTTACTTGAACATCATATAAGTAAATGAAATAGTTTCATTTACTTAAGATATTACATGTAAATAAGGAAGTACCCCTCATTTGAATCCAATAAAAATATCAGAAAAATCATATCTCTTACCAATAAAAGCCAACTTCCTATCCAAGAAGAAAATCACGATTTGGTGGTTCCATCAAAATAACGACTTTTAATCTCTGATAATTTGGCATATCTAAAAATTTCATAATTCAAATAAAATCAATAGAATACTAAAAATATAAAATACGGTAAAAAAAGTCAACGTGCATATGACTTCTCCAAAGGAACCACTCTCCTACTGACAACACTAGTCTGTTTGAGACCTCTCATGAGTTAGGGTGATGTAGTTTAGGTTTGATCAAATCCTGAGAGGTTCTCAACTCTCAAGCAGACTAAGTGTTGTCAATAGAAGAGGGTTCCCTTGGAGAAGTCATATGCACGTTTGACTTTTTACCGGCATTAGATTTTTAGTATTCTATGGGGTTATTTGAATTATGAAATTTTCAAATATACCAAATTATGAGAGATTAGAAAGTCGGTATTTTGATAGACCCACGAAATTGCGATTTTCTTCTTGGATGAGAGAGTTGACTTTTTATTGGTAAGAGATATGACTTTTATGATATTTTTATTGGATTCAAACGAGGAATACTTCCTTAATTATATGTAATATTTTAAATAAATGAAACTACAAATATGTTCAGGTAAATAAGGTATCATAATTAACATTGCTCTGTATTCTAATGTGAAAATATATGCAACTAGACTATGGATATACCCAATACGTGCAATTTACTATGTGATTTCCCCCCTCATTTTTCCTAATTTTAAAATGTTTTTCTGATTTTTCCTTGATTTTCAAATTTTTCCTTTTTTTTTAAATTGGCCGATCCTAGATCGACCAGGTTCCCTGAGAATCAGTCGGATCCTCCAATCCGATCCAACTCCGATCGAGATCGGCTGGGTCCGATCCGATTCTGCCATCCATGGATTCTGCCATACATTTTTTTAACTATATATATATATATATATATATATATATTAATACTTGTATTAAATGTACATTAATTTACTTATTTATGTATACATACATGCATTAACTATAGGCACATATATATGCATTAACTTATAACATGTGCATGTTATTATATTTACATTAATATATGATTGTATGTACATTAATACACACATTAAGATATGATTGATATACATATTAATTATGTTTATACATTAATATGACACGTATATATGTGCATATTGTTATTATATTTACATTAATATATGATTCTCACTGACACACACAAACACATTAATATATGATTGATAAACATATTAATTATGTTTATACATTAGTATACATACATTAATTATATACATGTACATTAATATATGATGTTATGTACATTAACACACACATACATTAGTATATGATTGATATACATAAAAATAATGTTTATACATTAATATATGAACATTAACTATATGATTGTATGATTGATATACATATTCATTTTGTTTACACATTAATATGATATGCCTGTATATGTGTATGTTGTTATTATATTTACATTAATATATGATTCTATGTACATTAACACACACAAACACATTAATATATGGTTGATATACATATTAATTATGTTTATACATTAATATATGTACATTAACTATAGGATTGTAAGATTGATACACATATTAATTATTTTTATACATTAATATGACATGTATATATACATGCATATTGTTATTATATTTACATTAATATATGATTCTATGCACATTAACACACACAATGACACAAACACATTAATATATGATTGATATACATATTAATTATGTTTATACATTAATATATGACTGTACGATTAATATACATATTAATTATGTTTATACTTTATACATTAATATGATATGTATATAGTGTATGATTACATATATTGCACATGTACATATATTAATGGGTAATTTATAAGTATGATTACATATATCACAAAAATATATATGTAAATATTGAAGACATATTTTCCTTATTTTATGGTTTTATGATTTTTCTGATTTTCCTTGATTTTTTACAAATAAAACTATTTTTTAATCTGGCCGATCCTGGAACGACCAGACTCCCTGAGAATCAGCCAGATTGCGGATCCGATCCCAGTCCGGACCCCGATACAGATCCTGCCTTCCCTGTTTTACCCAGCCAGTCCAGAGGCTCATTGTCATCAAAAGACAATTAAGAGGGGGGGGGATAACAAGGAAAGACATTCTTAAGAAAATGCATGAGCGCCACAGAAAAAACTCTTCATAAAATCAGGACAACTGTTTCAAGAAACCTTAACTAGGTAGTTTTTTGGTTGTGCAACCCAATCCATGGGTATCGACTCCCATGATCAAAGATAAAACAGTGCAGAGGCCCATTGATCCAGCAGAAGGTAGGAGAAGGTCCAACAAGGAAAGGGCAAAGGACAAGGACAACACTGGGATTGAAGATGCCACTTCTGCCGGTGGGTCTCCCACCTAAAAAGAAGAGCGTGGAGGAGATTGAGGGCCTGATGGATGGACAGTGGGGGAATACATGGTTAGAGAAAAGAAGAGGTAAAAGGGATTTTGGCCAAGGTGGAAAGCATGGCAAGCAGGCATGCAAATGAAGGAAAGATTCAGTGTCTCCTTCAATGGGATTAAGAAGAATATCACAAGGGTTTCTACAAGATCCAAAATATATAGCATCTGGGCTTTGCTAGAGATACTGAGGGAGAAAAAGCATCAAAGAAGGGCAGCGAGAAGAAGAAATTGTTGACCTATGAGCAAGAGAGGGATAGGATGTAGACCAATTTAAGATGAAGTACATGTGTGTTGTTACATATATATAACTGATCACCAAAGAAACTGTTTAAATGATACGAAAAGGCAAAATCAAGCCCCTGCCATATATGTGGTCGGCCAGAGATGTACAGAAACTTTACATGAGAAATGGAAGTTTGAAGGATCAGCGATTCCATGACACCCAGGAAAAAGTAATTGGTGGTGTCTATTAATATATGAATTACATTATACCATCTATGTATATAATTGCATTCTTCTCCCCTTTTCTTGAGTGAACTTCAATGACTAATATATCCGTCTGCAAAAAAGATCTATTTACAACCTCAACCGAGGAAATGATGGAAATCAACCTCGGATATTGAAGCCAAAAGAAAAAGAATTGCCAGAATTTCCTTCATGCTTGTTTAACTGGTCATAAACGGATCTAAAAGACTTGCTTGGTGATAAACAGATCTAGAATAACTTTTAATTTATAATGTATTCATTGTAACATGCTAATGCTTCATGAATAAGCCAAGTGGGACATACACAGGACTAGCAATAACTCACAAAACATGACATTCAACATCAAGACTGATTGAGTCAGATGACTATCCATTCATGTAAATCCATCATCCTCAAAATAAAAACTTCTTAAACATTAGCCTCTTGCTTATAATCTGCCATCCACTTATTCATTCAAGAGCAACCAACTAGGTCGTTCCCATAATAGATAAATATTCTCAAACATTCAAGGATGGTTGAACTGGGCTATTGGACCATGTATCATCCCTCAGGTAATACACGACAAAAGATACGGGAAAAAAAAAGCTTCAGCCATGGAAACTATAATATCTTGTATATCCTTATTCTTTACCAACTTAAAAGAACTCACACATGCTCGAGTGCTTCCCCAAAAAGATCAATAACTTAATGAAAGAACATTAAGTGTATAGGCATGAAATATCTCTGTCGGTTGTCGTTTCTCACCCCAATGCAAAACTTGGAAATCTATTCAGCCAGATGATCAATCAAATTGTTTAATTGGAGTACCTAAAAATAAAAGTGGCATTACTTTACAACAAAATGCATAGGTGGATAAGGAAAGCCATATAAGCAAGAATGCCAGCAACTGATATCAGTGTTCTGGTCGCGGCCTCTGTGCGACACGTTAACGGTTCCGCGTCAGCTGAGGTTTAGCTTTATACGTAGTGTTGTGTTGTTCAATGCAAAAGGGTTTACGGTGTTTTCCTGACGAGTTTGGTAGTGTTGACACTTCGTGGTTGGAGGATTGGACACCAGCAGACATGCTGGGCCCCAGCTAGTTCTGAGTTGTGTTGGTGCGTTGTCCCAACTGCCTCTCTGGTTAGCACGTAGTCAGGCATGGGAGCGGTAGTCGAAATGTGTTTCTGACTATGAGATTGAGAGGTTGTATGTGTGCTCTTGTTCGGGTCAAGTTCTGGCTTCAAGGGCCAGTTAGAGTGTCCCAAGTGTAGCATCGTACTAGCCTACTCGTGGTTTTGGCATGGTTAACGGTAACATGCGGTGGTGTGTTTACTTTCTGCTCAGTTGCATTATTTTCTTTAATTCAGCATGATTAATTGTTATCATGATTATTGTGGTTTATCGTGTGTTTTGGGGTGCTTCCTATTGAGCCAGTGACTTTGATGCTCACACCCCTACTCCTTTTCAAGTGAGACAGCAGGCAAGTTGCCAGCCCCCGACCGCACCTCCGCAACAATGAGCGGGACCCTCTTCTACCAACAACCTGTGAGTTTTGTGTGCCACAAAATATGCCCCTGACTAGTGCACTTTTCTTTTGAGCTCCCATTGTGTATGAAAGAATGTAATCTGATGTACATATTTATATCGATGCAAGCACGTTTACTTCTTCTGTACATTGCCTATTGGACATGTGTGATGACTACCCATTCAAGAGTCAAGACTTTGTGGGTCGTGGGTTGGCAGAGTTGGTTACGGATCCTTATAGGGTCTAGACGACGAGGAATGCCACACTTCCATTCCTCCCTTCCCTCCCCCTCATAACATTGCCTACACGCCCTAGCATAGGATCTCGCCCCTCTTCCAATACTCGCACTCCAACGCCTGAATATATTAATGTATGCCCCCTTCAAGTCGTTCTTAGCCCCCTCAAATGGCAACCTCACCAGGTCTACCACCCCCTTCGCCTGCTTTATGGCAAGAGCTTCCACCTCCTTTAACATCTCCCTCACCTCAACGTTGTCCACACAACACCAATTCACCTTAGCCTCCTCCAACAAGCCCAACTCTCCCCCCACTAGCACTATAGCCCCCGCATTAGCTTCCTCCTCCCGATTTCTTCCCTCCTAGAAGAGAGCGCTGGCAAAGTCTGGATCTGAGGTTGTGGGGAGCTCCTGCCCCAACCGGAAATTCTCCAGAGAAGGGGGGGGTGACCTTCCCCTTCAACAGCAGCCACCCTTTCAATGAGGCTTAGGGGGCTAGTAGAGGGCTCCCCCTCCTACGGAAACTGCTAGTCGAAGGCGAGCCAAGGCGTGACGGCAGAGGGCTCCCCCTCTACCAGAGTTCATATTCGGA
Organism: Colocasia esculenta; assembly: GCA_014218235.1. NCBI lineage: Eukaryota > Viridiplantae > Streptophyta > Magnoliopsida > Alismatales > Araceae > Colocasia > Colocasia esculenta. The sequence goes on along the minus strand of CM024758.1, from coordinate 145,092,632 downwards.
GCAGTAGCTGACATCTCCAATGCCAACAGGGGATCATGACAGCCCAGCCAAACCCGAAAACTGTAGTTTCTCCAGTCTTCATTCCCTCCGATATTCTCGTTGTCCAGCAGGGCCTCAGGCCCGAGGGGTGGAACAGGAGGCCGATCGGCCACCCAGGAGCCAGTCACCTCAACTTGCTTCTCATAATAGGCCACTAGGCGGGGAAGACAAGTTGTAATGGGTCGCCATGACAAGGCAAGCAAGACTTCCCAAATTCCAGATAAGTCATGGGCCCCCAGTTCGGGCAACAAAGGTGCATTACAACAAACCAATTCACCCTCTCCCATTGGCATTCGACCCTTGTCTTGGTTCACCCGAGGCGAACAGCCAGAATTCAGGTACTCTGGATCCACGCCCGATATGAGAATCTGCTGACCCCCATGATCTGAATTTGAATCGCCCACCATTAAGTAATCTTCAGCCTCCGGACAGGCTGCCTAATACCCTAGAAATGGCGACATCATCGACAAAACTTGCATCTCCTGAATCGCATGGCATCACACAACAAGTCTTTCGCCGCCGTAACCGACTAGGATGGCCACTGGCAAGTCACTTGGGCTGACCACTTTGACGGTGGGCCGGTGACCTTCACCAAGATCCTCTCTCCCGTGGAGGAGAACTCCAACAATTCCAGTACTAAAACCCCAAAGTGACGGACAAGAAGCCCCACTCCTCCTTAACGCAAAGGCCAATAGGGATTCCTTCCAAAACGATCCACTAGTCCCTTACCAGTAGAGAGGCAAAGGGCCCCAGCATCTTAGGCCATCAACGCAGGCTAAGAAACGCCCCACCAGAGATGATCATATCCGCCTTCTCTGCCTTGACCGCCCCTGCTCACTGCCAGGAACAACAGAGGCCCCACTCATTGCATGTAACCTCCATCAAGTTTTTCCTGATTCCTTCCTCCTTTGTGTCACCCAGCAACATAGAAACAACAACTAACCTCCTCCTCCGATTCTCTCGATGGGCTACAAACTCCTCCGACACAGCCACCTCATTGAGCTTCCCGGGCCCTCTAACCACCTCCTCAAACCTCCTTGAATCCCTCTTAGCTCCCCAGGGGGCTCTGGTCTAATTCAAACCGTTCACATTCTCATGCTCTCTGTTAACTCCTTTCATCAGCCGGCAGGCAAAGGGGCACCACTTCCTGATATGCCCCCGCCTACCACACCCATAGCAAGTACAAGGAGCACTCATCGTGGACTTTTGATCCCCATTGGCAGCATGCATGGGTGAAGGGAGAGCCCTAGGAACCCTGATCATAGACCAAGACCAAAAAATCTCTAATGGTTTCCTCCATGTGGGAGGTTGTTTGGCCACGAAGGCCGTGCGGATTCCCAGAGAATCTCTCTCTAGAAAACTCTGAGAGAGAAAATCCCACAATGACCTTTACAGTGGATAGTTGGATATGGAGATGGGATTTATCTGGTCGTTTTTCGATCAAATTGACCTACTCCATTATTTCTGATGGAGGTCTCCATCACTTCGCTACTCCCCATGTTTGGAATACCAATAGCCCTCTCAAGATCAAGGTGTTGATTTGGAGGATTTCACAGCCAATTGTTGACATGCGACAGACTTGCGTCCTTCCTAGTTCCTCCCAGCCATTCCACGACATGTTGCCTTTGTGGAGAGTAGGTGGAACATTTGGACCACTTGTTTACTTTGTGCCCTTATACCCAAGATATTTGAAGAAGAGTTAGCCGTACATTTCAGCAGACTTTGGTTTGGGTCCGTCCCAGGTGGTTGCTCAGCTCGTCCTTAAGTGGAGCAGGAAATGGGTGCTAAAGTGACTCCATTTTGTGGTGGCTTGTCTTTCATGCCACTCTTTGGGCGATTTGGAGTGAAAGAAATAGAAGGATCTTCAAGAGGGAGTCGAGGTCGAAGGAGAGGACCTTCTCTTTCATTTGTGAGAAGGTAGTGTTTGGGCGATGCATCTTTGTAAGGTGGGGGAGCAAAACTCCTCCACCCCTCTCTTTGGGCAATTTGTTTTTTGCTCTTTTTTGGGTTCTTTTGTATAAATGGGATCACACTTGTAATTTTGTATGTGGGGAATCTTTTTGGGTGTGTGCTTGCTTGTATAGGGGCATGGGTGGCTATTCTTTTGGGGTTAAACTTGTTGGACTCCTATACTTGTACATTCTTCCTATTCTTTTGATACAATAGTGGTACTACACAGTACACACTTTAAAAAAAAAAAACTAGTGCTGAAGTAGAATATTGAGCCATGGCCAACTACTTTACCGAGATGGTATGGCTGAAACTATTTCTAATAGACCTTGGTGTTCGGATTTGTCTATGAATGAAGCTTTAATGTGACAACAAGGTAGCGATCAACATTGCAAATAATCCTATTCAGCATGATTAGACAACACACATTGAAATTGATTGCCATTTCATCAGGGAAAAACTTGATTCTGGAGACAACTGTCTGCCATATGTAAAGTCGCAGGATCAGGTTGCTGATATTTTTACAAGAGGGCAATCCACTGCTCAGTTTCATCATTGTTTAAGCAAGCTGCGTATGCTGGATATCTATACTCAGCTTGAGGGGGAGTGTAGCAGCAGTGTATAGACAGGCAGTTTAGTCCCTTATTTTATGTTTTTTCTGTAGTTAATTAGTTATTAGGGTAGTTTTGTTATTTATCCCTGTTTCAAGGAGTATATTTGTCCTGTTTGGAATTTTTAAGTTTGTAACCAGCCTAATTAATAGAAGTCGCAGGGTTAGAGAGGCCACAAGTCTGTTCTTGGGCTGTGGTTGCTCCCTCTCCCTTCTTTCTCTACTTCCTCATGCTTGGCCTGTTTCTCTCTTCAAAATTAACAGTGAGTATTTAAAAAACATATCTATATCATTTATCTATATGGAGTATACCAGAAGATAATTTACAATACCCGAAAAACTGATTTGAAGCCGATGCCTTTATGCCCAATGTATCCAGCACTAGAGCCTTTCTTTGTAGAGTTCCCAATATCACAAAGTGCCCTGATGTTCTCAGCAGAGAATCCAATCTCATTATTTAAAATAATAATGCCGGTAGGCTGAAGAATGAAAACTAATGTTGGTTCAACAGCTTCTGGATATGTATTATCATCAGCATTCTGCACCTGAAAATTTTGATAAAAATATTATGTGCAAGTATGTGTAACATAAAACATAAACAACTTGACGTAAGTCACGATAAAGGTAACTTTGATAGACACGATTAACTGCCTTACAAACAAAAGAAAGAACTTAGCATGGCAACCAACACTTTCTGGTGACTATCTAGATGTTAGTGGTGCAAACAGCAACGGCTTAGTCAGGAGGGTGACTACGACCCTATGATAATAACATGGCAAAAGCAATGTCCTATGACATATACATGTGGTGGATCCACACAAGACACAAAGTAATCCATTCAATCAGGACTTGGTTCGAGTATGAACAGATGGAATGGGCACGTGTAGTAACCCCAAATCTGGATTTAATTGAAGTCAAAATTACAGAGACTTTTGACACAATTTCTGAAAACTAGAGATTAAATTACGATATAATTTAGAGGATCTTTTAATTAAAAATGACTAGCAATCATAGACACCCATTTATGATCATTAGGTTGGGTCTCAATTTACCATGTCAATGTGGCCAACTGATCATAACTCTATGGCTTATTTTTGCTTAGTTGTGAAACTCCAGTTTCTGCAACCTGAATGTAGAAGCTGAGCAGCAGCTAGGCTAAAACCTAAAGGCAAATCAGCCCCAAGGAGAACAAGTCCTATTTCCCAAATTTGGAATTTTGGGCAGCAGCAGATGGGTCCCATGATGGCTCTCTTAAAGCCAGAAACTCTAGTTTGAAGGAAGGTTTATCCTCCCTTATCCCCACCCTAATACCCTATGGCAATTTGTCTTTCATCTGCTTCCTTTCTTTTTGGATCTCACTACTCTGGAATCTGGAGACTCTGGACAGTTCTACAACATGCATGTGCAAGGAGGGGAGGTTAGCTTTCATGTTAGACAAGCTTAAAAAGGATTCAGTATCCTCAAGCATTTTCTTTCTGTAGAGACTATAGTTGAACATGTTTCACCCGATTTAGATGTGTTTGGGGTGGAATACCTACTGTTTGCATTGGAGTTATGTTGTGCGTCAGACTTGTTAGAGGGTTTATGGTGAAATTTAATGTCTTTTACAATTACCAATTAACTTATGATATGCCACTAATATTTCATTGTGGTTTTATGCACATCTTCTGGTTAGAAAAAGCAAAAAAAAAAACAATTCACTTGTGTACACATGTTGTAAAATCCGATAATGATATAGCTATGGAGAACATGGATAGCAAAGTCGGCCGACTCGGAGAGGAATTGGCCTATGGCGACCCGATTTGGGGGGGGGGGACAACCACCCACCCACGGTACAAGATGAAATTGGGGTGGATCGACCAGAATCGGGTGGAGTCGGGCCGACTCAGAACGCTTTACCCCGATTCCACTCACTCCAGGCCGCTTCCACGGGAAGCGGGGCTCCTTTTGTAGGAGTCGGCCCTAGTCGCTCCAGGCGGATCCGGCCCGACTAGGGCCGACTCTTGCGAATCCCTCCTTAAGAAGGGATTGGGACTGCGCAGACAAAGAGCTATCTGCGCAGTCCCGAGACAGGTCGCCCCCTCCCGGCCCCCCCTCCGGAGGTCCCCTCCCTCGCCGCCGCCACCGGAGCTCGAGGAGGCTCACCGCTGGCCGCCACTGCCGCTGCTTCTTCCTTCTTCCTCTCTTTTTCTGTTCTCCTTTCTCTCTTCTGTATTTTTTTGAAAATTTGAGATCTAAGCTAGGGTGCCCCAAGAGAGTCTTGCATTTGCTTTGGGTGTTTGTCCAACTCTTCAAAGATCTTTTTATGGGTGAAAGAGGTGATTTCCACCGCCGCTACCCCAGCCGGTTGTGCAAGGTGAGTTTTTTATAAACAAATATAATATCAAAAAATAGTAAATGTTAATTATGTTATAGATCTATAATAAATAGCATTGATAAGATGTTTGACCCTCATTACTAAAAATCCCCAAATTGAACCTTATTAGGATTTAAAAATTAAGATTTGTGTCATTAATGTAACTAATGTGCAATTGAGTGTCCAATGCAATCATTTGAGTTGATTAGAGTTTGTTTGTAGATTCAATTGCATTGCATGGTCTATTTTCCCCAAAATCTCCACATTGAACCCTAATTAGGGTTTAAAAATTAGGGATTTGTGTCATTAATGTAACTAATGTGCAATTGAGTGTCCAATGGAGTCATTTGAGTTTATTAGAGTTTGTTTGTAGACTCAATTACATTGCATGGTCCATTTTCCCAAAATCTCCAAATTGAACTCTAATTAGGTTAAAAAATTAGAGATTTTGTGTCATTAATGTAACTAATGCGCAATTGAGTGTCCAATGCCGTCATTTGAGTTTATTAGAGTTTGTTTGTATACTCAATTACATTGTATGGTCCATTTTCCCCAAAATCTCTAAAATGAACCCTAATTAGGTTAAAAAATCAAATATTTTGTCTAATTAATGTACTTAACATGCAATTAAGTGATCAAAGTTCTCAATTACATTTATTAGTCTTATTCAATTGCATTCATTTACTCTCATTGTACCAATGCACATGCATAAACATCACATCTAAGTTTCTATCTTACACAGGAATATGGCAGGTCAAGAACATCAAGAGCAAGAGGTGGAGCAGGCCATTGATCCTGGTTGGGCTCATAGTACTCTCCTTAATACACGGCAGAAAAAAGTGAAATGTAATTGGTGTGCAAAGGAGATGCTTGGAGGCATATATCCCAGGAAATGTAGCAAAATGCCCATCATGTCCACTTGAGGTTAGGAATGAAATGAAAGCGTACATGAAGGGGAAAAAGACTGAAAAATTATTGACAACTCAGCAGCAACAACAGTTTCAAGATAAGATTCTGGGCGACATATTCATAGAGATTATAGTTTACCAATCAATGTTGACGATGATGAGGATGTGATGATTCTGATTCTGAGTTCACTGCAGCTGCACGTGCTAGTCGACATTCTTATACAAGGAAATACGATAGACGAAGGGGGGACATCGGGGTCACATTTGCCTAGAGATGACTCTAGAAGATCTCTCCCTAGAGGGCACATCAGTTCGTAGGGCTGTCGATGCATTATGGGTGTGGAGGTAGACTCTCAGATGTTCATAATCCTACACAGGGTTCTATGGACAGAAACTTGCATAGATCAAGGTCTGTAAAACAACTTTCTATCAAGCAAACTTTGAAAGGAATCAAAGCCACTGCAAAGGCAACAAAGAGAGCAATCAAAGGTATTGTGAAATGGTTTTTACATGCAGGTGTGCCGGCACATATAGCAGAGAGCCCAAATTTTTAAACTATGTTGGATGCAATTGCAGAAGCTGGGTCTGGACTTAAGGCTCCCACACGGAAGTACATTTATGATGCTGGGCTTGATGAGGAGTATGATGAGTTGAAAAGATGGTTAATGGCTTCAAAAATGTTTGAAAAGAACGTGGTTGCAGCATTATGTGTGATGGTTGGACAGAAAACAAGAAAATATGATTAATTTCCTTGTTTATTGCTGCGAGGGTACCATTTTCCTTAAATTTGTTGATGCCTCTGACAACATCAAGAATGCATATTACTTATTTAGACTAATATTCAGTACCACCCCATCAACAAGAAGGAAGCCAAGAGGAAGCACAAGAACAACATGGGGGATATGAAGGCCAACAAAGGCAAGCAGGGCATGATTGGGGATATGGGTCTTCTTATCCGCCAATTTTCAGTCCTCCAAACTTGCCATATTCAGATATTAGCTCTAGTACTAGGACAAGTTACTTGGGCAATATTCAAACTATTGGTTATGGTAGTTTCTTCACTCCAGGACAATCAGGAGAAAGTTCAAGCCAACAAGCAACAACACCTAGAAACATCCAAAGAGGTTTCCAAGACATCGCTAATTCTTTATTTGGCTATGGATATACCCAGTATGGAGGACATGACTATGAGCCACCTGCTCAGTTTCATGAGGCAGAGGATGAGGGTTCAGAAATGACAAATTGACAAGGTATTTTTATTTATTTCATGTTATAAACTTGTACATATATCTTTTTTTCAATGTATGAATATAATCATTATTTCTTAATCATCGTTATTGTTCTTTATGATACATGAACATGATAAGATTTGAATTTCATCGTGTTTGTATTCAATGAATGTTGTATGTGTTTTCATAATTTTGTGCAATTTTACTAATTTTTCAGATTTTCTCTGATTTTTCCTGATTTTTCTGTGATTTTTTTTTTTTTTCAGGATTTTTCTTCATTTTTTAACCTAGCCGATCAGGATCGGCCAGACTCCCATGGAGTCGGGTGGATCCTGCGACCCGACCCGACTCGGATCGACGTCGGCTAGGTCCGACCCATCACCCGATCCGACTATGCCATCCATGATGGAGAACCATTAGCTCAATAGACTAACCTACTTAATGTTTTAAAAATGTGTACATAAAGCAAGTTAGCCAATCCTCTCATAGTGTAGACGTATCACCTAAGTGAGAAGGCGGGTGCCTGGTGAGGACACCAGAGCACGGACCCGCTTCGACCCGACTCGAGTTTACCAGCGTCGGCGGCCCTCGGCAGCAGCGACTCCATCGTTATGGCTTGGTGATGAGGAGTGTGAGTGATAGTGGTTTTTATTTGAGGTTTTGTGAGGCCCATGAGAGTTTCTCATTTTCATATGTATTTTGGGGAATTTTGGGCTTATTTGTGGATATGGGACAGGGTAGTCTTTTATCATTTGTTCAGATGGCATTTTGGTCCAATGGAGATGTGCACAGTAGGGTTTCCATGGGACTTGTCCTATATATACTTGTATGATGTTTTTTGGATGCATGGAATAGAAGAAACGCAAGACACTTTCTTGGCAAGGCACTGCCTCAAATTGTGTGTGTGTGGCTCCCTCTCTCTCTAACCCCCACTCCTTCTTCGTCTCTTCTTCCCCCAGTTCCCATTCCTCCCATCTCTATTCGCAACCCCAAACCCAGTTCTTCCTCTCCCCTCACTCTTCCCCTTTCCCCCGCGACACAGCCCCTGCGCGATTCCCCCCCCCCCCCCCTCGTTCGCACTCTCCCCTTCCGGGAAAGCCCCTGCGCATTCCCCCTCCCCGTTCGCACCTCTCCCCATCCCCGGAACCCTACGTGTTCCCCTTCTCTCCCCGTATGCTCTCACTCCCCCCTTTTCCCCCAGAACCCCCCCCCCCTTTTCCCCAGAACCCCCCCCCCCTTCACCAGCTTCCCCCGTCCCGAGCTCCCGCGCGGTCGCACTTGGACGTACGCGCCGGGGGTTTCCACCTCGCCCCCCCCCCATCGCGTCGGACCAGTCTCGCCGCTGGCCCTCCCCTTCGCGCCGGACGCCGGAGGCTGTAGGATCGCTACGCCGTCGCGCCGAGCACCCCGAGCCGCCGAACTTCCGTGGCTGTGGACTACGCCGGCCTCATCACACCGACCCCCTGGGATGGGTCCCGCCTTCCCGCCTTACGCGCCACGCCCCTGTTCACAGATCACAAACGCCGCGCCACATAGCTTCCCAGGCTGTTAGGGTCGACCAGTCCCGCGCGGACCCTCCCCAGCACATTGTCGGCCTGGTTCCCCTGTCGGGACGAGCCCCACGCGAGGCCTAAACGCATTGGTCCTCCGGCTCCCTCGCCTCAACGCGGACCACCCCTGTTCGAGTTGCTTGTTTTGCGACGACTGGAGGCACGACAAGAGACGCTGATGAACGGGCCCAGCATCGAGATCGTCAGCGACTCCTTCCGACTGTTCGTGTACCTCCTGGTACTCCCGCACGAGTACGCCCAACCGCTGCGACCCAGGACTCCACAACGACAGCACCCCAGTTGGCCCTCTACCGCGCCCCGGAGCGAGCGTCGTCCCGACCCGCTGGTCGCCGAGATCGCAGCACTGTCGCTGTCTCCGACCGCGCCCCATGCCCAGTCGAGGCTCTCTTCCTCCAGTGAATCAGCGGCCTAAAGGTTCATTCCTCCCCCTGCTCTTTTCGCATCCAGTCGCATTTGTCGTCGTGCATGAGAGGTAGGAATCCTAGCTTCCTGTGACATCACTGCCGGACTGTGTTATGTGAGTATCCATGTTTATCCTGATAGCGCTAGTTTTGAGATTATTAGCTGTGTGATTGATGCCTTAGCTTTGTGGTAGTTATATCTACCGCCGATCCGACGCTTTTCTGCTGCGTGGGACGACTCCTCAACCTTATAGTTTTCTGTTATGATCATGTATGTCATGCTTTGGAATGCTTGTGGACCATGTGCATCTTAAAGAGCTTGCTGTTACCTTGTGGCTGATCACATAATGGATGGTTGTGTTGCATTTTGGGTGTCGTTCCGCATCAGTGCCGCAATTCCAAATTTCCAAGATGAAATCCTATGGCCTAGTATGCAAGAGAAGATGTCATAGGATATCAAGATCAGGATAAGGGTCGGGATTGGGTGAAGTGAGGTATTTAAACTAGATCCGCTTAACAAATCAGGTTAGGGGGTCAAGGAAGGTGGACCATTTTGGGCCTCAGAAAAGTGAAAGTTTGCCTGAAGCCTTGAAGTCCACTTGCTCACCTAGGTGGCATCTAGGCAAACACAGCCACTATTTCCCTCTCTTTCCCTAGGCAAACACAGCCATCTAGCTCTAGGCAAACATAAATAAAAGAAGGCGTGTTCCCCTTTTTCCCTTTAATTTCATTTTCCACCCTCCTCCTATTTTCCACCTTAGAAATCCCAACTACTGCTCCCCCTGAAATACTTGGACCTGACAATCATGGTCCAAATTGCATCTGAATCCTCACGAGCCTTCACAGCCACTTAGGAGCAATGATTGGTTAAATGTAAGAATGGGACTTAGCCCCACTCCACCTTGGTGTTTGCTTCCGCAAACTAGAGGCCATTTAAGAAGACCAAAACTTTCCTATTGCCTTTACCCCTGCCCAGAAAAACAACCTTCTAATGCTTTATTGCTTTCAATCCTTCTCTCAAGTCTCAACACTCTTTGGCATCTTGAAAATTGCTAAATGATAATTGGCCAGTGAAGAGAGAACCACCTTGGAAAGAACCCACCTCCCTCTTGCTGATAGAAAGTCCATTCTTCTAGTCTAGTCTCAAACTTCTTGACAAGAGGGTCCCATTTCTTGGTCTTAATCACCCATGTGCCAGTGGTAGACCAAGATACTTTATAGGCAATAAGGCACCATTGCAGCCAACCAACTTGGCTATCACTTGGAGCTCAGGAGAGTCGATACCAACTGCTACCACCTCAGTTTTTATCATAATTCACCTTGAGCTCCGTTATACACTCCAATAATGTGAGAATGTTCTGAGTGTTTTTGAATTTACTTGCTCTGCCCAACTGAAAATGATCGTACGAACTGTAAGTGTGAGACACATCCTCATTTCCCCTCACCATCACCCCTTCAACCAACCTTCTCTCAACAGCACCCTTCCATAGAGTACTGAATACCTGAGCCACCAGCAAGAAAACAAGAGTGGATATGGGGTTTCCTTGACTCAATCCTCGTGATTGCCTAAATCAGCAATCAGATGAATTGCAATGTAATTCCCACCCTTAAGGCCATCCAGTTAAATATTACAAACAATGGGTTGAAATTAAATGGTATAAGATTTCTTAAATTCAACGCACTTTCAAAAAAAAAGACTGCTTAAATTCAACTGATGTTAGGGCTGTAAACGGAGCGGATACGGAGCGGATATGGGTTTTCCGGTTCCGATCCGAATAGCTAATCAGATAATTCGTATCCGCTCCGAATATAATTCGAATACGGAGCGGATAATATAATCGGATAATTTTTGGATTCGGAGCGGATACGGATATTATCCACTTCGAAAATATAAATTTAATAAAAGATATTAAGTGGTCTAAAAATCATAAAAAATTAAAAAAATATATGTTTTAAATATAAATGTCAAAATATTTCTAAACAAAAAATTAGTATTAGATATATTCTATATTTATAAATTATATATATATATATGAATCATTAGATCTAAAATATAATGGTAAAAAATAATTCTATTTCGGAGCGGATCTTAAACGGAGCGGATCACCCGTTTCCGTATCCGCTCCGTTTATTATCCGGATAATATCCGTATCCGAAATCCGCTCCGCGGATATTTGTTAATCGGATAATATCCGGATAATCGGATACGAATCCGAATCGAATCCGGATATTATCCGGATCCGTTTACAGCCCTAACTGATGCAACTAGCAATAAAGTGTTCCAAAGACTTAAAATTACTTCAAACTACAAGACCTCTGGTGTGTGCTTGTATTAACATGTGGGTGCAATTACAACACATCCTCCCTACTCATAAGGAGGATTGACTTAATGACTTGCGATTTACATCACTACCAGCCTGCACTGAAAGAGTGTTTTATACCTACATGTCCAGTCAACTCCTGCACTTTGCTAGAGTCACCTATGAGTGCTTCCCGTAGCTGCTTGCAAAGAAAGCAGAAACAAGAGATGTTCAAAGACAAACAAGATTCACCCCAAGTTGGAAAATTTTTGTTTTTTTAAATTTGATGGACAGTTAGGATGTTCCATGCCATATTTGATCTACATCATACTTAGTTGCACAAAGACAGGAAGCAAATGAGCTTGAATGATGAAGTCGTGTGAAATAAAAAGAGGTGATTGGAAGAAACAAAGTAACAGAAAAGAAGGGAGTTACTGTGAGTGATTTTAGATGATGTTTTTTTTAAGGTGGGTAATACCACACGTATATTAAAAGAAAATAGGATGTAGAGGAATAGGTGGATCAAAAACCCAAAAAGGAGCCTTCCCCAAAACACCTATACAACCAAATCTACACCAAGATAGTGTGAAAAGACTAACCCTCCAAACACCTAAAAAGAGGAGATACTCTCCTACTGACAACACTTAGTCTGCTTGAGACCTCTGAGGATTTAGTCAAACCTAAACTATCATCACCCAAACTTATGACATTTAGTGTTGTCAGTAGGAAAATAGCTCCTTTGGAGAAGTCATATGCATGTTTGACTTTTTTTACCAGACTTTAGATTTTTAGTATTCTATTGAGTTTATTTGAATTAAGAAATTTTTAGATATGTCAAATTATAAAAGATTAGAAAGTCGCTATTTTGATGGAACCACCGAAATCGCGATTTCTTCTTGGATGGGAGAGTGACTTTTTATTTGTAAGAGATATGATTTTTCTGATTTTTTATTGGATTCAAATGGTAGATACTTCCTTATTTAGATGTAATATCTTAAGTAAATGAAACTACAATATAACATTTACTTAAATGATGTTCAGGTAAATAAGGTATCATAATTATCGTTGCTCTATATTGTAATATGAATATATGTGCAACTAGACTATGGATATACCTAAAATGTTCAATTATTATATGTTTTTAATAATTTTCTATAATTTTTCTTGATTTTTCTTCATTTTCACATTTTTTAATCTGGCCGATCCTAGATCAGCCAAATTCCCATGCAATCGGGCGGATCCTGCGATCTGACCCGACTTGGAAGTTGGATCGAGGTCGGCTGGGTCTGATCCAGCAGCCCGATCCGACTATGCCATCCATGTTCTCCATTCAAAAATGCTCTCATGAGCAACCAGGAAGTTGTCTTGAATATGACTACCCTTAATAAATGCCCATTGAGAGTCTTCCACCACACTATCCATCACATTAGGGCTGTTCAAAATTCGGTTCAAACTGAAAAACCGAACCGACCGGTTCGATCCAGTTCGGTTCGGTTTGGGTCCCTACGCAGTTCAGTTCGGTTTCATTTTCTGAAACCGAATATATATATGTATATAATATGTGTATTAAACTATTAATTACTGAAACAAAACATAGCGCAGTTGGCTAGTGCATAGCTTCTGCAGCGTCGCGGGTTCGAAACTGCTTTCCTCCAAAAGAGTTTTTGTCAAAACAATGCCAAAACTGAGAATTTTTGGCAAAAAACCATGGCAAAATTGAGATTCGAACCCTAAATCTCTCTTTGAAGGGTCAGCGCCTTAGCCATCAAGCCAAACATGCAGTTGTGATAAAAGATGCATTAGACTTCGATTTAAACAGAACCGAATCGGTTCAGTTCGAGTTAAACTTGGGATTCGGTTCAATTCGAGTTGGCCAAAAAATGAACCAACCCGGACCGAACTGACCCAATATTCAGTCCTACATCACATCACCAGCCTAGAAGCCAACACCTTAGAGATAATTTTGTAAACACTATTCAGTAAGGAGATAGGCTGAAAGTCAGTGAATAGAGTGGCTCCTATTGGGAATAAGAACCAAGAAGGTTTGTTAATGCCCCAAATGAGCCTTGCTTTCCATAAAATCTACTACCGCCTTAAGAAGATCAGCCTTAATGATGTCCAACAATGTTGGAAAAAGAACATGGGAAATCTGTTGGCACAGTGCCTTATCCCATACTAAAGAAAACACTACTTGTCGGAGCTCTTCCATGTGATTGGGACCACCAAATCATTTCTTTGGATTTCAAATAACCTCGGCACCAAGTCTTCCTCAAAGTCCGACCTGATCTGATGTTCTTCATAAAAGAGAGCAGCAAAGAAATTCTTTGCAGCCATCCTGATGTCCTCCTCCTTCTGTACAATATTGTCCCCCAAAGAAATGTTATGTATGTGATTTTTCCACCTTCTACTAGATGTAATTCTGTGAAAAAATCTGGTATTGTTGTCCCCCTATTTGATCCATCTCTCGATCTCGATCTCTGCTTCCAAAAGATTTCCTCTCTGAGTAATATCTCATCAAAATTGTCCCTTAGCCCAGATCTGTGCTCCCTATCTTGATCATCCATGAGACAAGCTTCCTCTAACTGATCCATTCCCTGAATCTGCCTCAAAATTGCTTCTTTTGCATGTTTCCTAGGTAGCCTCTTCCTCTACCCTCACTCCCACAAAACTTGAGCAGTCTTATTCAGCTTATTGATAAATAACCTCACTGTGTTACCCTGGTGAACCTGATCTGACCAAGCCTCATTTACAATGCCCAAGAACTCAGGATCCCTCAACCAAAACTTCTCCACCTTGAATCTCCTTTTGTACCCCCTTTGACAAATGGTCTTGAGAAGAATAGGTTTATGATCCGACATCGTCATGGGAAGGGTACAAGCCTTAGCAAGTGGGGGAAAAACTCCTCCCAATCCGTGGTAATGAGAACATGTCAAGTCTAGAACAAGATGCCTCCCCCCTCATATTAGACCAATTGAATTGAGAGTTCGCCAGTCTGACATCAATTAGAGCAGCCTGGTGAATAAAATCGCGAAAGTCTTCAATCTCTCCAGCTTGATTCTGGCTTCCAATCCTCTCGGCCGCATGAAGAACAACATTAAAGTCTCCCGCCACACACCAAGGTCGTGCTGACACAAGTTGATTGCCCAACAGTTGATCCCAAACCTTCCCTCAATTGGGGCCCATAGACTGAGCTAAAATACCAGGAAAAACCCTGTGCCACTGATCAAAAATGAATTGTGATAGCCCACCTCCAATCAGACTATCTGCCACCACTTCCTCTACTTCAAAAGGATTCCACATAATCATGATCCCCCCTGCCCTTCCTACTGCTGGAGACCAAACCCCTTGGGTCAATCTTCCTCCCCCTATCTCCTGAAGTAAAGTCGCCCAATCCACTTCCAGCTTAGTCTCCTGTAAGCACCCATTCCTTACCAGATCTTTTGTCATCCTCCTTTTTCTCCCCTCCCCCAATACCCCTAACATTCCATAAGATGATTCTCACGATGAACTAGAACAACACCCCCCTCCCTCTCCCCCATATTCTTTTCCCCTTCATTTTTTTTTAAGTGTAGCCGTATCAAAAGGAGAGGGTAGGGGCATCCTCACAGTGTGAGAGGGCCACTACCTTCACCAAGCGGCTGACTTTTGTATTATAAGCATGGAAAGGGGGAAAGGGGAAATTACAAGGACGGGGCTAAGGCCTAAAAGTAGGGCACCCCACCTTATCAAGGCGGTAGGGGCCCTTAACATCGTGTGGCAAAACAGCCCCAGTTTCACAGAGAAATGCATGTTCAGCAGTACAACCATAACTGGCTACGGAGTGGGCCACCTGGTTAGCTTCTCGGGACACATGCTGATTTAGTTTCTGAGTGATAGCAGCCACATCTTGAATGATACATAACAACTGCCATGGGCATAGAGTCTGCCCAGTAACAACCTGCACCAGGTTTAGGGAGTCGGTCTCCACAATTATGTCCATGAATCCTTTGCTGCAACAGTTCATGAGGCCATCACGAAGGGCGAACGCTTCCGCAGCAAGCAGGACAGAATAACCTCCTGATAGTTTCCTGCAAAAGCCAGAATACATCTTCCTCTTTTCCCCTTCCTTCACCTGCTGCATCTCCTCGACTTCTACTCTTAACCTTTTCTGTGGTTTATCTTTTTTTCGCCTCCCTTGCTAATGCTGCCATCCACCTCTTCTGGATCATAAAAATTGCCCCTCTAACTCCCTTCTTAACCCCTTAACCTCATCATAAGAGACCCCCAATTTTTCAATCAGTCCCTTGAAGTGCTCCTCTGTATCCTCTGCACTTCGCCCATCAGCTCCTTCCCCTCCTCCTTGTCAAGAAAAGTTCGATATTCCAACACCTCCGCATCCAAGAAACCACCCCAGAGCTCGGAGTGGATTGTATTTGTGTCCCTTCAGTGGACAGACAGATCTGCGCAGCTTCGACCTCCTCCCTGGGGAGGTCAACATCTTCCAGGCCGTCAACCAAAGAAATTGACCGGTCGGCAGCCTTGGCCTGGACCATTGCCAGAATTGCCCCTGTCGGCACCTAGTCTGGTGCCCTTTGTGAGGCACCAAGTCTCTCCTGCACAAGTGAAATTTTCTGGTCAGAAGTTCCTTCCTGTAAAGATGATGCATCCTTGCCGTTGAGGAGGACGTTGCGTCCACCCATGCCATCGGGCATCTCCTCCACTTCCGGTTCATCTTGTAAACCAATTGGACAGAAGGCGCCCAGCACAGAGGAGTGCGACGCTGAGAGAGGCAGGGCATTCGCAGCCTCTTTAAGAAGTTCCAGCACCCCTCCGAACATCTTTCTCTCCTTCCCGGTGACATAGGGCTCGATGGAAGCCGCCGAACCATTTCCACTTACGCCGCTAGACTCAGGGCCATCGGGTCGGAAAGAAAATAGATATTGGTTCCTACAGGACCAATAATGGCCCCTTTAGTGGCTGCAGGTAAGTCGCGAGTCTCCCGCACATATCTGAACCGCCCATCCACCGGTTCGTAATACCCGTCTTCGACCCCCTCCAAGCGACTGAGATTGGTGGATCCAACCCAATAAGCTTGATCCGGCTCTCTCAAAGGAACCAATTTCAAAATTCAAGTTCCTGCCAAAGGATCTGCACGTACATCTTCCTCCTTTCGCCCCCCCCCCCCTGGAGCCTTAAGTGCGGCGACTGGGACAAGTTCTACGCCGCCCGTAGAATCCACACATGGACGATGACAACCTCTCCGCCAACTACCACAATGATCATGGCCGGGATCGCAGACTCCAACGGAACCGAGATAGTGACAGATACGGCCGTCCGCGAACCCATCAGGGTGAACTCCGGCTTCCCCTGGATGATGCCCCCGGAAGCCAGGACTAAGAAGGCGACGCCTTCCTCGTTACAGAGCAGGAGCAGAACTCCTTCCAAGGTCACCTGGATGCTCTGGAGACATGGGTTAGGGAAGGTCCTAATCCCTTTAGCCCATCTTCTCACTCGGAGCAAGGCATCACCCACCAACAAGACCCCAGTATCCACCAACACCACAGCCTTCTGCTCATCACGCCCCACCACCAGAAAAGCTTGTGAGAAGACCTTCGAGACTTCCCAGTTGTCGCCCCAGAGAGCCTCTACCCTGTTCTTAAGGTCCTCCGCCTCCACCGACCCTTGTACAACAGAAAAGTAGAGACTCCAGCACAGCAAGCCTTCCCTCCTCATTAGACTTTCCACTGGAAACTCTCCCGCCTCTGCACAAATCTTGCTCCCTTGCAGCCGATTATTCTCCCTTGCATCCGTAACTCTCACCACATCCGCGAAGGTCCTAGCGGTTCGCACCCTTCTAGAAACAAGTGGTCCATCTTGCCCCCTGCCAGGCAAAAATGCCTGGTGTCCCCCCTCCGACCACATCGGAAGCACGTCGAATCACTCACCCCTCCAGCCACTGAGCTCCACCGGAAACCACCTCCCCCCAGCGGGACACGGTTAGCCCCGGAGGGCCAAGACATACCCAGAGCTTCTCTCACTAAGAAATTTTCTACTGTTAAATCTGAATATCTAAAATTCTTGACTGAACAATGTATATGCTAGCCTTGTGAAAGGCACAATCTGATCCATATTTGATATGACTGTTTCGTGTTCATACTTCATACATTGTAAATTGTTCCTTGAAACATTGAATCCATGGTCCTACTACTATTTTGCCATCATGACATCCTGTTAGAACCTTGTTATAAGTCCTTCGTACTTGTGATTAGTTTGTTAATACTCGTACCTACCTAAGTAAAATGTTAATCATTCATATCATTTTCCGCACATTGACATATAAATCTTCCTGAGCGTAAGCTTATTAAATTTCCAAACATTTTCAGATAATATGGAAAGGATTGGAACGGATGAAAAAGGGAATTGTGTGTCGAGCATGAAAGTTCTCGTAGAGATGCATCCCTGACCCTAGATAGTTAAGAGAGAATGGATATTTTGTAATCCTTTATATAGTGAGCATTAGATAGACTAGGAAGTGGAGTTTTATTTCAATATTGGTGATTGTAAACATATCCGTTTATTTGGAATAAAGCAAAAAAGTTATTTAATCCTTAAATCATTGGAGTTTTGGATGGTCTACTTATGTGGAAATTATGGGTTTGCATGTAACCAAATTTTGTTTCAATAAGGGAACAATCCAATTGTGAAGTAGTTGCCAATCGATTTGGACTTCTCTGTCGACAGATAAGCTTTTGTCTGTCGATACATTGCTTCACCTGTCACCAGTTAGGTTTGGGTCTGTCGACCCCAACTGTTCCTAAGGCTTTCCCAGAAGCTTGATTATGGGGGTGCATTCAGCAGTCGACCTGAGACTTAGGCTTTCCCAGAAGCTTGATTCTGTGATCAGTAAGTTGTTATTTATTTGGGCATTATAGAGTGTTTTCTCTTGTGTCCTTTTTTTTTGGTAATGGAGGATGTAATAGTCATATGGTGATTAATGGAAGAGTTTGAGCATGGAAGGAAATTGGTGTACTTCTTGTATAGGTGATTTTTATTTTGGCTTCTGTATACGCATGTTTATTGCGTCCCTCGATTTAATTCCACTGCTTAAATCTGGGGGTGTGACACATATCCCCTGTGAACCACATGAAATAACTGTTGTTAGGTGGATTCACCCTTAACCCTCAGGGCTTGCCAACTAACATTGGGATGCAATATTGTCTCACAGACTTGGAAGTTTGCCATAAGTCTTGTACATAGATGGAGTTCGGCCGAACGTTTCTTTTCGATTTCGGCTTGATCAATCCAAAAGCGGACCGGAACACTATTCCAATCTGTTAACTAAACAAATAATATTTTAATAGTTTCGAGCAAAACCTAAAACCATTTCACCGGGTGTCGGCCAGAAATGGCCGAAACTGGTTGAAACCATGGAATGTCAAGGCAAATCGAATCGACCCGATTCGGTCGAATCGGATCGAATCAAGAGAAACCCGATTCGCCTGATTACATGCGAATCAGACCGATTCGCATCCGATTCCCATGCGAATCGGCCCGATTCAGGTGAATCGATGGCGGATCAACAGAAATCGATTCACCCCGAATCAGCAATGCAGCAAACCCAAAACTGACTAATTCCCTTCACAACATATATAATACCTTATTTATTTGAACCAGGTTCGCCGCATCGGGGAATCAGGGCGAATCGGTTTTTTCTTAATCCACCACGATTCGCTTGAATTGGGCCGATTTGCATGGTAAGCGAATGAGAATCGGTCTGATTCGATAGGAATTGAGCAAATCCTGATTCGATCCAATTCGGCCGAATCGGACCGATTCGATCTGCCACGCCAAACTATGATCTGAATATCATTTAAGTAAATGTTTATATTTGTAATTTCATTTACTTAAGATATTACATGTAAATAAGGAAGTACCGTCATTTGATTCCAATAAAAATAATCAAAAAGTCATATTTTACTAATAAAAAGTCAACTCTCTTATTTAAGAAGAAAACCGCAATTTAGGTAATTTCATCGAAATGTCGACTTTATAATCCTCATAATTTAGTCCAATTAAAAATTTTATAATTCAAATAAACCATATGGAATACTAAAAATCCAAAGTCTGGTGATTTCACCAAAATCGTGATTTTTTTCTTAGATGGAAGAGTTGATAATTTAGCATATCTAAAAATTTCATAATTCAAATAAATCCAATAAAATACTAAAAAACTAAAATCCAGTAAAAAAAGTTAAATGTGTATATGAATTCTCCAAGGGAGCCACTCTCTTACTGACAGCACTTAGTCTGCTTGACACCTCTCAGGATTTAGTCAACCTAAACTATCATCACCCAAACTCATGAGAATTGTCATTTTCTAGTTTCTTTTCAATTAAAGTTATCATCACCCAAACTCATGAGTTTGGATAATGACAGCTCAGGTTTGACTAAATCTTAAGAGGTCTCAAGCAGACTAAGTGTTGTCAGTAGGAGAATGACTCCTTTGGAGAAATCATATGCACGTTTAACTTTTTTTACCAAACTTTAGGTTTTTAGTATTCTAATGGGTTTATTTGAATTATAAAATTTTCAAATATGCTAAATTATGAGAGATTAGAAAGTCACTATTTTGATAGAATCACCAACATCTCGATTTTCTTCTTGGATGGGAGAGTTGACTTTTTATTGGTAAGAGATGTGATTTTTTTATATTTTTATTGGATTTAAATGGGGTCTACTTCCTTATTTACATGTAATATAATACATTACTTAAATGGTATTCAGGTAAATAATACACAAAGTCTTTAATATTTTATACTTTTCTTGTAGTAGTAATAATACACAAAGTCTTCTGTTTCATATACTATGAATGCATGTATGATTGATTTTTTTTATTTTGATGCAATTGTTAGTTCTTTCAATTAATCAGATTTTCCTCATTTTTTGCTGTTTTCCCCGATTTTTCTTAATTTTTTTAAAAAAAAAAACCATTTTGTAGACTAGTCGATCCAGGATCAGCCAGACTTCCCTTGGATCCGTGGGATCTTGCGATCCGATCCCGATCCGGATCGGATCGGTGCCTAGCGATCCCGATCTGATTTCAATCCTGCCTTCCATGGTGGCACATACCTCGATACCATGGAAGGCAGAATCAGTTGAACCGATCAGGATCAGCCGATCTGGATCAAATCGGTCATTGGGTGGTAACCCCCTTAGTCAAAATCCAAGCCGAATCAGTCAAAATCGGGTCGAATCAGCCCAGATCATTCCAGATGGCCGATTCCAGGTCCATTCTGCCACAAACTTTTTTATTATATATATTAATTAATAGATGAATTAAATGTATATTGATTTACACATTCATGTATATACACATGCATTATTGCACTAACTATATGCACATATATATGCATTAACTATATATATGTGCTTGTTATTACATTTACATTTATATATGATTATATGTAATTAAAAGACATTAATATATGATTGGTATACATATTAATTATGTTTATACATTAATATATGTACGTTAACTTGTATATATGAGCTTTACATTAATATATTTACCTTAACATATGATTTTATGTACATTAACACACATTAACATATGATTGATATACTTGTTAATATATGCACATTAATATATATGATTGTATGATTAATATGGTACGTATATATATGTGCATATTGTTATTGTATTTACATTAAAGAATGATTCAACGTACATTTAAGTCATTAACACACACAAACGCATTAGTATATGATTGATATACATATTAATTATATTAATACATTATATATGTACATTAGTATATGATTATATGATTGATATACATATTAATTATGTTTATACATTAATATGATATGTACATATATATGCGCATATTGTTATTTATTTACATTAGTATATGATTCTATGTACATTAAGTCATTAACACACATAAACACATTAATATATGATTGATCTACATACTAATTACGTTTATACATTAGTATGTGTACATTAATATATGCAAATATTGAAGACATGTTTTTCCTTATTTTTTATGATTTTGCTGATTTTTTTCAAATAAAACTGTTTTTTTAATCTGGTCGATCCTAGATCGGCCAGAATTGCTGAGGATCGGCCGAATTGCCGATCCGATCCCAATCAGGAACAGGATCGGCCCAGGCCAATCCGGACCCCTGATCCGATCCTGCTTTCCTTGCCTAGTTAGTTAGTCCTGTAAACTAGTGCTCAAACTACCCCTTCAACAGTATACAGTTGCATGCCTGCCTAAACCTACGAGAAAATAGAAGGTATCACAATTTCATACTATGAGCCACAAAATCATGTATACCTGAGGTGACAATAAAAGAAAATTGTGACAGAATATAAGGGACTTACTAGCTCGAGGAGAAGATGTGAATCTTGTGAATATAACTCTTGTGAAAGACAATGCAATGCTCGCCCAAGTCGGGCATGCTGTTTTTTCAGCAAGTTACTCTCTGTGTACTTGAAATTTGGATCGAGACCAAACTCTTCACATCTAATGGATTCAACAATAAGGGTGGCATCCTTGATCAACCTATCCTCAAAGTTAACTAGACCATGACCATCATCGCATCTCTTATCGGAGCATTCACTAGGAACACCACCCTTCTGAGGTTCATCAAGCATGTTATGGTGTACATCTGACTTTGTGATTTCTGAATTGAGGCCAGTAACTATTTTGCAATTGCTACAGATTGCTCCTCAGATTCACCACTCAAATCCATCTTAAATGCAGGGAAAATAGATTTAACTGTTCTGCTTGGATCTTGGACATCAGCGGTTGCTGAAATAAACAAATGATAGTCTTCAATCCATTCAACTATGCCAAGGGAGAGCCCAATGTCATGCAGTATGATACGCTGATCCACTTGTTTGCACTGATGTAACATGACGAGCGAGGCATCCTTAGTGGAAGACTGCAGCCCTGACATCCATATTTCTGCAGCAAAAATGCGGAATTCTGATGGTAAATGTTCAAGGCAGTTGAGTATGAATGTTGCTGCAACATTAATGCCTTTATTTAGGCTTGCCCCCAAAGTACCCCAATTATCAGCTGAAAATTTGTTCGCATCAGCATCATTGCCAGGAGGAACAACCTGACTCTTGAAAGAGCTTCCACGCAAAAAACAATCTGTTTGGTGGTTTAATTCTTCGTAATCCATTGAATTCTTTACAATGACATCCACTGCCCTTTGTGCATAGCATTTTAGAAGGGCAAGTGGGATGTTGTTTATACCGCCATACAAGGCCAGCAATGACAACAACTGAAGTGCAGAATGGAAAGGTGAAAATTGAATTGAAGCTTCTAAAAATTCTTCAACAGTCGCTGTGTGATCAATCCTGACTATTCTTCCATCAGTTGTAACAATGCATGATAACTTCTCCTTAGGGATTTGATTTGGCAACCATGCCAAGAGAGGACCAAGTGTGGGAGCATATACAAGATCCCAGTGTGACCAGGACTGTAAATCTGATAGCATTGGAGCTTTACACAAGCACTGAATTGCATCTTTGCCAGAAACTAGACCAAGAGAACTGACCTTGATGTCTACTTCATTTGTCAATCCCAAAGATTCCAATGAGCACCTCACGCTACACTCTTTTGACTTCTCAACAAAGAATTTTCCCAACAATGTTGTTGAATAGAAACATTCATAGAAATAGCATTCTCTTTTTGCCTGCTGATAAGGTCTCGGAAATGCCCTTCAGCCTCATCTCCAATAAACTTGAGGCAAAGGGTAGGAAATTGTTTCTCAAGAAGCTTTAAGATATAACTTAGAGTCATATTGCCATTATCCATCAAGTTTTCTTGGGCCTGAGACAAGAAAACTTGTAGTTGGTCTACAGTGACCTCCAAAAGAGAATTATATGACTCACCAACAAGACAAGCACGGACTTCAGTGGGGATTAGTGCCCAATATTTCTCTGAAAATCCGATAAATTGGCCATAACCAAGCAAGTCAAATACATCAACAGAAAATTCCCTTGCCAGCCATATCTCACAATCATGGAACGTTCTAAGGATAGTAAACTTATTCCCAAATGGATGACACCCTCTGGACTTGGGAAGAACATATTGAAAATAACTCGTCATTTTCTGAATAATATCTTCAACAGTGACTCCTGCAAGGTGAATAAAAGGAACAAGGAACAGCTAAGGTGAGATGCATCGAAGATACATAGGTCTTACAACAGCACTTGTACTGTCAACATTCCACTTACGATGGAAAATCAATTAACATCAAATTACAAAGTATGCCTCCTTTTTTTTCCTTTTAAGCATGGTCTGCAATCTCATACCAGATCGAACTATCTCAGTTGTCTAGCAATAATTATGGCCTTCATGAGCCACAAGACAGTCCAATCCGGAATGAGAGGTATGAGTTATTAGTGCTTAAGGAAACCCTTCCATTAACCTGAATCTGCTTACTCTACCCAGGAGGGCCAAGAAAGTGCGAGACAGTACTGTATCATACCATCCCAGGGTCAACCTCAGACAATCCAGTGTAATAAGATGGCAAACATTGCTAAAGCATTGATTAAGCATAGACAGAAAGCCAAAACAAACCAAACTCGCCTGGGTCCTAACCTGGACTCCACCCTAATCCCCCAATGGATGGCAAAATCGGCCGACTCCGCTCCGAGTCGGACCCGACTTGGGGGGGGGGGGGGGGGGGGGGTGGGAACACCCACCCACCCATGGGACTAGTTTGCAAAGTCCACTGCACGACTCAGCCCGACTGGGTCAGGATCGGCTGGGGCCGACCCAGCCACCGACCCGACTTCTCCATCCATGAATCCCCCTCCTACCCCTGACTAAGCAGGCTGCAGGATTGCCAATATAATCTTGAAACATTTGTTACGAAACAGTCAATTCTAACTCAGTTAAATGCATAACTATAACTGACATAGCTTTTCTTTGAAAATTAATCGGTGAATACACAATAAAATAAGATATAATGCATTCATTGCTGGACAGAATTTTCTAAGACATGTCAAGGATTGAGAGGTCAATCGAGCTGTTCTTTAATAATCTTTTCCCCAAAAAAGAAAGGAGTGGGAGAAGTACACTACCATTGAAAACATAATTTGTTAAGTAGTCAAATTCAAGGGAAGGACGCTACTTTATTGGGAAGACCACCAATCATTAACCAGGAGCTTCTGTGGCAGATCATGTTCTTCCAAGGGGTAAGCAAACAGAATCCTTGAAGTCCTCACTTTTTTAACACCAATGCCCTCAAGAAAACACGCAGAAACTATGCTGGCAGTGGAATTCTTTACTCCACTGCCTCAGCAGGGTATGCCAATAGAGGTACTAAAAAGCACCATCTAGTTGCCACGTGTGCAGGCATAAGGGACACCTGAGACAAGCTGCATACAATGTAGAAGGAAGAACAGGTTCCACTAGAGGTCAAATGTTGTCATAGCAGAAGTCCAGGAGATTATCAATGTTGGCAAAGGAAGAATGTCCAAACATCTCTAGTCCACGTCCCAGAATCCATGCGCTAGACGAGCATGGAAGATATATCCTAGACATGAAAAATCACGACACAAGAGATGGAAGCAGTGAAGTGATTAGTGGATATATTAACAGAAAGGGTTCCGCTCTAAACATGCCGATCCGGATCTCCTCATGCCATATCCAGTAAACCCATGTAATTAAACAAAATCCCAGCCGAACCCCCCCCCCCAAAATCCATTTCCCTGATCCCGACCAGGATCACCGATTTCGTCCGGAATTCCTTGCCTCGACTTAGGATGTTGAAAAGAGAACATAGGATCTTGACAATGCAGGGGGAAAAATTTAAAGTGGGTAGTACAGCGAATATAGAAAGAAATGACAATGTACATGTATAGGGGGTCCAAAAAAGAGCCCCGAAAAAAACACCCTCCAATATCCCTATACAAGCAAGCACACACTAGGACAGTGTGAGCAAATTACAAGTATGTTACCCCAAATACCCCAAAAAAAAATCCAAAAGGAAAGTATCCCTAACACCCCAAAGAAAGGAAGATGGAGGAATCATGTTCCCCCACATCAAAAAGATGCCTCGCCCAAAAAAACATCCTCTCACAAATGAAGGAGAAAGTTCTATCTTCCAATCTCAACTCCCTCTTAAAAATTCTTCTATTTCTTTCACTCCAAATAGCCCAAAGAGTGGCATGAAGGACTAGCCACCACAGAATTGAGTCACCCTTTAGCATCCATTCCTGTTCCACACGAGGAGCTGATGGCCCCCCTCATAAATCATAATGACCCAAAGTCTGCTAGAAGATCTGGCCAAACCTCACCCCTATATCTTGAACAAAAGGGCAATGAAAAGACAGATGGCCCAAATCCTCCTCTTCTCCACATAAGCAGCATCCTGTAGAAATGGCTAGAAGGAAAAGTACTAGACTATCAGGTGTCAGCAGCCGGTCACAGGAGATCCTCCAAATCAGCAACTTGACCTTGAGAGGACTTTTGGTACTCCACATGCGTAGCGGCAGAGTGACAAATTCCACAATCTGAGATAATGGAGTAGGCCGATAGAATCAAGAAACGACCGATGGAATCCCATCTCCACCCCCAGTTGTCTTCTGCAGAGGCATCCATACTGATCTGTAGCAAAGACTAAGAAGAAGCTAAAGCTGGTCCATCCCCACGAGAGTGAGGTGCCTTCTGAAGATTGGAGCTCAATGCCTCCCGTCAACTGTGCATCAAAAGACTGGTCCACCAAAGCTCCTGGTGCCCCTGCAATAGCATGTAATCCAGAAACTCCTCAACAAGAGTAAAATCTCCATTCCACCTATCATGCCAAAGGAGCATCTCTGACCATTTCCCAAACTGCAACAAACACTGAATCTAATGACATCAACACATAGAAAGAATTTCTCTCCAAATAGGGGATGTAGTGTGCATATGAGGCGGATAAAAGTCCCAAACCCTGCCCAAAGTGTGATACTTTAGAGTAATGAGCTGTATCCATAGACCACCCTCCTCTGTCCCTGGCCGCCACAGCCATTTGTATAAAAGCGCCAAGTTGAAATTTCTAATGTTTCTAATACCCACACCACCTGATTCCTTGCTTTTACTCCCTTTGTCCCAAGAAATATCATGCCAACCCCTTCCACTATCAACATTACCATGCCAAAAGAATCTTGCCTAAATAAATTTGAATTTCTTAGCCCTTTGGAATTATAAAGATGGAGAGAGAGAAAGTTGGCAGGCTGTCCAACACTGACCTACACAAAACCAAATAACCCTATAGGATAGAAGCCTAGCCCTCCAACCTACCAATCTAGACTCAAATCTCTGCACCAACTCTTGCTCATCCCTACAACGGAGAACCCCTAGAGTCAAAGGAAGGCCCAAATAAGTGAATAGAAAGTCCCCAAAGGCCCCGTTGGACAGCCAAGAATGGAAGATGCATGTCTAACTTTCTAAGAGCAGTATCCTCCAAATGATCCCTACAATGTAACTTTTTCCATAGTTGACCTTCAGTCCACTGACATCCTGAACCACCTCTAGTATCAACCTGGCATCAATTAGCTATTCTTCTCATCTGCTAGAAATAAGATAGTGTCATCAACATACGGATGATGAGAAATGCTCCTATTTCCTTATTGTGCCCTTGAGCTGGTTTGTCCCTTGAGCTGGTTTGTCGTTCCTTCCTTCTGTCATGCCTCAGTGTCTACACCATTGAGGCATGACAGGTTCAGCCAGTGGTGTCAACAAGACTTTTACACTTCCTCAATCTTGGACAGTCAGTCTTTAAGTGTCCAAGTTGCTTACATTCATATCATATAGGCTCCTTGTTTTTCTTTTCCTTCTTGTAGAGTCTTCTAAATCCAAAATCTCGATCTGCTGAAAAAAAAAGAAAAAAAAAGAAATCAAAAAAAGGGGGGAGAGTGAAAGCTACCTAATAATGAGAACCAAAAGGCATGTGCAGGGTAGAGAGACATCTCGAAAGACATATGTAGGGTTGAGAGACATCTTTTAGTGTTAATTACTCTCTCTCTCTCTCTCTCTCTATCCTCTCTCTCTCTCTCTCTCTTCCCCCAGGCAGCTTGTCTTCTGGTTAGATCAATTGCTTGCTGTCCCCCCCCCAATCTCCCTCTGTGTTTGTGACCTCAGAGAGGAGGAGAAGGGCTTTTTGTCTCTGGGTCACGTGCCCAAGGTTGATGTGGCACACCCTTATAGGGTGTGCCCAACTTAGTGCACACCCTTGGTGTGCACTAAGTATTTTCCTTTATTATTTATCTTGTAGATCCAGGAGAAGATTTACAAGGCAACTAGATATTTTTATATGAAAAATACTAATGGTGTGCGAATGACCGGTGTGGAAACTTCGCACTACACCTGTCTCCTCTGCTCTCATCCAAAGCCTACTCAAGATCTGGGCCACTAGAACAAACAAGAATGGGTCGGCACTATGAGCAACGAGGAAATTCTCTTGGATGTGTCTCCCCTCTAATGAAGGACCCCTGCTGTCCATTGACCATACCATCCATGACTCTTCCTAACCTTGTGGCCGCACATTAGCAATTATTAAGTAGATACCGTTCAGCAAGAAAAGTGGATCATCTAGATTGTCAGCTTCTCTCATTGCTGCATTTCTAGACCAAAGATTGATTAGAGCCAAGATTAGTTGTTTATTCTCAATGATAAGAACCAAAAGAAACAAATCCTCCATATCTTTAATATGGTGGCAAAGGATAAAGCAACCTTGTGGTCATGGTCAGGCATCGTGATACTATGATAGAGGTGAAGTTTAGTTGCAGATTTGTGGCGTTGAAGATTCTTGAAGGCAGCATTGATTGTAATGAAGAAGCTGCTGAAGGTATTTATACAGGGCATACATTTAATGCCTGGAGAGATGAGGGATCAAATAGGGACTTGCAACCCATAGTTTGGGACCATTGGGTCAATTCAGGCTTATTTTTCTAAATTAAAGAACCACCATCAAGAATCGGTTGACATCAGCTGATCCTGATCTGAATGAGCCATACCAGGATGGTATTTTTGAAATTCCACAAAGCACGACATTTCAGTTTATCTGGGGGAGAAGAACACAATCTCCATAGTGAGCAACAGGAACAGTTAGTACCTTCTGTTCACAATCATGTATTGGAAAGGGCTTTGCTTTTAGAGAGAACTAATATACAAAGCACCCTACATTCTAATCCAGTAAATAGCTAGCTACCTTGATGTGGCCCTTCTCTACAAGATGCCCATTTTACTTACGGAGGAAAACTTCTTTTTCCAGGATACTTACCCTTATTCATATTGATACAGTTTTCATGGTGACAAACACTTCATATTGGAAATTCTAGAGAAAAAAGCCTTGTAACCATTTACTAGTGAATTAGAAGTGACTTACTACATTCAACTTTGTCAGTGCATGCCTTATTCATCAAGTTTCCATTATCTTTAACTGGAAGATCAATCTGTATATTCTCAGTGGAAACAGGTCTTGGATCGTTGAATCCATGTTCTCCAATATCTTGAAAGATCTCGTAAATGCTATCAAGCATCCCACATTTAATAGATGCTACCTGCAATCAAGACAACAGAACAATTATACATTTCTACTGCATATGCTTCAGAACTATTAGGAGAAATCACCATGGATTGAATAACAAGAACATCTCAGTTTTGGGTCATCATAAAAAGTTATTCATGACATGAATCACTCTGCAGAAGAATAGTTCCATCAGTATGGAAGAAAAAGAGAGACCACCAAAAGCTCCAGACAAACTGTTGAAGAATTTGCACATTATGGATTTTCAATCTCAGGGTTACTGGGTTAGACATAAAAACATGAGAGCAGGATAACAGTTTGGGCAACAGCGGAACACCCAACTTGTACAGATACCAACAGAAGTAACACGAGAAGAAGAAATTTGCCAAGAAAACAGTCTGATAACAAGTAGAATTCAGCCATCTTCAATCAAACAGATAAAGAACTCTAAGTTAATGAGCATAATAATTCATACAACCAACTGTGCGGGGGTGTTCTTCCAGATTTTTCAGGCCATGGACCAAGTTATGATACAAAAGTCAGCCAGAACTGAATAACTGAAAATAGACGAACACAAAATACTCAGATTTAATGCTTATTCACTCACTTTGATACCAAAATCTGCTTCACACTTTCAGAAAGAACAGGTCAAGAATAATTAATTCTTCATCTCTTCTTCTCTTTTTGGTTTTTTGGGGGAGTTAGTTCCGCCACACAACCTTAGTGTGGATCTCCTTGTGAAGATGGTGGAGTGTTGTTTTTTGGTGCATCTCACCTATATTCGTACATTCTATTTCCTCATTAATTAATATATTTGTGGTACTATCCACCTTCAAAAAAAAATATTGTTCAAGTGTTGGGTCAACAAAGTCAGAATTCATTCTCCTTTTTGTCTTGGGTATTGCAATTGACAGATACTTAGAGAAACGAATGTCTTAACATGAGTCACAGATACCCACCATCTATTAATATTCATTTTCTATTGCAAGATTTCTTTTCTAACTGATCGCCTGAAGCTCCCCTAGTTGCCATCAGTGGGAAGTGAAACCCCAGAAAGTAGGGTGGTATCAAGGCAACAATGGTGTCCCATGATAGTCCCACATTGGCTGTTAGCAAAGGTACGCCTATACTCTCTCTTTTTTTTTGAAGGGCCTTGCCACAGTGGTGGCAAAGCTGTTAAAAGGTCCCCCCTCCCATCCCTCATTTACCCAATACCATCTGGTAGGGCAAAGGTATGCCTATACTTAAAAGCTGCATCCACCTCCTTCCTTCTAGAGGCACCCCTTTTTTCCAGAGGAGGACAAAATCATGTCACCTCATCCACTCTGGCCAAAGGAGACAATTTTTCTCAGGGGCACCACATTGCCATTCACCAACCACTGCAACAGAACAAAACACCCTGCCTAACATGAAGATCATAGGTGCCTTCTGTGGACGTTTGGAGCAACAAGGGATAACATTTTCTTTGATTGTGGCATTATGAGATTTTTTTCATATCTAAAGGACTTGACTGGGGAAAGATTCACATAGGAAGAAGGGATAAGATGTTGTCCTATCAAATCTGAATGGTGTGGTGGATAGTTCTTTCATCAGTCATCCTTTGGGCTGGAAGGTGGAAAACCATAGAAGATAATAGGTTATAAAGTTATTTTGAGGTCCGGAGAAAAACTTACTATGGATTACAACTGGTGGATGACTTAGTGGAAAATTTAGCTGTTACAACTAGCCTGATGTATTTGCTTGATAGTTGATAGATCAAGTGACTTTGTTCTCCTTGGTTTGTTTTGGTCCCTTCATTTCTGTGTAGCTTTCATGGGGGAAGACGGTACCCCTATGACCCATCTGATCAATGGTGCTTATCTTACTTGCATTGCACGGTAGCTGTAGCCACCATTCAACAAAAAGATCACTTGTCATATCACAAAAAGAAAATTTTAACAAGATTGTAAGAACGCGGAAATTTATTTCGCCGTCATTTTGTTTGGGCGATGATTTCGGTATTATATATACACACCTGTGTGGGTATATATATGGATAAAAATATGCGTGCATGTGTATCTATGCATGGGCGTGCCATAATGTTTAAGAAAACAGACAAATTTTGATATTTATGAGGTGCATAGGGTTATAGACCTTCAGCCCTTGAACATTTATAGGTATATATTCCACGTGCGTCCATTTTACTAGGCGATTGGAGTGGTCGTGTACTGAACCATTCCCCACCGACCGAAGTCGATGTTTTGTTTACATCGAGTAAAAACTCAAAGACCTTTGATACAATACGTTTGTTAAAAGACCTTGTCGAAATTAAGAGGTTATAAATGGTATTTTAGACATCCACAATTATCCTCAAAATAATTGTCACATTTGTATTTATATCCTTAATGGGGTGTATGTGCCACCATTAAGCGTTTACAAAGACGACATCATGCCTTCACACGTGTGTTATTCCAAAACACGGAAGGACTTTTTTACAAAAGAAGCATGGCCAATATATAGACCTGCAGTGGGTGGTGTCCCACGGCCCCTTGGACATTTGGCACTAAACCACCTCCCCCCCCCGGGGGGGTGGGGGGGGGGGGGGGGTGTTCCGGCGCATGAACACCCCCAGGGGTCCCGTGCGGGAACCACCCCGTGGGGGGTTCCTGCACAGGAACCACCCCGCAGGAGGTGGTCCAGCGCACAAACAGCCCCGTGGGGGGTGTTTTGCGCAAGAACCACCCCGTGGGGGGTGGTTAGGCGCCAAAAACATCCCGTGGGAGGGTGTTCGGCTGGCCCCAGCTATAAAGTTTTAACGCTGTTTGAAGTTCGTTTGGAGACCCGTTTGTTTCCGTTTTCAGACGTCGGGGCTGTCTTGTCGTCCGGATACTTTGCACGACAGTTATATCACATCGGACACTGACCTTGCTCGGCAGAGGATATATACCTTGGCCCGCCCGATTGTCAAACATCACATTTAAAATATTATCCAAGTTGAATTGGAATAAATATGTATTCGAACCTGTTTATCTCAGGTGTTTGAATTGGACGAGTTCGGGGATTTTTCCCGAAATCTTACACTTTTCCGGGCGAGTTTTACTGCCTGGCCTTTGTTCGAACCCCGGTATTTTTCCGGGTTCAACAAAGATAATAACAGAACCAATAATGTAACAATAGAGTAAGTTTTCAGGTCCCAAGTTTCCAAAATGGAATTGAAAGCATTTTCCTCATAGTTTAAATGTTACTTGACAGATTTTGTCATAAATGAATCCCAACCTCAGGACATAAAAGACTATGAGGAAGATATAAGCTAGCAATAAGATATTACTATACAATTAAAATGACTGATAACAAAGGAAAACTGGAAGGCCAGCAGTACACCAAAAAAAGCAGTTCATATGACAGGTGCGCAAACTCACAGCAACATTAAGTAATCCAACACCAGGGTATGAGGAAAATATCTTTCTTATCTTCTTTTTCTTGTTCTCCGTGGAACTGTAGAAGTTCAACATCCTATCAAGGACCTTAAGAAAAAAGAAATGCAGAATGAACTACATCATTAGAAATATAACCAAGGAATTTGAATACTGACATCATGGTCAAGAGAACTGTAAGAAAATAATGTCATCTGAATTCTAATGTATAATGATCATATCAACTTCTTTCTCAAGATAAAATCAATACAGAAATAACAAAACCATGTAAGAGCGGCAGGACTCATGTACATCTATGCATCCATGTTTCTGTCCAGAATCAACTTTGACAAACATATCCTTGCACATGCTACAACATATGTAATCTTATTTCTTAAAAACCTCATCTTCTTTTAAAAATATGTATGCTTGCCTATACACAACAAAACTTCATTCCACATAACAGAACGTCCGACATTGATGAACCCACAAATGCAGATGCACAAACATACACTAACACATCCATTAAACACCCAAGTGATGCAACTTCCATCATACCTCCTTGAATCTAGACAATGTAGACATACAACCAGCCATCTTCATGGTTTAAAAAATGTGGAAGAGACATGATTGATCTTCCGAAATTATTTAGCGTACCGATCACAAAAAGGAACAAGCCAGAATTGTGCGGTATCAACAAGAAGACCAATGACCCAAGTAGAGATCAAAAATCCTTGACACTTGTTTGACATAAACACAATCTCGAGCATCTTGTTCCCTACTAGTTAGGATTACCACAGATCCAAAGGTATCTCATTATTCAGTCCAATAGAAGGAATTACAACTAAATAATGAATAATAAAGATTGTAACTGTAGAAAGAATTACATTATTCTGTTGACAACCCTCTGTAGAAATATATTTCTAAAGATTCCACGACTCTGTTTTACTCATTACTCTTCTGTCGGTTCCATCAGAGTTACCATTTCTTGCTTGCCAATGTTGCAGGAACTTCTCAGTTTGATTATAAAACGGCAATCCCATGAAGATGGCTTTCTCAGTTCTAAGATACATCAATCTTTTCCCAATCTGCTAGAAGAGAAATAACAACCCCCCCCCCCCAAAGATGCCAGTAACTTTGCATTCAAAAAAATCATGAAAACCTTTTTTTTAGCACATCCCCTCGGCAAAAATTCTAAGTTTCTCACCACCAGACAGAAGCAAGTACAGCAACTGCAGTACTGCACACATCCATCTTCGACAATAACCGGCCAACAATGTGAGCCATATCTGACTTTGATGCAAATGTTGCCATTTGCCTTGAATATGAGGAAAAATCCCAGAGAAGCTGATGGAAACCTGACACTGCTAACCTTCTGAACCATGGACCTACAAATGAGAGGGTATCAAAAAACGTCCGGATCGGGATCGGATCGGCCGATTAGGATCGGTTTTGGGCCGACCGATCCAATCCGGGGTAACCTTGCCAGGGGCTGAGTCCAGGCCGATTCCAAGCTGAGTCCACTCCGATTTTAGGCCTTATTTACCTAAACATTATTTGTAATTTCATTTACTTAAGATATTACATGTAAATAAGGAAGTACCCCCCATTTGAATCCAATAAAAATATCAAAAAAATCATATCTCTTACCAATAAAAAGTCAACTCTCCCATCCAAGAAGAAAATCGTGATTTTGGTGATTCTATCAAAATAACGTCTTTCTAATTCCTCATAATTTGGCCTATCTAAAAATTTCATAATTCAAATAAACCCAATAGAACACTAAAAATTCAAAGTCGGTGAAAAAAGTCAAACGTGCATGTGACTTAGTTGCTGTCAGTAGGAGAGTGGCTCTTTTGGAGAAGTCACATGCACATTTGACTTTTTTCACCGGACTTTGAATTTTTTGTGTTCTATTGAGTTTATTTGAATTATGAAATGTTAGATAGACCAAACTATTAGGGATTAGAAAGATGCTATTTTGATGGAATCACTAAAATCGTGATTTCCTTCTTGAATGGGAGAGTTGACTTTTTATTGGTAAGAGATATGATTTTTTTGATATTTTATTAGATTCAAATGGGGGATACTTCTTATTTACATGCAATATCTTAAGTAAATGAAACTATAAATACTAACATTTACTTAAATGATGTTCAGGTAAATAAGATATTGTACATTAGTATACACTTCACATTTGTATGATTGATATACATATTGATTGTGTCTATACATTAATATGATTATATCATACACTTTATATTGATGTATTTGAGTTAATAAATGCAATCCTTATGTTTTCTATTTTTTCATATTTTTTACAAGGGTCGATCCAGCCACCATTGGCTCAGCCGATCGGCCCGGATCGGCCGATCCGATCGGTTTTTGGCTGGCCGATCCGGCCCCAATCCCCTTGTTCTTGAACCTTGCGAATGACAGCCAAATTACCTTCCTTCACCCAACGCAACCACCTCTGCAAAGGACGGGGACACACCACACCTAAAGTTAACAATCTCTCCCAAACAAAAAGAGAAGACCTTGACCTGCCAAAGCTGACCTCAATGCTTCTTACAACCCCAAATCCCATTCTGCAATCCTCCATTCACCTGCAAGGCCAAGGAGGAGATTGCAGCATGCTGCATGCCAAACCTAGTTGCTGAGCCCTCATCACCTTCATCACCTCCAGCGCTGCACTGCCCCTTCAAAACACAAATCCCCTTCTAAAAGGGCACAATGATCGTTGCAGGTACTTATTTGGTTTTGCCTACATAAGTACACTACTACAGTACTACTTATGTTGTTAGTTCTGCCTATATACCAGTCAACATATAAAGGAATAACTTTAACTTAAGAATTGAATCATAAGCACTCCAAGCTGGTGATCTGGTGGCACGGTTGTCCATGGTTACTGCCCAGCATATGTGTACGATTCAGCATGCACATAAATGCATGCATATGGACTACCCTGAATTTGTTGATGTGGCATGAGGCAGCATCAACTGTGGCATGGAAAAAAGAGTCGGATGATCAGTCCAGGGACTGATCCACTAGAAGTCTGGTCGATCCTGGATTGGCCAGATTTTTTTATTGAAAAATATAGGAAAAAACAGATAAATCAAGAAAAATATGTATATAATATTTACATATATGTTTATGATATATGTAATCGTACATATAAAATTACACATTCATATATAAATATACAATATATATATAATTGTATAAGATATATATATATAGTATTAATGTAAAGACATAATTAATATGCATATTCTTATAATTGTATGTATTATACATATATATATATATATGTTTGTGCGCTAAAGTATACAATCATATATCTCATATGATATGCTATAACTACAGTATATGTATATGTATATATTATTTACTCATGTATTTATGATACATGAAATCATATATAAAAATTTTACACATTCATATATGTATACAATATATATGTAATCATATACATATATATATTAATGTATAGACATAACTAATATATATATGCTTATAGTATATATATCATATTAATGAACACATTATACATATATGTGTGTGTGAACATACATAAGATCACAGATTAATATAAATATAATAATAGCATGTACATATATAGTGAAGGTATATTAATATATATGAGCACAAATATCTACATATATGCAATACATACATATAGAAACGTATATATATATGAATATGTAATCATATATATATGCATGTTAATTGTTAAATATGATATATAATGCATATATCATATGCACTTGATAGAAATCTTTGGCAGAAAAGGATTCATGTAGCTGCCAAATAATGGGATAAGACTTTGATGATGACGACGATGAATACATATATCATAAGTCATATGCATACATCTATTTGTGTTTGTGTACTTACATACATATATATGTAAACCGATGTACACAATCAGATTACACACTACTTTGTGTATATAAATGCAAAAAATTTGTCAGGCAGGATTGGTTGGATCAGCTGAACCAGGACATTATGCACCGAATCCAGCCAATCCGGATGGAATTCGAACACTGGATTCGGATCGCCCTAGGGAGATCCAAGCAGAGATCGGCCAATCCCGATCAGGACCATCCAATTCCGCAGACTTGGACCCCAAACATACTTATACAGTTCTACCGTCCTTGAATAAGTTATTAACCCCTTTTGCCAGGGAGTTTTAACCAGCTCTTATATGTTAGTTAAAACATCATGCTTACCTTTAGTCCAAATATCAATAGCTTATACCTAAAAGTCGATGTACTTTACACTAATGAAGTCAAAGCATGATGCATTATACAGCAATTACAAGAAAAGCAACATTAACCAAAAGCTTATGAGGCATCCTAGACTGTTATGTACAAGAATGCATCTTAGCAAACTAATGTGAGGATGGAGGGGGAAACTAAGACAGCATGAATTAATTCCAACTGAACCCCCATCCATGAAGCATGGATCTGGTGTTATATTTTTTTTGTCCTATCTTTAACTGGCATAAAGCTGAAATATGCACAGAATACTGACCTAGATTGGGTATATGGATTGGCCATGGCTGATCCCGAACCAATCTTTATTCCAGATTGGCTTGATTAAAACAAGTTTAAATGGTTTAAAATTTAAAGAAAATCAGATAAAACAAAAAAGTAAGGAAAATCAGAAAAATCGTAAAAAAAAAATCAACACATCTATCAAAAGAACATTAGATAGAGATTGTGTCATTAAGATACATCAATACAGGTCATGTTGAGAAACATAAACCATAAGAATTATAAGATAACTTCAAAACAAATGTTTTTAAATATAAAATTCATTACCAATAAAGCATGTAATCAATAACTTATATGCCAAAACAAGATTTTAATGATAATTCATACAATAGTTTACCCTTTTATAACATATTGAATTCCATATAGACGATTTGGCATGTGTAAGAAACAAGATAAATAACTCAAAAATTAGATCACTAAATAGAAAAGGTCAATAAATCCTCCAAGTTTTAATTTTGAGGTTTGTTGCCCAATAACCCAAGGTACATGTCGAAAGCAAATCTATTTCAAAACGGTGACAGAAAATTTAAAAAATTAGACAATTGAACAAATCAGCCCAAATCAAATCAGGAATAGCTAATCCAAGCAATTGTGAGCCAATTCTGGCCATTCTGGCGATCCCACTTGAGTTTTTTAATTTGGGTCTATCAGCCCCTAGACTCAGATCGCCACCCAGCAATTCCAAGTTGAATCGGATGATTCTGATCTGGATCAGTAGATTCTACATTCCAGGGACATATATTCTTTCTGAGCATAAAGCAAGGAAGATATTCAAAGGATGCATCGACAAAATCCAATCCAGAAAAGCAAGTGGCACAATGAGATTGCAATTCAAACAAAATATGGGCCAGAAAACTGGATTTTTCTCTTAACAAGATACCATACCTCCACAACAGAGTGTTCTCGACAGGCTTCTTTCCACATTGTTATGAACTTCTCCATTATATGGCTACTGAGGACAATCTCATGATCCTTTTCAATCACATCTCCATGGACAACTTGATCTTCTTCGTGCAATGTGGACAAAGAACTATAGTCACTGTTCTTATCCTTGAATTTCCTTTTCCTTCCAGATAACTTTTTAATCTTAACCCTTGTTTTGGGTATTCTCTGAGCTATCCCACTGTTCAACCCAAGACGTTCTCTCTCTTCAGTAGTTGATGGGTAAGGACAGCTGCTGACACGTTGTGGGATGCTACTGTTATTCTTAGAGGTGCTCTCATGACAAGTTTTTGGATCACTTTCACTATCTTCATCATCTGAAGTATCAAACCTGATGTGCTTACCTTTAAAAACATCACATTCTGAGGAGAATGACTTAATCCGCTTTGATATGGAACCAAATCGTCTAGCAAGCACCTCCTTCTCCAAAGCCATGTTAGGAGGGTGAGTTGGCTGTTGCCCCTCTGTTCTTGATTTTCTATCCAGGGTATGTCTCAACTCCTTTATAGAATTATTGAGTACCATATGTTCCGCTTGCTTGGCTTTCCGAAGACAAGCAATGTGCATCCTGAGTTGAACAGAATGCCACAGGCATGAGGATCATTCTTATATGTTGAAGTAATAACACAACAAAAAGTAAAGTTACCAACTCATTCAAGAACATTGCACATGTATTGGTTTTAAACACAATACATTGTGCAGAATCATATCATGCCAGCTTTCACATTAACCTCATTTCATTGGGTTTTTCATAGTAACATTCTCTAAGGATTGGGTCATTGTGGGGGGAAAAAAACAAACAAACAAACAAAGAACTGAAATTAGTATGAGCAGAACCTGTCAGTTTTAGTGAGAAAGGTAGAGACAAAGACATGTGGGGATTTGTATGACAATCTTTGTCACTTGACTATTTATGTGTGAGGCTTTTGTGTATCCACTGTGTTAAAGTAACATCTAGCTGCTCAAGATGGACAAAAAAATGTGGTGAATCCTGCAGAAATTGATGTCAAAACTGAGTGCATAGATGGTACTTTCTGGTTCTCATTTATAGAACAAAATGACACCCAAAAAAAATAGACAAGGAGGTATAAAAATCTCTGAAATGAGGTTGATGAAATGTTTCCGTTTCAAACAAATGGGAAGAAAATTATTAAGATATATCGCCCATTTCCTTCAAAAAACATGTTACCCAACATTCCTGTAATAGTTCCTATATCAACTAAAATCACCATAGAAAGTGATGTTCCTAATTTAGATCATTTCAGTGTGAAAAAGCAATGCAGTCGCAGGCCTCACCCTAAACTCCGGATCCGCACCCCAAGTTTCTCCTTAGTGCCAACCGCATGCTTCTCCACAAGGAAATCTAGAAATTCCTCGACACTAATCATCTTTTTGGGTTTGTCCATATATGAACTCAAGCAAGAAACAATGTCTTCTGTCGAAATATTTGGAACCTCAGCGGTATCTGGAGGAACTGAGAAGTAATGCATCACGAGCGGATGTCGCAACAATGGTCCCAGTCCAAGGTTAGCAAACTGTTCAATTCCCTCATTCTCGCAAATTGAAATATCCAAGTCATGAATTGTCGTGATCCTCCGTACACCAACGAAGCAATGTATGAATGCATTCACCTAGAAGTCAAAACAAAATTGGAAGGCATCGTTTAAAGGAAAAAATTTTCAAATGCATTGCGGAAAGCTATTGAAACTGGCGCTTGTGAGAAGTCTAAATTTTGGAACCAGTCCCCAAATGTATTAGGTTTTCCGGTACTGCCTGAGCGAACAGGAAAGAAACAAGTGAACATAGAAAAGACCGCACGTACCTTCCCCTCGGTCGCCACGAGGCGGCGGAGGTAGGGAATATCCTGAAACTGGAAACCCAGAGAGGCCCAGGAGTCCACCTGGAGTGCCATCAACGCCGTCTGCGACACCTTCCACGCTGACACGCTCTGCTCGGCGGCCAGGAGATCCTGGTGCGCCTTCGCCAGGGCGGCCTCCATTCTCCCCAGGAACTCCTGCGTGCCATGACCGTTCCCATGGGTGTTCAACACCTGGGGGCGGTAGCCCGAGGGGCTCTGGAGGTAGTGCGCGGGGTTTTGAGGGGAAGGCAGCAGATGGGCGAGCGCCGGCTGAGGAACGGGAGCAGAGGGTTGGGGACTCCGGTAGTACTGACCGTTCTGAGGGAGAAGATAGGGGAAGGCAGCGCTAGGGTTCTGGGGTGGCGCGGGGTAGTAAAGAGGGCGCGGGTTGCCGCCGCCGCCCCGCTGGGGGACGTTGTGCGGCGGGCGCTGCATGTGGAAGCGACTCCGATGCGTTTCGCGCGATGGTGAGAGGTGAGAAGGTTTTACGAGCAGCGGAGGCGGCCGAAGTGCGATTCCGTCAGTTATGCCGTTTGGATTTCGGAATTTCTAATTCCCTTCTGCTTCCGTTTTCTGGGCTTTTAGCATTTTATAGGGATGCAAAGTGCGCATGTTTTTTCTCGAGTGCACATGTATTATTTTAATCTTGTAAAAAAAAGGAAAATGAGGTTGGCATGGTGCATTGCAATCATCACAAATATTTGTAATAATCTTTTTATTGTTTCAATGTAAATTTCTTAGTATGAGTCTTATCCTAGGTTTATGTTTATAAAATTTTATCAATAATTAAGTTTTAAAAAGTAAAAAAAAAAGAATTAAACATTATAATCTTCAACAATAGATTAAGCACTTTTTTCACCTCAGTTAAGATGTGGTAATTTTTTTAGGCATCTTATCATTAATCAAAATCATATAAACATATACCATAAATAAGTTTAATATAAAAAACAGTGAACAAAAATTTGACGTACCGATTTGCTATTCGGCCATGTAGCAACATGCTTCAAGAAAACATAAGAACCATAATATCAAAAAAAAACTTTTTTTTTACATATTATCTCTTTAATCTTTATTTTTTTCAAAAAACTCCCTAAATCTTTAAATTCCTAATAACTATCTCTCCTTCTCTCACTCTCACTCTCTTTCTCTCTCTCTCTCTCCCCTAGGGTTTTTTGACTTAAAAATGATCGACTGTTAGGTTGGATAGAATATGCTATATTTTAGACGGTAAGTAAACTTATTTTTCAACCCAATGAGTTTTGTAGAAGTGATTAAGAATTATGAAGCTTGCAGGAAATCATTTGGAAATAGATAATACTATAGGGACTAATATGCAAAAAAAAATTCCAAAAGAAAATTGTAGCAACTATGAGAAGTTTATTACACATAATATGGGCTCGAGGCTGGGGCATCGATGGCTTGGAATATTGGGCTGTAGGACCACTGGGCAGCATCAACAGCCACAATGAAGCCCAACCATGAGTAAGGCCTGTGAATGGAGAGTTGTGTTGGTGGGCTGGGCTAGGCTTGTTTGAGATGGCCCATCAAACGAACTCATTTGCTGTAGGGGGAGGTTCTCCTCTCTAGATGGCAACCTTATTGTGCATTTGTACATGAAGGAGTGATCTAATGATTAGCTATTTATATATATTAGAATAAGGCTGTATGTTCAAATCTCGTGAGATTGAGGAGTAAGTATATAAGGAATTTATGTGGACTTTGTAATAGGCTAGTTTTCCAGCAAAAATATATGTATATATATATGATGTGCACATATAAGTGTTGAAGAGGGTAAATCTTAAGCCTTCTTGCAGACTGTCAGATGATTTTGGATGATAGAGAGTTGACAAGTGCGTCTAGGTGGGGCTTGCACAGAGGGGAGCACGCATAAAAGGGGGCCCAAGGGCGTGCCCTGGGGGATCACCCTCAGTGCCTAAGTTAGTAGTGGAGGCAAGAGCAAGTGGAAGGGGAGGCGACTCAAGATTATTTTCCATTAGTCAATAATAAGGATTTGCCTTAGGCGTCCTTACCTTCATCGAAGGGCTCACCAGAGGTTCAATAGGTGTCAACACTTCTGTTGGTCCACGCTGGGTATGATGGTCGACATGGGCAGGATGTGGAGGGGGTTGCTGGCGACGTGTCTTCACAGGACATGAGATCCTACTTGGGAGACCATGCCTTGCATATGTAGAGATAATGATGATGCCTTTTGGGAAAAAATCCATATGAAGCCTGGTGATGACTCCAATACAGTAGAATAATCATGGGATGGACACTTGGCCTTAACCCTTCTCATCCTTTTTTGCCTTACTGGGTGCATACTAGTGTCAAGTCATCGAGGGGCTGGGTTGTCCTCCATATTCCTCCTAAAAAACTAAGGTCATTCAGGTTGAGTCACCCCTGATGGGACTCATGGGAATCAAAGGTCCCCAGTCAGGGGTCAACTGCAATAACGTTAGTTGGGTCGAGGGAGTCGAGCCATCATACGAGTGTCCCTCACTTTTGCACCTTTTGGGTGTTCCCCTAGAGCCATCATTGTGCTTGCATGGGTATGCCTCACTCGAGGGTTGTAGATGAACTTAGAAGAGACCTTCCTTTGGTGGGCATAAAGTCGCTCGACAGCACCTCTCTGGGCCAAGCCCGATGCTTGGTTCTCCCATAATGGCTTGTTGGTTGGGTAACTAGGGTTGTCTTCTTTCTAGGTCGCATTCAACTTATTGGCCCTAGTGGATTCGGGGTTTGAAGAGTGAGATTCCCCTCTCCACAACCCCCCCCCCCTACTCTCGAGCTACTTTTTTGCTTTAGGGAGTAGATTGCTCGAGGTCAAGGGAGTCAGGTTCCTCGGTTTCTAAACTACAAAATAGTTTGTCCCGTTGCGAGGCACCCTTCGTAGTGGCATTTACCATCCCTCATGATCGATGATGGCGGCATCATGTGTCCTTTTGAGGTCTCACAGCTTCCCACGTGGGCGCCGTCATGGAAATTGTTTCTTGATGAGGGCTCCAACGCTTTGAGATTTCTACTCCTTTCCAACCATTGACGAGGTAGCTTCTCGAGGAGGCGATATTTTTTGGAAATTTGACCTTTCCCTTACTAGATATATACGGCTAGGTGGGGTGGGGGTTCAAAGCTCAGTTAGTTGTTAAGAGGTTCAAATAAAAAATTAATAATTGACTATCTTGAAACATATTCTTCTGTTATTAGAATAACTACTATCATGGTTCTATTAGCACAAACATCCATTTATCATCTCGAGGTCCATCAAATGGACGTCAAGACTACATTTTTCTTAATGAAGATCTTGAATATGAGATACATATGGATCAATCAGAGGGATATGTACTTTCTGGTAA
Organism: Colocasia esculenta; assembly: GCA_014218235.1. Lineage (NCBI taxonomy): Eukaryota > Viridiplantae > Streptophyta > Magnoliopsida > Alismatales > Araceae > Colocasia > Colocasia esculenta. The sequence goes on along the minus strand of CM024758.1, from coordinate 145,049,644 downwards.
TGACAATAAGGTTTGTAAACTAGTTAAATCTCTTTATGATTTGAAGCAAGCTCCAAAACAATGGCATGAAAAAAATTGATAGAGTTGTTCTATCTTTTGGCTTTGAAATTAATGACTCTGAAAAGTGTGTATGCTAAAAGGAAAGGTGATAATGTATTATTTTGTATTTGTATGTAAATGATATTATGTTATTTGAAACTAATTTTGCTACAAATAACGAGACTAAGGCTCTCTTGAGTGGTAAGTTTAATATGAAGGAAATGAGTTGTGCTGACATGATTTTAAGATCGAAGTTGACTCATTCAACTAATGGAATAGCAATTTTTGAAGGCATTATGTTGAGAAAGTGTTAGAGAAATATGGATATAGTCATATTAAATCAATTGTCACATCCTAAGATCCTTCAAAGACTCTACGTAATAATAATAGTGGACTAGTTGTGTCTCAATTACATCCACAATAATTGGTAGTTTAATGTATTTAGCAAATTATTCTAGATTTGATATTTCTTTTGCAGTAACAAAGTTAAGTAAGTGTATTAGTTGTCTAAACAAAGTGCATTGGGGATGCATTAGATAGAATACTCATTTGAAAGGGACTAATATTCTTAGGCTTTCACTAAGGAAGGTTTCCTGCAGTGTTGAAGAGATATAGTGATGGTGATTGGATTACTGACACTATTTAGTATAAATGCATTATTGGTTATATTTTTACACTTGGAGGTGGTGTTGTTGCTTGGAGGTCTATTAAACAAATAATTGTATCTTGTTCTACATATGAGGTAGAATTATGTGTTTTAACTGAAGTTAATTGGTTGAAGGGTCTTCTTTCTAATATTATGTTGATGATGAAGCTAAATCCTCATATTATCAATTAACTATGTTAATCAAACTACAATAGCTCATGTTAGAAGCTTCAAGTATAATTAAAGAGAAAAAAAAACATGTTCGAACGCAATTAAAGTCTATTTGAGAGTTAGTGTCTCAATGAGTGGTGTCCTTAGACTTTGTAAGCTTGGAGGACAATGTTGTAGATCCACTCACTAAATGACTTGTTTTGAGAAAATTAAGAAATCCAATAAGAGAATTGAGACTGAGACCTATTTTGGTTTCATCTATAGCAACATTAATCCACCATATCTAAATGGAGATCCTAACAAGTAGGTTCAATGTAGTTAAAAACAAGCCATAAGAGTGAAGCACAAGCATAAAAATGATTGACTATTTTGACACATATTCTCTCGTTACTGAAATAACTACTATTGCAATTCTATTAGCACTAACATCCATTTATCATCTCAAGGTTCATTAAATGGACGTGAAGACTACATTTTTTAATGGAGATCTTGAAGAGGAGATATATATAGATCAGCCAGAGGGATATGTATTTTATGGTAATGAGAAGAAGGTTTGTAAACTAGTTAAATCTCTTGATGGTTTGAAGCAAGCTACAAAATAATGGCATGAAAAAATTGATAGAGTTGTTCTATCATTTGGCTTTGAAATTAATGACTTTGAAAAGTGTGTGTATGCTAAAAAGAAAGGTCATGAATGTATTATTCTATATTTATATGTAGATGATATTCTATTATTTGAAACTAATTTTGCTATAAATAACGAGACTAAGGCTCTCTTGAGTGGTGAGTTTGATATGAAGGACATGAGTTGTGTTGATATGATTTTGGGATTGAAGTTGACTCATTCAACTAATGGAATAGCAATTTCTGAAACGCATTATGTTGAGAAAAGTGTTAGAAAAATATGGCTATGGTCATGTTAAATCAGTTGTCACGTCCTATGATCCTTTAAAGACTATCCACAAGAGTAAGAGTGGACTAGGTGTGTCTCAATTACATCCGCAATAATTGGTAGTTTAATGTATTTAGAAGGTTTCTATATTTGATATTTCTTTTATAATAACAAAATTAATCAGGTTTACAAGTTGTATAAACAAAATGCATTGGGGATGCATTAGATATAATACTCATTTGAAAGGGACTAATATCCTTAGGCTTGCACTATGGAAGGTTCCTACAGTCCTGGAGAGATATAGTGATGGCAGTTGGGTTACTAACACTGTTGAATATAAATGCATTATTGGTTATGTTTTTACACTTAGAGGTGGTGTTGTTGTTTGTAGGTTTGTTAAACAAACAATTGTATCTCATTCTACGTGTGAGGGAGAATTAAGTGCTTTGGATACCACAGTAACTGAAGTTGATTGGTTGAAAGGTCTTCTTTCTCATATTCCCTTGATAATGAGGCCAAATCCTCATATTTCAATGAATTGTGATAATCAAACTACAATAACTCAAGTTAGAAGCTCCAAATATAATCAGAAATAAAAGAGACATATTCGAATGAGATTAAAGTCTATTCGGAGTTAGTGTTTGGAGGAGTGGTGTCTTTAAACTTTGTAAGCTTAAATGGCAATATTGTAGATCCACTTACTAAAGGATTTGGTTATTAGAATCAAGGAATCCAGTAAGAGAATGGGGCTAAGGCCCATTTTGGTTTCATCTATAGGAATAATCCAACATATTTGATTGGAGATCTCAAGAAGTAGGTTTAATTTAAAAACAAGTTATAAGGGTGAAGTACAAGTATAAAAATGGTTCAGATGAAACCTTAAAGTTCATTCTCTATATAGATGCCCAAATGCTAGTAAGGATGAGCTTGAGACTATTAATGAGTTACAGGTCTTGATGGTAGGATGGTTGTAGTACGTCATTAGAGAACTCACCCATGTAAGCGTAACTATGAGACTGTAGTGTGGGGGGCTAAGCAATTCTCCTTCACACTTATGAAATAAGGATTGGTTGCATAGCCGCAAAGCACCAACCTAAAAGGATTCAACTGTCGTCAATGATGAGTTGTTGCCAATTGATTTTTACATACAAAGGGTTTAAGTTAAAGACTTAACTCACTTCATTCAAACTACTTAGGTGAAGATTCAAACCATAAGATATCTCCATCGATAGCTCATTACAACAAATCTCAATACATGTTTACTGTACCAAAGTGTGTAACCCAAATTTCTTAATCAAATAAATAAAGTAAATTTAAAACCATAAAATAATAAATAAAATACAATAAGCAAAATATGATAACGGGCTAAAATAATGATCCATAATGGAATTAATGGGCCAAAAGAGAATATAAACTAATAAAAAGAAAATAATTTTTAATTTAGAATTCCCTTTGCCCATTAATTAAATGGGGTTAAATAAACTTAAATACACTAGATAATGAATCAAAATAGTGTCCAATCCCTACATGTCACGTCTCGACATTCAATATATGTATAAATGTCGTAACATGAGTGAATAGAAAATCAAGAATAAATTTTGAATTTTTCGAGTAGGAATTGCCCAGGATCTCTATCTGAAATAAAAATAATTAACTGTCATTTTTCTAAACTGAGGTATTTACATGATTCTCAAACTAAAACTCAAATGGCATATGCAGCAAAGGTTGATATCTCATCACACAATTCTTGATGTCCTATCTTCTAGAATAGTAGATTACCTAGAAAAAATAGTAGGTATGAACAGTCTTGCCCAATAGGATTTATCCTCCAAAATCAATTAATACAGATGAATATATGAATCAAAGGAATTTGTTGTACAAAAATATAACAAATAACAAAGTACAAGTAAACGGAGGATGGTACAAATCATGATGCAGAAGAATTAAACCATGATCAAGTAACAGTGACAAGAATAAAATGATATGTCAATGAACTGAGCCAAGATGACAACTATCAAGCATATAATGACATTATGTCAAATATCAAACTTATAATAATTGTCAAGCAGTTCTCTAAACATGTAGTGGCTATTCATGGCAAATGCCTGATTAAATTATAGCAAGCATAAAGAAATAATAACGTATAATGGAATATCCACTAATTCAACACATAACAGTGTCGATGCCAAACACTAGAACAAGAGATCCATGAACGCTCTACAAATTTTACGCATTCAGATTCTCCTCCCATATACTAGACCTGCCCCAATTTACACTGACATCTTAGTCCTGGTGAGTCTAAAGACTCGAAAGAATGTAGACACTCCTTACTGTTACATTTTCGGACAATTATTAATACAACAACCCAAAGTTTCAAAAATGAAGCAAATGTACGTGATTGTATAAAGAATGCAGAAGAGTTGAAAATGGTCAAATGTATGATCCAAGTTTCAAGTTGTAGTGAAGTTATGCAAATGATAATTTATGTTGGAAATTGAAATTCCAAGTCAAAAGTTGAAGTATTGAAGTTTACAGTTGAAATCAGTGTATCCATAACAAAATTATAGTTTGAAACCAAAATTATACTAGAAGATCAAGAATCAACATTTGGAGGTTAAAAGGTAAAGTTCTGAACATGTTGAATCAAGTTTCAGAGTCAAATTTATGGTCAAATTAAAAGTTAGACTAAAATATGTTTTTAAATTTAAATTAAAGTTTTTTATTCAAATCAGAGCTAAATGTCATATTAATGTCAAAAGACACATTTGTAAAACTCATGAATAATGTTAATATATATAATAATATTTTTTCGAGATATTTTGTGTACAAGAAATAATGATAATTTCTTTCGCTTCAAGATTTATACTAAAAATCTATATCGATTACAGTTTAGTGTGTCTCGATTGGAGACTAAAGTGTCGCATCGATTATATAAGAAAGTTTTTATCGAATGAAGAACAAAGACTTCTATTGATTGGAGAACAAAAGTTCATATCGATTGGATAACAAAAGTTTCTATCGATTGGAGAACAAAAATTATTTATTGAAGAAAAAAAATTGTCGATCGGAGAACAAAAGCTATCGATTGAAGAACAAAAACTATCAATGGGAGAACAAAAACTCATATTGATTGGAGAGCAAAAGCTATCAATTAAAGAACAAAAACTATCGATTAGAGAACAAAAGCTCTTATCGAATGGAGAATAATCTATCAATTGAAGAACAAAAACTACCGATTAGAGAACAAAAGCTCCTATCGATTGGAGAACAAGCCTCTATCGATTGGAGTGCAAGTGAGGCACAATCGGACAACCGAAACGGTATAGTTGGTCGACCGAAATACATCATTCAGTCTTCCGATTCCGGTAAAACCCAAATCGTAAAAAAAATCACACAATTTAATCATCCATGTAATGAGAAATAAATAATTAAAAATTGTAGGGAGAAACCTATGAAATATAGAAACAAGTCAACAATGGAAAAATTGTAGAGAGGAACCTACTTTAGAGTTGGGCACCACTGTCAAGTTGAAATGAGTTTCTTTTTGTCTCTTATCTTTCTCTTTCCTTAACGTCTATGTTCTTTCTTTCTTTCTCTCTTCTTCGATGGATTCAACAGTAGTCTTTCCCCCTTTCTTTTCTTTCCCCTAAGATTAGCATGGTGGTGGAGGAGGGATGAGGAAGAGAATAAGATGTGATGGTGGTAGGAAGAAGAAGAAGTCGTAGGAAGGAGAAGAGAAAGTGGTGGTGTGGAGTTGGGAAAGGAAAAGAAGAAAAAATGCTTTGGGGTGATATTTATGGCTTACTTTGCCCGTACATGGAGCCATGAAGAGGGGTGAGGATAAGGCCTTCCAATTTTTTCTTGAAGCTTAAGAAGTTTACATACTCACAAGCCTCTTCCTCTTTAAGTCACATTTACATTTGGATAGGGATCAACCTTAATCTAACACGTAGGCCACTCATTAGCTTCAAAGTCAAGAAAGATACGTAATTATATTATGTAAGATTATTTATATACATATGTTACAAAAAAATCAAATTAAGTTTTTTAGGTTCTTTAGGATACTAATTTTCTATCTAAACGATGTTTGATCAAGATGAAATTTCAAATATCAACTAATTGGGAGGTGATGCAAATTATGGTGTTTTAGTTTAGTTTTTCAAAATAATTTTTTGTTAAGTAAAAATTATCCCCAAAATTATTAAGTCGACTTAACCTTGATATCCATGCACTAATAATTCTCAATATTTATATTCTTAGAATCAACATATTTTTTTGGTAATTATGGTGGTTTCAGATTTGATCGTATTTTCGAAACCCGATGTCACCCCATCGAGGTGCACCTATCCAAAGATAGTACTAGAATTATATTAATAATATGAAAATATTCTTAAATTAAGGGTAATCATATTTCAAGTGAGTGGTTATGTTTTATATAAGAATCATTACCATTTTCAATTTTCAAGATCGTATTATTCTTTTGGTATTAAATTTTGAGACGTTACACTATCCTAACCCGGGAAGCACATCTCTCATAGGAATCCAACTCTAGATCTAATTGGAGTTAAAAAGCTCAAATAGTATAAATAATTAAAGTAAAACCGTAATAAATGAAGCTCAAGTAATATTAGGACTCCTAAAGTCTACCCCTATAAATACCCACTCAAATATCCTTTGGTCCAACCCACACAACTGTTAGAAAGCTCTTGGATGTGGGAAGGATTGCTGAAGATGAGGATTTCATAAAGAAAACCTAGAAGAAGGTGTTCATCCCGTTATTGCCCTAAAGTCACAATTTTGTTCAAAGGTAGGTACTCTCTCAGACTAAATCTAATTAAATATTTTTGTATGTCAATCATCATTCCAGAAACATAATCCCCATATTTTTTTTCTCATATTTTACCATGCATATTGTGAGTATTTTGCAACCAAAGTTCATGTTTACTCTTGTACCTAACTCATTGTTCTTGCTCTTAATCTATGATCAATCCATGTCCACATGTCAATTCATGATTTCTGTACATCCTTAAGCATGCTAGGAAAGTTTTAAAATGGTTTGACAAATTTTCATGTTTTATACATCGAGATTCATGTGTTTTAATGCACTTGTGTCATCTTGGGCTCTCTGTGTAGGAAACGTGGTGATCATGTTGACTACCTACTTAATGTGATCATGTGATAGACAATGTTAATGAGGTGTCATATGGGACCCCATGTTAACTTAACCTTAACGTGGTAGGCATGCATACCGCCTTATGAACGTGGGCAAGACCCGTCTGCATTCAGACTATGTGTCCAGAAACCCTAAATTCATGCAAACGTGCTTTTACTTAATGATACACTTAATGTTAATGACTGTGTCATGTCCCAACATTTATAAATGTCAAAGCGTGAAGGCACAGGAAATAAGGAAAATTTTAAATTCAACAATGGAAAAATTACTCGGGTCTCAACCTTACATAAGGGTTAACTAACATTAATTAATTTTTCAAAGCTGGTACATTTACATGTTTCATAATACTAAATTTTAAAAGAGCAAATATAGCAGGGGCTGCACACTTAGTACACAGTTCCCAACGCCCCAATTTCTAGAACTCTTAATCACCTGAGGAAAAAGAACATTATGAGCAATTGCACCCAGTAAGATTTGTTGACCTTTTGTCTCTTTCTCTCTATATGAATTTTGGTGATAACAGTAACTTTAAAATTGTGAGATTAATATACAATTTCATTAAGTCTGTCGACATGAAATTAGAGCAAAATATTATTGTTGTAAAAAAGTTCCAAAGTAAGTTCTCCAAAGCTCAGTCTCAAGTACTTTCTATTTGTTTAAGTCCATCCCATTTACTGTTAAATGCCATTCCGATTAGAGAACAAGTATTGTTCCGATTAGTCAAGTCATCGCTTCCGATCAGTGAATACTTGACTTAAGGCTTTCCGATTTATGTTATAAATATTTCGATCAGTGAACACTTGATTTATGGCTTTCCGATTGATGTTATAAATGTTTCGACTAGTGAACACTTGACTTAAGGCTGTCCGATTGATGTTATAAATGTTCCGAATAGTGAACACTTGACTTACATCATTCAATTTATGTTATAAATGTTTCGATTAATGTTATGCGCATTCCGTTTGGTAAGCACCACATCGATTAATGCTATAAGCATTCCGATTAGTGTTACAAGTATTTTGATTGATGAAATCCACTTCGATTAGAGTTGTTTATGAATTCTAATTGTTGAACAACATATCGATTGGAGACCATCATTCCGATTAGTGAACATTTTCTCTGTATTGGTTTTATTCAGATATCGATAAGTGAATACAAATTATATATTATTCCGATTAGTGTTATTCACACATCAATTAGTAAATTCAAATAATGTCTTATTTTGATTAATGAAGAACATGTATCGTTTATAAATAAAGCACAATAATTAGTGAACAAAGTGACAAGATTTGCATGTTGATCCACTTATCGATGCCTTTCACAAAATCTATTGACTTGAAAAATAAAATAAACTATCTCAAATTCCTTTTGATGCACAAACAAAAATATGTTTCACAAAAATCTTTTGTGTGTTTAAAGATCTCAAGCTATCTTGTAGGCTACGCCACCCACCATTTCAAGGATCTCAAAAGGGCCAATGTATCCGGGTTTCATCTTTCCTTTAATTCCAAATCTTTGAATTATACATGAAGTTGACACCTTCAAGAACATGTGGTCCCCAACTTGAAATTCTAAATCTCTTTGCCTTTTATCTGCATAACTCTTTTGTCTTGGCTGAGCAGTCTTTAGAGGTTCCCTGATAATCTGAATCTTCTCTGTAGTGTCTGGTACCATCTCTGAGTCCTAACCATTGCCTTCCTCCGACCTCTTCTCAGCACGCATGGTGACTTGCAACTTCTGCCATACAAAGCTTCAAATGGTGCCATCTTGATACTTACCTGATAATTGTTATTGTATGCAAACTCAATTAATGGTAACTACTCACTCCAATATCCATTGAAGTCGATCGTACAGGCCCAGAGCATATATTCTACAATTTGATTTGTTTGCCCCGTTTGTCCATCAGTCTGGGGATGAAATCCTAATGCAGAGTGCAACCCTTTCCAGAAGTGTAATGTTAATGGAGGGTCTCTGTCAGACATAATGGATGAGGGGATCCCATGAAGTCGAACTACCTCTTTAATGTACAATGCCGCTAGTACATCTACAGACCACTTGCTCTTTATAGGCAAGAAGTGGGCCGACTTAATCAATCGGTCCACAATCACCCATATCGCATCTAGTCCTCATCTGGTTTTAGACAGTTCCATGATAAAGTCCATATCTATACTCTCCCACTTCCACTCAGGTATGTCTAATGGCTGTAACACATCTGCTAGCCTAAGATGTTCTGTCTTAACTTGTTGACAACTCAAGCAGCGTGCCACGAATTTGGCCACCTCTCTTTTCATGTTTGGCCACCAATAAGTCATTTTCATCTCTTGATACATTTTAGTAGCTCTAGGATGAATGGTATACCTGGACTTGTAACCTTATTCCATCAACTCTTTTTTAAGCTCTTCATGATTTGGTACACAAGTCCTTCATTGGAATAGTAATCTTCCATTCTCGGTCATAGAGAGGTTCAGACTCTCACCAATCCTTTTCTTGATCTCTACCGAGAAAAATTGTTGCCTTAATGTTCTCATATCTCAATGAAAAAATTAGATTATATGTTGATGTTGACAACCAACACAAAATAAACACTACAAGAAAAAGCGGAATTAGAGACCGAATATTTCGGTCACTACTCGGTCTATGATCTGAGACCGAATAGTAACTGAAGTTAATCGGTCAATGTTTTTTGCAGTTAGTGACCGAAATATATCCGGTCACTATTCGGTCTCAGATCAGAGACCGAATAGTGACTGATTACTGTCAGTCGCTAAAACCTTTTCGCTTGGCGCCTTTATGAGGGAATTTTGGCGACCGAAATTCATCGGTCACAATTCGGTCTCTGAATTGAGACCGAATTGTGACTGACTTTTGGTAGTCGCAAAGGTTTGGCGGTGTTAGAGACCGAATAGCGACCGAACATGTTCGGTCGCTATTTCTCCTTTACCTGTCTCCCCCCCCACCCGACGACCACCTCTCCTCTCTCCTCTCTTCTCTCTTCCTCTCTCCCTCTCTCTCGTTCGCCGACGCCGGACGTCACCCCCGCCACTGGTTCTCGTTGCCGTCGCCGTGGCCGTGGCCGTCGCCCCCGGCACCGGAGCTCGTCGTTGTCACCCCCACGAGAGGTCTTCGCCGTCGCCCCCTCCCCCACCCGAGCTCGTCGGCGTCGCCTCCGATGCCACCAACGCCCCCGCCACCATCACCCACACCGTCGCCGCCGCTCTCCAGCAGGTAACCCCCCACCCTCTCCTGTGTCGCCCCCTCCTCCTCCACCCCCCCCCCCCAACCCCACCCGCCCGAAGCCCCCCTCCCCTGTGCCCCCCCTCCTCCCCCCCACTAGACCCCCTACGCCGCCTGTAACATCGCGCGTTTTTCGGATCTTTGCGGATCTCTGTTTAGTGGGTTTGGTGGCCAATGTGTGGCCCATTAGTGCGTGCTTCAGGTGTTTACGCGCGTTGTGAGGCTTGGTGGGCCGCCAGATTGGGCTCAAAGCGCTCACAGGTTTTCTGCCTGTGAACGCGACAGAGGTGTGCGTCGCGTTCTGAATGCGACAACCCTGGTGGTCGCGTTCTTGTTGCCGCTATTTAAGTTGACGTTTGCATGTGCGCCACGTGTCGCGCGCGGGGCAGGGCTTGCTGACGTCAGGAGTGGAAGGCGACGGCCGCCTACGTCGCGTTCAGGTCGCGACGTAGGGCTACGTCGCGTTCCCAACCGCTGTGCATTTTTAAAGGGGTTTTCGCCGAACAGAGCAGGGGAAGCTTTGCTCGGCCAGGGGGAGCTGCTGTGGGGTTCCTCCGAGCGGTTTGAGGTTCTGGAGGTGCGTGGGGCGTGATCTCATCGCGAGGACGTCGTGTGGAGCAGGGGAAACGCCGAGGGATCTCCGGTTTTCGCGTTCTTCGCGAAGGTAGGGAGTTCTACCTTGTTTTGTGGTTTAGATTGCTTGTGGCGCCTGTTTAGCTCGTTTAAAGGCTTACAAACAGTAGATACCATGATAGGGTATACATTAAAGCATGAAAATTGAGAATTAATTGTGATTTGAATGGTCTGGAATGGTAATCCATGGAGCTCCTCCCGGATTGGGGTTTGCGCTTGTGAAGGCGACGACCCAGGATGTCGCGTCCTGAATGCGACAGCCCGACCCGTCGCGTTCGTGGTATGAACGCGACTAGTCGATGGGTCACGTTCTGAAGGCGACCTAGCCCCTTGTCGCGACCTCAGCTGAGAGGTATGGACATGCATGCTTTCAGTGTGTGGTTAAATGATTATTCGTATTTGTTGTGCATGGCATGACAGGTGGAGCCAGTGCACTTGTTACGCTCAGGGAGCGTTTGCTCGCGAGGTGGACATGTTTTATATGGTTAATGTGTTATGTACGTAATCGGCTTGGTGTTTACGTAGTATGTGTGGTGCATTGGCACCCATAGCGCTCTTGGAATGTGTTGTCCATGTGTTGGACATGTTGTTTACGCGAATAACGTGTGGTGCACTTGGTTGGTGTATTATACACGTGGTGTCTACGTGGTTTGGATGTCGTGCATATGGTTTGTGTGTGTATGGCACATCGTACGTTATTGTGTTATTATATCTTAATTATTGTGTTAGTCCGTGGTGTTGTGGCAGTGAGGTTCACATTTAAACCTAGCCTTGATCCTTTAGGATCTTTTATAAGTTATCCTCGATGGAAAATTAGTAAAGTATAAGTATGATTATTACGTGATTATCGTGTACTGTGTTTAGTGTGGCAGTGGAGGTCACAAGGTGACCGATGACAGGCTGTGGTGTTATTATTAATATGGTTTATGTGTGTGATTATGTAGGTTAGCTTGTAAGTCACAGGGTGACTGGGACGAGCTATACCTAAAATATGTACCGTGATTGGTAATAGAAAGTGTTTGTGTATATATCGTGGTTTGAGCTTGCCGAGTGTGGTGGTCCGGCGCCTGTTCCGGAATGCCTCTCTAGTCAGGTACCCCAGGCTCTTTGTGAGCCAGGCACGTGTACTTGTTGTGCTTGGGGTTGGTCCCGGTACTTGTGTGTACCGTCGAGGTCTGTGTCGTCTTTCTGAACACCCTCACTCCTGTGTTAAGTTGTACGTCCGGCTGATGGAAAGACGACAGTAGGGCAGCGGCTTGTGTTTGTGGGTGTGTAGTCGCTTGTAGCGCGCTCGTAGTTGGGGGTACGGACACCAGTAGACGTCACTGGTCCCCAGCTAGTCCAGTTTTCCAGTGCCTCACTTTACGGTGCTCCGGCCAGAGACCCAGAGGTGCCAGGCATGGAACTGCAGCTGTGTGTCTGCAGGTGTGGTGTTGGTTGGTCTCCACAGTTGTTTGACTTGTTCTCGTGGAGCGGCAGTTGGACCTTTCGTCCGTGACTGCGAGACTGAGAGGTTGTTCTTGTGTTGTGTTGTCCAGGTTGGATACTGGCTTGATCAGCCAGTAGTTCGTTCCCGTGTGCTGGCGTCGTTCTTTCTGACTCGTGCTTTGCCGGCTCTGGTTGTGGCTTTTGTGACTTGCCGGTTGAGGTTTCACCTGTAATGTTGTGCCTAAGTGATGGCACAGTAAAGTTGTGGTTCTGTGTGGTGTTTATCACCTACTTGTACCCTTCGTACGGGTGTTTGTGTTGTTGTACCTCAGGGTAGTAGGTACCAGTACCCTTTGTGGGTTGCTTTGCGGTTTTATAGTGTACACAACTTTTCTAGGTATTGAGGTAATACTCTTGTTTCTGTGGAGGTCTTATGGATTGACCTGCCACCTGTTGTATTTTATCCGTTTTAAGTAAGTCTCTGTTTATGGTTTATTGTGAAATGGATTGGCTTGTGGTTGCCAATCCTGTTACCCTTGTGGGTAATTTGCCGATGAGGCTTGTGGCGTAGGCGTACTGTGGTTTGGTGGAGCTGTGCTCCGTGGAGGTCATGTGATGGGACCTTCCACTTGTGGTGTTTCACCTTTCTTTAGGTAAGCTTTCGATTATGGTTGTAGTATGTGATGGATTGGCTCGCTGTATCCGATCATGTTACCTTGTGTGTGTAACTTCTGATATATCGTGGTTTGGGATTTAATGGACTAGCACTTGGTTGGCTGTCCTATTACCCACGAGGTTGAGGTTCGCCTGGGAAGCTTGCAGCCTAGGCAGTGACTTGCCTGTGTGGCTTAAAGCATAGGCATCTAGTTGTTATTGTGGTTTGCCTATGAGGCTTAAGGCTTAGGCGTTTCAGTTGTTGTGTGGACAAGTGGTGCGAAACTAGCCATGTTGTTTCTTCTTACCTTCCGAGGTTATGTTTGATAAGGTGTTTATATTTAATTGCAGTTTGAATTCAATAGTTATGAGCATGAAATGGTTTGGCTATTAGTGTTACCAATGAGACCCTCTGAGGTTGAGGTGTCCGTAGTTTTGTTGTTGTTTTGGGTAGCCCCTGCTGAGCCTGTGAATTGTTGAGGCTCACTCCCCTACAGTTCTTTTCAGGGCTGACCGTTGGTTCGGCTTGTGGAGACGTTGTGTCAGACTTGTACCACCAGCAGCTGAGTCGAGTTAGTAGTGTTTTGTGAGCTTGTGCTCCCTCGGGATATGCCCCAGGTAGTTGTACTTTTTTATTGGACATGTAATAATGTAATGGGACAGTTGTAAATTGTTATATGCAGGTATGAGCACATGTACTTTCTTGTGTCTTATAATGTGTAGTTGTCTTTTATATTATTACTGGACACTTGTGAGAGATATCCCTTGCGAGACTTCGGTCCGTTAACGGGAGGCAGATCTGGATATGGAGACTTAATGGGCATAAATATCCAGGGCCGTCACAGTTGGTATCAGAGCAATGTCCAATTAGAATATGAAAAGACATTGAGAGTACAATGTCCCAATACATGGATTAATGTCCACTATTGGTAGTAAGTCTACGGTTTTGTGTTGGTTAAGGTAGTATTTATCTGAGTTTTGTTCTATTAAAACGTGTTTTATGTTGAGAAATTAGTTGTTAGCAGTTATTGAAAGTTGATGTGATTAGAGGTGGTATAATCTATGTGATTATACCAGCGTGCTGGTTTGTGATAGATCAGTTTGGTTGTTAAAGATTCCCAGTTAAAGGAATTGAGGAGATTAACAAGTTTGGATATGGAATTCAGTAAGTAAGTTATAATGAAATCAGAGTTAGCAGAGACAGGTATATGGTAACAAGGTGATGAGGAACAGGTCAGTGTGTGTGTTAGAAGTGATTAAATATGCAAAATATAGTTGAGAACCTCAGCAGATGTATTGTGGCATCAAAGATCTGAGTCAGGATATCAAGAAACAGTATGACTGAGAATGTGATTTGTGTTATGAAAAAATTGGCATGATTAAGTAAGCAGATCAGCTTTAAAAAAAGTACTAGTACAGAAGGGAGCAGTGGTTTATGGCAGATTGTGATATTATGTTATTTGAGAAAAGGGCATTTAATGGAATAAGGGAAGCAGACAGAGCAAGTTGATGATATTTAAAGAAATTGGTATTCAAATTTCAGTTTTTGCTGTATTTTAAAGAAAGATGATTAGATACCATAAAGATTTATAGTATGAAAGGTACATCAAGATTAGCCAGGCAGCAGAATGAATAAGAGAGTATTTTGCGGAAAAGATGTTATGATTAGAATGATTGGCAGTTTAGAAAAAAAAAGAAATATGGACCAGAGAAAAGAAGAATTTAGCAAATGATGAAGTGAATAAAATTAGATGAGTCAAGAAATGTCAGTTAGAGTTTGTATATCGGTGCAAAGAAATGATTCAATAGAGCAGAAATGAACTGTTATTAATATATTCCAGAGTTTCATGCAGGAGCAGGAACGGACTAATTAAAGAATATTTGAAAAGGTTATGCAACAAAATTATGAGATTAGCCAGAGAATATCAGTAAAGTAAGAAAGGTATATGAAAAGCACAACACGTCAATAGCAGTTTGGCAGGCAGGTCAGAAATTGCAGTAGTAATATTTTCAGCATGAATTAATTGAATAAAATGATTTGAGAAGCAGTTAAAGTTAGAAATGAATATAGTTGAAGCCAGAAGAAAATAATTGAAAGTAATAATGAGAACAGAAATCGTGAAGATTTTGCAAAAAGTTCAGTGTGATCAGAGTAGCGCAACGGAAGCGGAAGTAAGAAAGATTTAATATTCACATATTGTTCAAGGTTTGCTTGAATAAGGAGAAAGTATAAAGTTTTGTGTAGCGAATAAAGGAACAGAGGTTATTATGGTTTTAATCAGAAATGATTTAAAGCGATATGGGCAGAATAATATGAAAAGGGTAGGAAATTCAAAGATGGTGATTGGTTTTCTTTGAAAAAACAATGACAATTGTGAATGTAAATACAGATAAGGCAGGGTAACAGTAAGCAATGATAAATAGAAAAAAGAAATGACACCGAAAAATTTAAGAATTGGAAAGATTATAGCATGGTAAAGTATTACAGTGTAAGATACTCGAGAAAGATAAAGCGGTCCTGAAAGAAAGGTTGCAAACATAGCCGGAAAAAATGTGAAAGTAGGTTCAGTCCAAGGAGATAAAGCGCCACCAGCAAGATAGAATCGCCTACGGATAAAAGATAAGGAAATGGCAGATTGAAATTACAAATAAGGCAGTTGTGGAATGAATTGAAAAGAAAGGAAGGACAGAACAAACATGAGAATGAACAGATGGATCAGTTAGCGCAGATGATTAAAGAGAAAGATACAAAGGAAACGTATCCTACTTGCTCTATATACGGTTTTGTTTCTTTTTTAGGTGATAATCCAGTTTGTTGTTTGCTTTGCATGTTGAGGACGGACATTCTTTTTTAGGTGATAATAATATAACATCGCGCATTTTTCGGATCTTTGCGGATCCCTATTTAGGGGTTGGTGGCCAATGTGTGGCCCATTAGTGCGTGCTTCAGGTGTTTAAGCGCGTTGTGAGGCTTGGTGGGCCGCCAGATTGGGCCCAAAGCGCTCACAAGTTTTCTGCCTGTGAACGCGACAGGGGGTGTGCGTCGCGTTCTGAACGCGATAGCCCTGGTGGTCGCGTTCTGTTGCCGCTGTTTGGGTTGACGTCTGCATGTGCGCCACGTGCCGCGCGTGGGCAGGGCTTGCTGACGTCAGGAGTAGGAAGGCGACGGCCCGCCTACGTTGCGTTCAGGTCACGACGTAGGGCTACGTCGCGTTCCCAACCGCTGTGCGTTTGTCAAGGGGTTTTCGCCGAACAGAGCAAGGGAAGCTCTGCTCGGCCAGGGGGAGCTGCTGAGGGGTTCCTCCGAGGGGTCGAGGTTATGGAGGTGCGTGGGGCGTGTTCTCGCCGCGCGAGGACGTCGTGTGGAGCGGGGGAAATGCCGAGGGATCTTCGGTTTTCACGTTCTTCGTGAAGGTAGGGAGTTCTACCTTGTTTTGGTTTAGATTGCTTATGGAGACTTTTAGCTCGTTTAAAGGCTTACAAACAGTAGATACCATGCTAGGGTATTCATTAAAGCATGAAAAATGAGAATTAATTGTGATTTGAATGGTCTGGAATGGTGATCCGTGGAGCTCTCCCGGATTGGGGTTTGCGCCTGTGAAGGCGACGGCGGCCCAGGGTGTCGCGTCCTGAACGTGACAGCCCGACCCGTCGCGTTCGTGTTATGAACGTGACAAGTCGATGGGTCCCCTTCTGAAGGTGACCTAGCCCCTGTCGCGACCTCAGCTGAGAGGTTTGGACATGCATGCTTTAGTGTTGTGGTTAAACGATTATTCGTATTTGTTGTGCATGGCAATGACAGGTGGAGCCAGTGCACTTGTTACGCTCAGGGAGCGTATTGCTCACGAGGTGGACATATTTTATATGGTTAATGTGTTATGTACGTAATCGGTTTGGTGTTTACGTAGTATGTGTGGTGCGTTGGCACCCGTAGCACTCTTGGAACGTGTTGGACATGTGTTGGACATGTTGTTTACGTGAATAACGTGTGGTGCACTTGGTTGGGTATTATACACGTGGTGTCTACGTGGTTTGGATGCGTGCATATGGTTTGTGTGTGTATGGCACATCGTACGTTATTGTGTTTATTGTATCTTAATTATTGTGTTAGTCCGTGGTGTTGTGGCAGTGAGGTTCACGTTTGAACCTAGCCTTGATCCTTAGGATCTTTTATAAGTTATCCTCGATGGAAAATTAGTAAAGTATAAGTATGATATTATGTGATTATCGTTTGTGGTTGTGTACTGGTTTAGTGTGGCAGTGGAGGTCACAAGGTGACCGATGACAGGCTGTGGGGTTATTATTAATATGGTTTATGTGTGTGATTATGTAGGTTGGCTTGTAAGTCACGGGACTGGGACGGAGCTATACCTAACATATGTACCGTGATTGGTAATATAAAGTGTTTGTGTATATATCGTGGTTTGAGCTTGCCGAGTGTGGTGGTCCGGGGCCTGTTCGGAATGCCTCTCTAGTCGGGACCCCAGGTTCTTTGGGAGCTAGGCACGTGTACTTGTTGTGCTTGGGGTGGTCCCGGTACTTGGTGCTGTACCGTCGAGGTCTGTGTCGTCTCCTGGACCCTCACTCATGTGTTTGAGTTGTACGTCCGGCTGAGGGAAAGACGACAGTAGGGCAGCGGCTTGTGTTTGTGGGTGTGCAGTTGCTTGTAGCGCACTCGTAGTTGGGGGGTACGGACACCAGTAGACGTCACTAGTCCCCAGCTAGTCCTATTTTCCAGTGCCTCACTTTAGGGTGCTCCGGCCAGAGACCCTAGAGGTGCCAGGCATGGACCTGTAGCTATGGTCTGCAGTGTGGTGTTTGGTTGGTCTCCACAGTTGTTTGACTTGTTCTAGTGGAGCGGCAGTTGGACCTTTCGTCCGTGACTGCGAGACTGAGAGGTTGTTCTTGTGTTGTGTTGTCGGGTTGGATACTGGCCTGATCAGCCAGTAGTTCGTTCCGTGTGCTGGCGTCGTTCTTTCGACTCGTGCTTTGCGGCTATGGTTGTGGCTTTGTGACTTGTCGGTTGAGGTTTCACCTGTTGTTGTGCCTAAGTGATGGACACAGTAAAGTTGTGGTTCTGTGTGGTGTTTATCACCTACTTGTACCCTTCGTACGGGTGTTTGTGTTGTGTACCTCAGGGTAGTAGGTACCAGTACCCTTTGTGGGTTACTTTGCGTTTTATAGTGTACACAACTTTTCTAGGTATTGAGGTAAACTCTTGTTTCTGTGGAGGTCTTATGGATTGACCTGCACTTGTTGATTTTATCCGTTTTAAGTAAGTCTCGTTTATGGTTTATTGTGAAATGGATTGGCTTGGGGTTGCAATCCTGCTACCCTTTGTGGGTAATTTGCGATGAGGCTTGTGGCGTAGGCGTACTGTGGTTTGGTGGAGCTGTGCTCCATGGAGGTCATGTGATGGGACCTTCCACTTGTGGTGTTTCACCTTTCTTTAGGTAAGCTTTCGATTATGGTTGTAGTATGTGATGGATTGGCTCGCTGTATTCGATCATGTTACCTTGTGTGTGTAGCTTCTGATATATCGTGGTTTGGGATTTAAGGACTAGCACTTGGTTGGCTGTCCTATTACCCACGAGGTTGAGGTTCGCCTGGGAAGCTTGCAGCCTAGGCAGTGACTTGCATGTGTGGCTTAAAGCATAGGCGTCCAGTTGTTATTGGTTTGCCTGCGAGGCTAAGGCTTAGGCGTTTCAGTTGTTGTGTGGACTAGTGTGTGAAACTAGTCCTGTTGTTTCTTCTTACCTTCCGAGGTTTGTTTGATTAAGGTGTTTATATTTAATTACAGTTTGAATTCAATAGTTATGAGCATGAAATGGTTTGGCTATTGGTGTTACCAATGAGACCCTCTGGGGTTGAGGTGTCAGTAGTAGTTTTGTTGTTGGTTGGGTAGCCCCTGCTGAGCCTGTGAATTGTTGAGGCTCACTCCCCTACAGTTCTTTTCAGAGCTTACCGTTGGTTCGGCTTGTGGAGACGTTGTGTCAGACTTGTACCACAAGCAGCTGAGTCGAGTTAGTAGTGTTTGTGAGCTTGTGCTCCTCGGGATATGCCCCAGGTAGTTGTACTTTTTTATGGACATGTAATAATGTAATAGGACATTTATAAATTGTTATATGCAAGTATGAGCACATGTATTTCTTGTGTCTTATACTGTGTAGTTGTCTTTTATATTCTACTGGACACTTGTGAGAGATATCCCTTGTGAGACTTCGGTCCGTTTGCGGGAGGCGGATCTGGATATGGAGCCTTAATGGGCATAAATATCCAGGGTGTGACGCAATGCCTCGGCCAAGCCCGTTAAACCGATAACGTACTTGATCCGAGTTCGCCTCCGCGAACGGGCCGAAGCCTCGCAAGGGAAACCAAATCACAGTCCGTGTAAACATAAAGGAACACACTACATTTTATATAATTTCACAAGTTACATAGCCAAATTTCCACAAAACTAAAAAGAAGTACAAGAGCCTGGGGCATACCCCGAGGTACAACTGAAGAAAATAAACAACTAACTACATTGCACTGCTGGAGCTGCTACTACACAGCTGGAGGGTACCGACCCTGCACCGCTACGACGCGGCTCTAACTGGACGTCGATCGTGAAACGTCCTCCTCGCTCTCACCTGTGGGGGGTAGGGGTGAGCCTCGCTAGTCACTGGCTCAGTAGGGAACTCCCCCAACACGAGCAAACCAAAACCACAGGTACGAAAGCAGTAAACAGTACCAACAATTTATAGAACAACTAAGCAGGATATAAAGCTGTAAAAGTACTCACCGTCTGCCGACTACGAAAAAAACAAGTAATAATTAAACGGCAAACCAGTACAGGTGTACAAGCTAAAGTAGAGACAGCCAAAACGAGCCACGTGAACTGGTTCGCGACACCAGAAACTGACTCGGACAAGCTAACACAGGTCTACCTCTCAGTCTCGCAGCCACGGACGAAAGGTCCAGCTGCCGCTCCACGTGAAAAGGTCAAGCAACTGTGGAGACCAACTAAACACCACCACCTGCAGACCACACGGTCACAGGCCCATGCCTAACACCTCTAGAGATCCTGGCCCGGAACTCTCTAGAGTGAGGCACTGGAAAAGGACTAGCTGGGGTCCAGTACGTCTACTGGTGTCCGTACCCCAACTACGAGCGCGCTACAAGTGACTAAAGACAAACACAAGTGTCACTGTCCCACTGTCGTCTTTCCCTCACTCAGACGTACAACTCAAGCACAAGAGTGAGGGTGTCCAGGTCAGACGACACAGACCTCGACGGTACAACACAAGTACCGGGACAAAGCCCCGAGCTAACAGCCTGGCTCACAAAGAAACTGGGGCACCCAACTAGAGAGGTAACCACGGTAGGCGTCGTACTATGCCACGTACACAAAACCACGTGCACGTCACACACAAACCACGTGAAACCACATGTAAACTCAAGTAACAACGGTCCACCACACGTGAACCCAACTGGACTCGCGTGAACAACACGCAGCCATAAAAGTAAGTAACTAACTGCATACCCCGTATGCTAAACACAGAAACCATGTGCACTCAGTGCACCTCAGGTGCCAACGCACCATAATTATCGACAAATACCTAAATAGTCTTTTCTGCTTTTATACAAGTAGGCGGCAACATCGACTGCCGCTTACAGGAAGTAGACGGCAATGGATATTGGCCGTCTATATCCTGGCTGATGAGCTTGGCGACAAGCGATGTTGACGCCAAGTTCTTCTGCTTCTACTCCTGCAGAAACCCTAAACCATTTCTACGGTTTTACAACCATTAAAAAATAGTAAAACATACAGAAATAGTTCCTCTAGCATGCATGAATCCTAACAATCCAATACACATGCTTTACTGATAAATCGTCAAACCACCCATTAACCCCGCATGGATACCACGACCCAAAATCACCATTTTCATGCAGATTCATTTATCTGATTTTATTTCACGACCTATAGGATACAGGGTCATTCCCTACCTCAGAACACGCTAAACCTCTCGCAATCTCCCGGTTCACACCGAACCCTCCGCGAGCTCCCACGGGAATTGCTCCACGCCACGGCGTTTCCTCGCACAATTCGACAACGCCTCACGTCCCACGATCCTCCAAGCACCCTTCAGTACTGTTGGAAGCTTTAGGGACACGGGGGCATGAAGTGGGGCAAGGGAGAATGAGAACCAGGTAGAAAACCTGCTCTCGGGTGACCCTATAACCTGCAGAATCTCAGGTTGGCGTCAACCCCTCTGCCGCCAATGGCAACCGCCATCATCAACGTCCACATCTGAGCCGCCAAGTTCATGCTGTCAACGGCCACCTATCTGGACGCCAACAAGTCAACGACCACCCCTAGCCGCCAACTCCAACCAACTGCAGCAGGTCCTATTTCATTTCAGGACCAAACCTGCACTTTACCTGAACAAACCACACATCCACACCAACATTCCACACAACCAACTCACACTGGCCTCACAACAGCCGCCACAACCACAACACACATGATCCGCATGGATCCGAGAAGCACGCGACGTTACATTACTATCATCTAAAAGAAAATTTCGACCTCGAAATTCATAACACAACTCAAAGTTAAACAACTTATACATATACACCTTTACAAGCACTATCATCTAAAAAGAAATACAAAGCTTATTCGAACAGATAGGGATACCCTTTAGCCATTTCCTCGGCTAACTCCCAGGTATCCTCACCACCCAACCTATTTTCCCATCTCACTTTAAGTAGCTCAATTTCTTTATTTCACAGCTTCTTTATTTTCGATCTGTGATCTGCACCGGATACTCTGGCATAGTCATGTCCGGCTCAGGTCCCACCACTGATATCTGATTATTTGAGCTGGATCTTCAATACACTTTCTCAACATAGAAACATGAATATATCATGAACATCCGCAAATCTGCTGGCAAATCCAGCCTGAAACTCTCCAGAAAACAACTCTCCCACTTCAAAACTGAGTGGTCTCCTCCGGGAGGGTCCTCCGGATGTCTGCAAACTCTTTTGCCTGCTTTGAGCCGCCTGCAATTTTTCTTTAATAGCTTCACTACTTCAGTGGTTGCTGAATCATTCAGACCCACTAATACTGCCTTTCTCCCACTTCATGCCAGTTCAATGGGGTTCTACATGGCCTTCCATATAGAGCTTCATACGGTGCCATCCCAAGACTGGTATGATAACTATTATTATAGGCAAACTCAACCATTCCCAAATGATGCTCCCAGCTGCCTCCCCAAACTAAACAACAAGCTCGCAACATATCTTCAATTGTCTGGATAGTCCTCTCTGTCTGACCATCTTCTGGGGATGATAAGCGGACTATATCTCAGCTCGTACCAATTACTCTTTGCAGGCTTCTCCAAAAACCAGAAGTAAATCTTGGATCTCTGTCAGACACAATAGTCTTTGGAATACCATGCAGTGGAACAATCTTTTTAACATAAATATTTGCTAATCTATCCACTGTCCAAGACATACTTACTGCCACTAATCTGCACACCTTGGTTAATCTGTCAACAAATACCCATATTCCATTATGCCCGAACTCGATCTTGGTAAACCTGCCACAAAATCCATGGCAATATCATCCCACTTCCACTGTGGAATGGGTATGGTTGCAACAAACCTCCAGGCTTCTGATGCTCTGCTTAATCTGCTGACAGATAGCACATCTTGCAACAACTCTGCTATTTCTTTTCTTCATATGAGGCCACCAAAAATGCTTTCCTCAAATCATGGTACATTTTAGTACTACCTGGATGAATAGTGTACCTAGATTTATGAGCCTCTTCCAACACTCGCTGCTTCACCTCTCTTTCAACTGGAACAAATAACCTGCCTCTGAGCCTGACCACACAATTATCATCAATAGTAACTCCTTCCATTTTTATAATTTCAGCTAAATTTACATTTGCTCTCTGAGCTTCAATTATCTGCCAATACAAAGACGGCTCTACAGCACTAGCAGCTAGTACTGCCCGTCGCTGACTACTGGGCACATACAAGGAGTTCTCCACTACCTCTTCATACAACTTCCATTCTTTAATCATCATCAAACTTACATGCCTTTCTGCTCAAGGCATCAGCTACAACATTGGCCTTACCCGGATGGTAAGCCAAACTGAAATCATAATCCTTTAAATATTCAATCCATCTGCGCTGGCGAAGATTCAAATCTTTCTGCGAGAAGATATACTTCAAACTTTTATGATCTGTAAAGATCTCAAATCTCTCGCCATACAGATAATGCCTCCACATTTTCAAGGCAAACACAACTGCTGCCAATTCCAAATCATGAGTGGGGTAATTCTCTTCTGCTGCTTCAATTGCCTGGATGCATAAGCTATCACTTTGCCATGCTGCATAAGCACTGCACCAAGTCCTCTCCTTGAAGCATCAGTATACAACACAAAACCACCACTCCCTGCCGTAATGTCAATATAGGTGCTGATGTAAGTCTCTTTTTTCAATTCCATAAAACTTTTCTGACATTCACCGGACCACACAAAAGGCACACCTTTCCTAGTCAATTAGTCATAGGTGCTGCAATCTTAGAAAAATCTTGAATAAAGCGCCTATATATAACCTGCAATCCAGAAAACTTCTAATCTCGGTTATTGTCTTAGGTACACTTCCCATCTCATCACTGCTTCTACTTTACTTGGGTCCACTGCTACTCCTTAGCTGAGATGACATGACCCAGAAACTGAATTTCTTTCAACCAAAATTCACACTTATTGAATTTAGCAAACAACTGGTTATCCCTTAGCAACTGCAGGGTAAACCTCAAATGAGCTGCATGCTCCTCTTCAGATGCTGAATAAATCAGAATATCATCAATAAAGACCACAATGAATTGGTCTAAATATGGATGAAAAATTATGTTCATCAGATCCATAAAACTGCAGGAGCATTAGTCAACCAAATGGCATAACCACAAACTCAAAGTGACCATATCTGTTCTGAAAGTCTTATCTATATCTTCCTCTTTAATTCTCACTGATGGTACCCGAACCTCAAATCAATTTTATAAAATGCCTTTGCTGATTTCAACTGATCAACAGATCATCTATTCTCGGCAACGGGTATTTATTCTTGATGGTCACATCATTCAACTTTCTATAATCAATACACATCCGGAAACTTCCATCTTTCTTTTTCACAAATAAAACCGCGCTCCCCACGGGAATGACTCGGTCTAATAAACCCTTAGCAACAATTCTTCTAATGCTTTTTTCATTCTTAAGTTCTGCTGGTGCCATCCGATTGGAGCTTTAGAGATCGGCATGGTACCTGGCAGCAACTCAATAGTAAAGTCCACCTCTCTATGTCGAGCTAAACCAGGCAAATCCTCAGAAAAAACATCAGCAAATTCCCTAACCACGGAACTGCTTCCACTGACTGATTAGCTTCTACTAGACTTACCGAGGCTAAATAAGCCACACACCAGCATTTTTCAACTTTCTAGCTTTAATTGCAGAAATTAGAAACTTAGAGGTATAAAAGGCATACCTTGATATTCAAATACTGCACCATTAGGATGACAAAATCTGATCCTTTTCTTTCTGCAATCTAACATTGCTCCATACATCTCAAGCCAGTCCATACCCAAAATAATATCATAATCTGACAACTGCAGGCATACAACCGACCCGCATCTGGTTCCCTTCAATCATAACAGGAGCTTCATCTACATAGCTCGAAGTGAGCAGAACTCACCTGAAGGAACCTCCACTACTAACTCACAAGACTTCTCTTCTAAAGGATGACCATGCAATCCAAAATTTCTTTGGAATAAAAGAATGAGAGGCACCCGAATCAAATAAAACTCTTGCTGAATATTCATAAAGAGGTAAAGTACCTTCTATCATATTCGATGCCTCCGCCTGGGCTCGGGTGATAGCCATAACCCGGCCTCTTCCCCGCTGCTGCGGTGCTCCTCTGCCACGACCTGACTGTGGCTGCTGAAACTGCTGAGGCTGCTGCTGCTGCACACCTCTACCATACCCATATTCTCTCGGATAGGGACAATTGTGGATCAAATGTCCCGACTGATTACAATTATAACATCTATCCCCTGGTGGAGTAATGGGCTGCCTGGCAGTACTCTGTTGCGACTCCTCCACCTCAGGCCTACCTCGGCCTTGCTGAAATGCTGACGACCTCCCCATCCTCTTCCTTTGCCTTTAAATGCTTGCTTTAATTTCTGATCCCATTTCCCAAAGCCTGATGAAGAAGGTCCTGCTGGTGCTTTACCTTTACTTGCACCCACTGACTGCTGCGATAGCCGAAAACTACCTGAGCCTGACTCGCTCACCTGACGAGTCCGAATAGACCTCTCCAATGTAGCTGCTCTCTGGGCTGCTTCTTCCACTGTCTTACACATGAGAGGCACTATGCTCCTGCAATTCCACTCTCAAACCTCTAATAAAATACTCAACCATCATATTATTATCTGATACAACATAAGGCGCATAGCGACTAAGCGCCATAACCTCATTTGGTACTCTAAAACTGAAGAGTTACCTTGCTGAGAGTCCGAAATTGCTCTCTTTTCACTTGCTGTACTTGAATCGGAAAGAATGTATCATTAAATACATCGAGAATTCCGACCAAGTAATGGCTTCCTCTGTCCTACCTGCGAAGGTGGTCTGCATCTTCAGTCGCCACCATTCCAATGCAAAACCTCCCAACTGATAAGCAGCTAACACAACCTTATCTGCTGCCAGACACCTCATAGTTGCAAAAACCCTCTCAACCTCATGAACCCAGTGCTCTGCTGTATCTGGATTCGGCCCTCCTGGTAGGTAGGTGGCTACAATCTCAGAAATTTCTCCAACATGCATCACTGGTTCTTCTGCTATCAACACTGGTGGTGGTGGTGGCACAGGTGCTACAAAAGGCACCTCCACTCTTGGCGGAACTGGAGCTACAGGTACCGCCTCTCCATCCCCAGGTGGCATTGCAACCGGTGGTACCGACGCCTGCTGATCCATCCTTGTCCGAATATCCGTGAGGCTTTCCCAGATTCTTTCAATCATACGCTGGGTACTCTCCTCCGGATCATCTCCTCCACCACCCCAATCTCTTCTATCAGCCATTCCAGAAATTTCTACATAAACAAAACACCAAACAAAATTCAAAACAACGAATTACCAAAAACCAGGGTCCCTACCAGCAGTGTACAAATACCGAAATAAGGCTATGTATCTTTCTAGTTCCTTATATTAACACGGACCTTGCTCTGATACCAACTGTGACGGAACGCCTCGGCCAAGCCCGTTAACCGATAACGTACTTGATCGAGTCCGCCTCCCGCGAACGGGCCGAAGCCTCGCAAGGGAAACCAAACCACAGTCCGTGTAAACATAAAGGAACACCCACATTTTATATATTTCACAAGTTACATAGCCAAATTTCCACAAAACTAAAAAGAGTACAAGAGCCTGGGGCATACCCCAAGGTACAACTGAAGAAAATAAACACTAACTACACTACACTGCTGGAGCTGCTACTACACACTCTGGAGGTACCGACCCTGCACCGCTACGACGTAGCTCTGAACTGGACGTCGGTCGTGAACGTCCTCCTCGCTCTCACCTGTGGGGGGTAGGGGTGAGCCTCGCTAGTCACTGGCTTAGTAGGGAACTCCCCCAACACCGAGCAAACCAAAACCACATGTACGAAAGCAGTAACAATACCAATAATTTTTAGAACAGCTAAGCAGGATATGAAAGCTGTAAAAGTACTCACCGTCTGCCGACTACGAAAAACAACTGTAATAATTAACGGCAAACCAATACAGGTGTACAAGCTAAAGTAGAGACAGCCAAACACGAGCCACGTGAACTGGTTCGCGACACCAGAAACTGACTCGGACAAGCTAACACAGGTCTACCTCTCAGTCTCGCAGCCACGGACGAAGGGTCCAGCTGCCGCTCCACGTGAAAAGGTCAAGCAACTGTGGAGACCAACTAAACACCACCACCTGCGGACCACACGGTCACAGGCCCATGCCTAACACCTCTAGAGATCCTGGCCCGGAACTCTCTAGAGTGAGGCACTGGAAAAGGACTAGCTGGGGTCCAGTACGTCTACTGGTGTCCGTACCCCCAACTACGAGCGCGCTACAAGTGACTAAAGACAAACACAAGTGTCACTGTCCCACTATCGTCTTTCCCTCAGCCGGACGTACAACTCAAGCACAAGAGTGAGGTGTCCAGGTCAGACGACACAGACCTCGACGGTACAACACAAGTACCGGGACAAAGCCCCGAGCTAACAGCCTGGCTCACAAAGAACCTGGGCACCCCAACTAGAGAGGTAACCACGGTAGCGTCGTACTACTTGCCACGTACACAAAACCACGTGCACGTCACACACAAACCACGTGAAACCACACGTAAATCTCAAGTAACAACGGTCCACACACACGTGAACCCAACTGGACTCGCGTGAACAACACGCAGCCATAAAAGTAAGTAACTAACTGCATACCCCGTATGCTAAACACAGAAACCATGTGCACTCAGTGCACCTCAGGTGCCAACGCACCATTAATTATCGACAAATACCTTAAATAGTCTTTTCTGCTTTTATACAAGTAGGCGGCCACATCGACTGCCGCTTACAGGAAGTAGACGGCAATGGATATGGCCGTCTATATCCTGGCTGATGAGCTTGGCGACAAGCGATGTTGACGCCAAGTTCTTCTGCTTCTACTCCTGCAGAAACCCTAAACCATTTCTACTGGTTTTACAACCGTTAAAACAACGGTAAAACATACGAAACAGTTCCTCTAGCATGCATGAATCCTAAACAATCAATACATCATGCTTTACTGATTAAATTCGTCAAACCACCCATTAACCCCGCATGGATACCACAACCCAAAATCACCATTTTCATGCAATTCATATTATCTGATTTTTTTATCACGACCTATAGGGATTACAGGGGTCATTCCCTACCTCAGAACACGCTAAAACCTCCCGTAATCTCCCGGTTCACACCGAACCCTCCGCGAGCTCCCACGAGAATTGCACCACGCCACGGCGTTTCCTCGCGCAATTCGGCAACGCCTCACGTCCCACTATCCTCCAAACACCCTTCAGTACCTGTTGGAAGCTTTAGGGACACGGGGGCATGAAGTTGGGGCAAGGGAGAATGAGAACCAGGTAGAAAACCTGCTCTCAGGTGACCCTATAACCTGCAGAATTCTCAGGTTGGCGTCAACCCCTCTGCCGCCAATGGCAACCGCCATCATCAACGTCCACATCTTGAGCCGCCAAGTTCATGCTGTCAACGGCCACCTATCTGGACGCCAACAAGTCAACGGCCACCCCTAGCCGCCAACTCCAACCCAACTGCAGCAGGTCCTATTTCATTTCAGGACCAAACCTGCACTTTACCTGAACAAACCACACATCCACACCAAACATTCCACACAACCAACTCACACTGGCCTCACAACGGCCGCCACAACCACAACACACATGATCCGCATGGATCCGAAAAGCACGCGACGTTACAAGGGCCGTCACAGTTATTATCAGAGCAATGCCCAGTTAGAATATGAAAAGGCATTGAGAGTACAATGTCCCAATACATGGATTAATGTCCATTGTTGGTAGTAGTCTGCAGTTTTGTGTTGGTTAAGGTAGTATTTATCTGAGTTTTGTTCTATAAAACGTGTTTTGTGTTGAGAAATTTAGTTGTTAACAGTTATTGAAAGTTGATGTGATTAGAGGTGGTATAATCTATGTGATTATACCAGCGTGCTGGTTTGTGATAGATCAGTTTGGTTGTTAAAGATTCCCAGTTAAAGGAATTGAGGAGATTAACAAGTTTGTATATGGAATTCAGTAAGTAAGTTATAATGAAATCAGAGTTAGCAGAGACATGTATATGGTAACAAGGTGATGAGGAACAGGTCAATGTCTGTGTTAGAAGTGATTAAATATGCAAAATATAGTTGAGAACCTCCCCCTGTCCTCCTCCAGCCCTCCCCTGCCTCCCCCTCCTCCTCTCTCCCCCCCCCCCCAATCCGCCTGAACCCCCCTCCCCTGCGCCCCCCTCTCCTCCTCCACCCCTCCCCCCTGTGCGCCCTCCTCCTCCCCTCCCCTACCACCCCTCCTCCTCTCCCCCCCTCCCCTACGTCCCCCTCTCCTCCTCTACCCCTCCCCTGCCACCCAATTTTTTTTTTTTTTTTTGGGTTGTCCACACTGTGGTAGCTCGCATAGGCCATGCGAGTGGCAAACAGTTTGGGGATCATGAAGTTAGGTGGTTTGGAAGATCCAAATTCGAAGTTTGAAGGAACTTAGAAAGAGTTTTTTATGGCCTTTGCACGAATGTCTAAAATCCTACATGTATGTTTTGACATTACAACATGCTCAAGACTCAAAGGCCATCATATTCATGACTGTTGTACTTACTGAAATTAAATATAGAACCTGATCATATATATCATATCCCTGTCATCAACTGTCGTCTTAATTAATGATACCCTCTGATGTTATCAACATGGACACTAATTTGTGATTGTGCTTTCTTTATTAATGTTGAAAAGTGAAAGCTTCTCTTTCCAATCATCATGATCTCGTAGTTGATCGGTGAAACATTATTAATTCAGCTAAGTAAATTAAGAAGATGGACATGCATTGGCAACAAACATATGGAGATCGAAAAAACAGTTCATGTCTGGACTTTTTCCCTCCATGCAAATGACTTGTGCAGATACACCATTTCTCTCATGGTTGTGGTGTCTTCCTTTCCATTCCACGTTTAGGAGATGAATTCCAAACAATAATTAAAGAAACGAACCTTCGTCTAGGATTTGGGATTTAGTGTACACATTGAGATTGAAGATGCTTGATGTGTGGAAAGACTATTTGTAGTATACATAAGTGGCCTTTGATAAAACTTATTTAAAATGCTTAAAAGTCTAATTTATCATCTAATCTCTAAATCTAAAATTAAAAAGTAAAACATATTAAGACTTGAAATACTCTATGTAGGGTGTATGATAATTGGGAAAAATACTTCTGTTAGTTACTAGACTTAAGTGTCATTCTACAGACACTAGGAATCAGAAAACAAGTCTTGTTTAGTCGGGTATCTTTAAACTGTGGGACATATGAGGGAAAACTGACACAGTCAAGTTGCTACATATGTAATACTCTCAACACAAATGCCGAAATTTATGGCTTTTTGGCTTGTTTGAAAGTAGACTCAGAGTTGTAAGTATTGTAAAAATATCTCTATTTTAGGACATCCGTAGTAAGGGTTTTAAGCTTTGCAATATAGACGAGGAAAAAACACTGACATACATGCACCATGATAATAAGAATCAAAATACAATGAACCCACACGAAATAAATTGGGGAAAATGATTCGCCCATGATCTAGACATGATGATACATGTATGAATGAGTTAATTAGAGTTTGGCTCAAAGACCACCTACCTTTAAGTAAAATAAATCAAGTCATCCTCCCAGAAACCTTAGATCGACAGGTGGAGGAGAACGTCTGATACTCATGAACTACTACTTGAAAATTGGGCAAAATATCATCATTAGAGTTTGGCTCATAAACCTTGTGGAGGTCTGAGGTGGCCATGTTTGTGGTGGGACGTTGTTCTCGCCTGGTTGCGTGCGATCTCGGCGGGTGTGCCGAGGGTTGCCGCCGTGTTGTGGCCGACTCCGTTGGTTTTGTGTGAGTCGTGCGTGTGTGTGTCACGACCTGGTGGGAGGTTGTGGCGTTGCGGTGTTTGGTTTCGCCGTGTGTTTCTTGCTGGGTGTGCCGAGCAAGGATTATTTGGTGTGCGCCTCGGCTTGTGCCTTGAAGGTCTTTTGCATGCCATTCCTTCCGTGTTGACCTCTTTTATCGTTTGCGATGCAGATGGTTTATCCTACTCTTGTGCGCCATGGAGTTGTTATGGTTTTCGCTCCCCGTGCGGCAGAGTTGGTATTTCATGTTTTTGCGTGCCTTTCTAGAGCCGACGTGGTGGTCGTTGTGCTCTAAATGTCGTCGGTTTTCCATACGTTTCTTGTGGGTCTCTGGTGAAGAGTCCCCTTCTGTGGGCACTGTGTTGTGTTGGCCCTGGGTGCAGTTGTGTGTGCTGCACTTTGAGCATCTTTGGATGCTCTGTGTTTCGTGCCTTAAGGGTTGGAGCCGGTGTGGCCTGTTGTGCCCTTTTGGCTTATGGTTCTTTTGTGCGTGGCGTGGTGAGTCTTGCAGCCAGTGGCGGAGTCTCCTGTCATTCGTTTGGTGACAGTGAGGTCAATTGGCTTGCTAGTACTCGGCCACGTGTTGTTGACGTTGTGAGGTGCCAAGTGCTAGCTTGACTCCAAACGTCTTCTGTGTTTTGTCGCGGCTTGTTGTGCCGTGGAGTGAGTGGTTCTGGAGTTGTATGGCTCCATGTGCGTTGGTGTCCCTGTTGAACCACGAGGATAGTCTGGTGAGACCTAGTAGTGATAGTGGATACCATTTTACGTATTGAGATTTCTCTCCGCGTTTGTCTGTTGTCCTTGTCGGACCGCGAGGAAGGTCTGTGTGAGACCTAGTGGCGACAATGGATATTGCTTCGTGTGTTGCGGACTGTTCGCGAGTGCGATGTGACTTGGGTTCTCGTCACCGCGTGACTTTTCGATTTTTGCTGATGACCAGTGCTAGCTGTGGCTAGTAGCGTAAGGCTGTTCCCCTGAGTGTGGTGGTTGACCCTCAGGTGTTTTTCCGAGTTGTTTCAGGCAGGCAACGTGCACTTTGTCAGGCTTTGTTGCCGACGGAGTGAGTTGCTGACCGGCGTTTCTCGCATTGTTATCGGCATTTGCACCCTCTGTCGGGTTATGTTTTACGACATAGTGGGTTGCTAATCTGTGGGTTCCAACGACGAGGTCGGTTGATGACCGCAGTGTGTGACTTTTGGCTAGCGTGTTTTTGCCTTCTGCGTGGTTGGTGCAATGTGAGCAGAGCTTCGTAGAGTTGAAGTGACTGCTTACGTCAGCGCCAGTCCTGGTGTTGCGATTGGGTTCGGAGAGTTCCAAAATTCTGTGCCGATGCTTTCGATATTTGTCTTGGGAGCTGTTCTGATGCAGCACGGCAGAGTGGTGCCTTGTGTGTCGCATCAGTTGAAGCCTCATAGGGAGAGTTACCCGACCTACGGCTTTTGGAGTGTACAGCTGCGTGTGTTAGCAGTCGTTAGTAGCTCCTGCTTGCGTGTGTCAGATGATTGGGCCCTGTGTAGACGACCGTGTCAGTTCCCTCTCGTTGGTTTTGAGGTGGATGAGCGAGTCGTCACTGGACTAGGGTAGTCCAGTAAGTTGTGGGTATTTTGGCTCCTAAGTTCGAGGCTTTAGTTTCTGCCAGTGTTGGCTGTCGACCGTGGTGCGTTCCATGCGTTGCCGTTTTGGGAGGTACCTTTCTTGTTGCTGTGTCACGTGTTCTCCCGGGTGTGGTGTGTCAGTGATGACACTGGGTTGATTGTACCAGAGTTCTGCCGTTTCTTGTGGATTGCTAAGTTCCGAGGTTGTGGAACAAGGTAGTGTGGCTGGTTAGCGTTGTCCAGCAGCGGTACTCGGGTGGTGTGTCGACCTGGTAACGGGAGAATGTGATGCGCGTGTAGTTTTTGTACCTCTACGTTGCTTTTGGCTTCCCCTTGTGTTGCGTGAATTTCGAGGGTGAAATTCCTTAAGGGGGGAGGGTTGTAACGTCTCGGCTTTTTACCGGATCCTTATCGGGTCTTCTTCCGGGTTTGTGCCTGTTGGCGTCCAGAGGTGCTGACGTCGACAGTGGGTTGACGTCCAGGGGGCTGGCGTCGGCTTTGTGTTGGCGGCAAGGGTGTTGCCGTCGACATGTCTTTGGCGTCCATCGATCTTGCCGTTAGTTGTTAGTTCCTGAGTTTTGCGGAGCTATAACTTGGCGGCATGCGATGTGGACGTCAAGTGTTGGCGGTTCAGTTGGCGGCAAGAGGGGTTGACGTCAACTGATCAGTGCGCTGTTTTTAAGGGCAACCCGAGGGCTGTTCTCCCTCATCCTCTCCTCTCTTTTTCCCTCCTCTTTCACCTGTTCTTCTCCAGCACTTCGGTTGCTGACGGGAGCACGTGGGAAGGTCGTGATGCGCGTGGCAGTGGCGGATCGGGCGGGAAATGACGGATCGGACGGCGGTTCTTGCGAGAAGCTCCTGAGGGTTCGGCGCGAATTGAGGTTTATGTGGAGTTTTTAAGCGTTTCTGAGGTAGGGACGTAAACCCTTTAGCTCCCTTGTGTGTTATTCTATGCATGTGTGCGTGTGATTTGCGTAGAATCGAGCTTTGGGGAGGGTTTTTCTCCATGCCGGGTTTTAGGGCGTTTTGCCCAATCCATGTACTTGGATCGTGTTTTACCGGCATTGTGGTAGTGTAGTGTGATGTAGGGGAGTGTTCCCTACATCAGATTGTGGTTTGGGGGCGGATTTGCCCTGTGTGGGGATCAGCTGGAGGCTGGTTCAGCTGCTGGAGGCTGAAGAAGTCAACGTCAAGGGATGTTGACGTTGATCTCTTCAGGAAGAGGTAAACGGCGTGATCCTTTGCCGTTAAGCTCTTCAGGGGAGAACTAGATGGCGAGATATGTACCGTCAGGTTCTTCAGGTAGGATATAAACGGCATGATCCTTTGCCGCCGAGTTTGGGTAAACGGCCAACCTGTGACCGTCTACTTTTTCTAGACGTCTGGAGTGTTGCCGTCTACCTTTTGTTAGCGGCAGTCGATGCTGCCGTCTACTGTTTGCTTGGCAACATGTGATGCTGTCGTTTACTTCCTAGTTGGCGGCGATCGATGCTGCTGTCTACCTGCAGATGTGTTCCCAGTATGCTGTGTGTTTCCCTTTCCGTGGTTTGAGGTGTTGACATGCGGTGTCCGCCTGTTAGCACAGTCTGCCAGGTGTAGAGAGTGTCTCTGCCTGTGCTCGCGTTGTGTTTGGCTGTGTTGTGACGTTGACACGTGGTGTTTGTCCGTTGCGCGGTACTTCAGACGTTGAGAGGTTTCCGTCTGTACTTGTGTGGGGGTTACCGCGTGCCCGTTTTTGTGGTGTTTCCTAGGCGTGGGTGCGACTCTGTCTAGATGACTAGCGTGTGGTTGTCCTCCGCTAGTGAGCCAGGACGCCGAGTGCGACTCTGTCCTGTGCGTACTCCTTGTGGTGGTTTCGAGCCGGTCTCTGTGGAGCCCCTTCTCTACCCCTAGGGTCAGGCGTAGGGGGAAAACCGGTCGTGGACCAGACGCGAGAGAGAGCGTCTGTAGTGTGCACACGTGGTTAGGGTTGAGAGACTCTGTGGTGCCGGGACGCCGAGCACACAGACCCTACTAGTCCTACTTTCTGAGAGTGTGTGTGAGCTCTTGCTTGTGAGCTTGTTGTGTTTGTTGTGCTTGTAGTGCTGTTGAGCCTGCGAGGTTCTTGTTTTCTCAGTGCGCTCCTGAGGGAGATGCGTACTACGCCACCAGTTCCTGTGTGTTGTACAGGCTGTGAGTGTTTACTTACTGAGCTTTCTTTCCTGCTTAGTAGTGTTGTTACCGGTGGGGGTTAGTTGCCCTACTGGGTCTCTTTCCGGAGACTCACTCCCTTTTCCCTAGGTGTTCGTGTGCGGCTTTCGAGGCTGTGGAGACTTGTCTCTCCGGTGTTGGTTTTGCTTGGCTGCTGTGAGTGGTACTTTTCTTTGTACCCACTGTACTTTTGCGTTTAGCTTTGACTCTGAGTTGTTCTTGTGTTAATTATTTTAATTTATAACATGTACATTTACTTATATGTTCTCCTCAGGCACTCCTTCTTACCCTTCCGAGTTTCGGCTCGTGCGTTAACGGGTCAGGATTCGGGTTACCGGTTGGTTACTGGTACTTCGGATCTTGGGTCGTTACAGGGGTGCTTCCCCAATAATGGGACGGACGGAGCGGAGGCGCTATTTGGAGCTTGAATGGATGACAAAGGGAGAAGAACGCGCTCCCGCCTCACGCTGATGCACGTGGATGACGGAAGCCTCAGATTCTAAAGAGTTGAATGAGTGGCTTGACGTAGAAGTCCTCCTTGGTTCGGAGTTGAGGCGTGAATCCGACAGGGCTTCGCCGTAGTGTGGGGTTGTTCAAAAGGCTGGCCTCGGGGGTCTATTTATAAGGAAAGATTCTTTGAATTGCGTCAGAGACAGTGGACGCCTATATGATGATTCGCGTCCGATCAAGCCGCCACGATTCAAAAGATCCGCTTGATTTGCCAATCATAGCCTATAGCTATTTCGAGAATCGCGTCGGGTATAACAGCCACGTTTTCTAACATAATCGATCTTCTGACAAAATCGATCTTGATTTGACGGAAGCTTTGAAACGCGGTGACTTAAGTGGACGCAATTCTATTTGTCATGATTCGAAACACGGGAGCTCTTAAATGTGGTGGCGTAGGGTATAGGGCTTAGGTCTAGGTTTCAATTGCGGCGGCTTGATCGGACGCAAATCAAAATAGAGTAGGTGACAAAAAAGCTATGATACGCGTCGACTTTACCCGCTGCAGATCAAAACCTCCTAAATGGCGTCCACTGTATCGGACGCGAATAAATGAAGTTCAACAGACCCCCTTCAAACACCTTAGGAAAATTACTAAAAATCCTAGAAAATTTTGAAAAAATAGGAAAAAACACTCAGGAGGTTAATTGAAGAGAGCCACTTTTAGATATTGTAGTGTAACATGAAATTTGCCCACGGTGGAGTCAAAATCGCATGTTTGCAATCACTGCACACACCTCACGAGAGCGTATGAAACCCGTGTCAATGAATCTTCCGTGTAAGACTTTGAGATTGATGTGCACGAGTCTTATTTTCAATGATGAGAACGTGTATATCTAACTCAAAGTCTTGAATTGTCCCATTTGGACAGTCTGTGAATGTTTGATCGCAGTTAGGTGGTCATTTACTATGTGTTTGTATTATTGTTGAAAATTTCGGGTGGTCTACTCACTCCTCTCTGATATACCTTTACTGATTTAGTATATTTTCTTAACCACTTATTAGTAAGTGTTTAAGAAAATATATTAATCAATAAATATTTTTGTATATCGGAGAGGTGTGGGGAGATGCTGTCGAAATTTTCAGTAAATTATACAAACACATAGAAATGGCCATCTGAGTGCGATCAAATATTCACAGATGGGTAAAAGTGATAATCTAAATAATATATCCTTCCTATTCATTTCGGTTGTGTCGAAGGATGTGTGAGTTTGAATTTTAAACTTATTTGTTAGTTAATATTGGTTGGGCGCAGGAAAAAAATGGCTTCAGACCGTTCATAGATGTATCGTAGAATAGTTGATCATGTGGTGTCCTGTGGAGTTTAGGGTCGAGTTGAGACTTTCATTCAGTTTGCATGAGGAATCCAAAGCAGCGTAGACAGCGAAGGTTGCATCCAATGTCCTTGTATGACTTGTAAAAATTTGAAGTGGAATTCACCATTGGAGGTTCAATGCCATTTATACAGAAAAGGATTTGTTGAAGGTTATATGAATTGGACATGTCATGGTGAGGAGCTATGGTCGCACGAGCCTAGTAATGTGGAAGCACAAGTACGTAAGTGGATATGGTGTAGATGCTACTGGTCCGACATTCAATGTTACATGAGGATCCTGTATACGCTGAAGACGTGCCGAAAGATTCTATCAGTTATTTAAGGATGCTGATGAGCCATTGTGGGATGGTGTCAAAAACATACTTGGTTGTCAGCTGTGTCACAGTTGCTGAACTTGAATCTGAATTTTATATAAGTGGAATTGCTTGATCGTCTCCTCCTCATCATCAAGAGCATGTTACCTCGAGATGAAACTGCCTCCAAATTTTTATCGTGCCAAGAAGATGGTCAATGATTTAGGACTGGATATGTGAAAATAGATGCATGTCCTAATCATTGTATGTTGTATCACAAAGAGGATGCAGATAAGGTATCATGTTCAGTTTGCCATCATGATAGTTTAAACCTAAAAGAGGGGCCAATTCTAGAGGAAAGGATATACCTTATGTGTAACGTCGCACGTTTTCCGGATCCCCGTGGATCCAGGTTTAGCGGGTTTGGTGGCCAATGTGTGGCCCATTAGCTTGTGTTTTAGGTGTTCGCGTGTGTTGTGAGGCTTGGTGGGCCGTCAGGTTGGGCCCAAAGCGCTCACATGTTTTCTGCCTGTGAACGCGACAGGGGTATGTGTCGCGTTGTGAACGCGACAGCCCAGGGGGTCGCGTTCACGTTGCGCTGGTTGGCGGTCTTCGTCTGCATGGCTGCCGCTTGTCGCTCGCCGGGCGGTCGGCTGACGTCGGCCTTGGGAAGGCGACGGTCACCACGGTCCGCGATCAGTCGCGACGGGGTTACACGTCGCGATCCCAACCGTGTATTGTCAACCGAACAGAGCAGGGGAAGCTCTGCTCGGCCAGGGGGAGGCTGCTGCGGGATTTTTCAGGGCGGTTCGAGTTTCTGGAAGTGCGTGGAGCAGTTCTCGCCGCGAGGAGTCGCGTGGAGCGGGGGAAAACGCCGAGGAACTCAGGTCTTCGCGTTCTTTGCGAAGTAGGGTTTTTCTACCTCGTTTGATTGTGTGATTGTTCGTGTTATGAATTCGATTCGTTTAAAGCTTAAAGAACAGTAGATACAATGCTAGGGTATCCATAAAGCATGAAAAATGAGAATTTAATGTGTTTGATTGTGTCGGGAAGGGTGATATGTGAAGTCCTCCCGGATTGGGTTTCCGCCTGTGAAGGCGACGGCCCAGGGTGTCGCGACGTTGTCGCGACAGCCCGATTCGTCGCGTTAGGTTTTCTGTTGCGACGGTTTTGTGGGTCGCGATCTGATGGCGGCCCAGGTTCTTATCGCGGTTTGTCGGGGTGTCGCGACCAGGTAGCGACAGTCCGACCTGTCGCGACAGAATTTCTTGTCGTGCCATGTCGTGGCGTCGCGATCAGAAGGCGGCCTTAGCCTCTGTCGCGATCACAGCCGAGGTTATTATTTTGTAGGCTTTTGGTAATTTGAATATCCGGTTGGTAATATTGGTTGTGCATGGCAATGACAAGTGGAGCCAGTGCACTTATTACGCTCATGGAGCGTATAGCTCATGAGATGGGCATGTGTTACGTGATTACTATATTATGTTCGTACCGGTTTGGTGTTTACGTTATGTGTGATGCGTTAGCACTTGTAGCGCTCTTGGAGCGTGCTGTCCATGTTTTGGACATGTTGTTTACATGAATGACGTGTGGTGCACCTGTGGTGTATTATACACGTAGTGTTTACGTGGTTTGAGTGTCGTGCATATGGTTGGTGTGTGCATGGCACATCGTACGTTATCGTGTTTATTATATACTAATTATTGTGGTTAGTTCGTGGTATTGTGGCGATGAGGTTCACGTCTGAACCTAGCCTTGATCCTTTAGGATCTTTTATAGTTATCCTCGATGGATAATTAGTAAAGTGTAAGTATGATTATTATGTGATTATCGTGGTCAATGTTTAGTGTGACTTCACTGTCACAAGGTGACCGATGACAGGTCGTGGTGTTAATATTATATGGTTTATATTTGTTATGGTGTAGGTTAGCTTGTGAGTCACGTTTGACCGAATAAGCTTTCCTCACAAATGTACCGGGTTTGTAATAAAGATGGAACATGTAAGTATCGTGATTTGTGCTAGCCGAGTGTGGTGGTCCGGCGCCTATTCCGGAATGCCTCTCTAGTCGGGTACCCCAGGTTCTTTGTGAGCCAGGCACGTTGTGTTTGTTGTGCTCGTGGTTTGTCCCGGTACTCGTGTTGTACCGTTGAGGTCTGTGTCGTCTTCCTGGACATCCTCACTCCTGTGTTTGAGTTGTATGTCCGGCTGAGGGAAAGACGGCAGTGGGACAGTGACTTCCCAGAGTTTTCTTTTTAGTCGCTTGTAGCGCGCTCGTAGTTGGGGGTACGGACACCAGTAGACGTCACTGGTCCCCAGCTAGTCCTGTTTTTCCAGTGCCTCACTTTAGGGTGCTCCGGCCAGAGACTCTAGAGGTGCCAGGCATGGACCTGCAGCTGTGTGTCTGCAGGTGTGGTGTTATTGGTCTCCACAGTTGTTTGACTTTACCTTGTGGAGCGGGCAGTTGGACCTTTCGTCCGTGACTACGAGGCTGAGAGGTTGTTCTTGTGTTGTGTTGTTCGTGGATACTGGCCTAATCAGCCAGTAGACCATTCCATGTGGTGGCGTCGTCCTTTCCGACTCGTGCTTTGCCATTGGCTGTGGCTTGACTCGTGCTTTGCCTGCTCTGGTTGTGGCTTGTGTGACTTGCCGGTTGAGGTTTCACCTGTAATGTCACCTTTGTGGGTAATTTTCGATGAGGCTTGTGGCCTAGGCATATTGTGGTTTAGTAGAGCTGTGCTTCGTGGAGGCCGTGTGAGACCTTCCACTTGTTGAGTTTTACCCTTCTTGGTATGGTTCAGATTATGTTTTAGTGTATGATGGACTAGCTAGCTGTAGCCACTCCTACCACTTATGTGGGCTCTGACGTAGTGTGGTTTGGAGTATAAAGGACCAGCTCTTTGTTAGCAGTCCTGTTACACAAATGATTGAGGTTCGCTTGTGAAGCTTGTAGCCTGGGCAGTGATTTGCTTGTGTGGCTTATAGCTTAGGCAACCAGTTTTGTAGCAATGTGCCGGTGAGACTGTGGTTTATACACATTAGTGGTTGGGCTGACTAATGATATATATGAGTCCTGTAGTCCCACTTTCCTTCCGAGGACTTTATGTTTATATCATGATTATGTTTAGTTGTTATTTATTATTATGTTGAGCATGAAATGGTTTGGCTTGCCAGTGAGACCCTCTGGGTTGAGGTCTCTTCTCTTAGTTGTCTCTCCCTGTTTCGTGTGTTGCTTTTGGGTGGTCCCCTACTGAGCCTGTGACTTTGAGGCTCACTCCCCTACAGTTTTTTTCAGGGCTTGCCGTGTGTTTGGCTGCAGTGATGTTGTGACAGACTTGTACCACCAGCAGTAGTGTAGTAGTGTTGTAGTGTTGTGTGAGCTTGTGCTCCTCGGGTATTCCCCAGGTAGTTGTACTTTTTAGATGGACATGTATTAATGTAATGGGACAGTTGTACAAATTTGTGAACAGATATAGCACATGTACTTTCTTGTGTTTATTCTGTGTAGTTGTCTTTATACTCTTACTGGACAAGTGTGTGAATATCTCTTGCGAGACTTTGGTCCGTTCGCGGGAGGCGGATCTGGATATGGAGCCTTATCGGGCATAAGTATCCCGGTCCGTCACATTATGCTCATTGTGATATTTCCCCCTTACACCCAGGCTGCAACGGATGTATATGTCTTCAAAGACAGCTCGACATAGGGTGGCACCAGATAGAGTACGTTGGATGAGGATATTATGACTCATTCCTGTAGATGGCGAAGCTTGGACTCATTTCAACATGCTCATCCTATCTTCTCAAGGGAGTCGCGTAATGTAAGGCTTGGTTTTGTGCACTGACAGATTCAATCTATTTGGAGGTTCAGTGGTTTCCTACTCCAGCTGGGCATTGGGTTCGTGACACCATACACCCTTCCTCCGAGCATGTGCATGAAGCGAGAGAATTAGTTCCTATCCTTATTGATTCCTGTTCCGAAAAGTCCTACAAAAAAATAGACATCTATCTCATACCATTGATTGATGAATTGAAATTATTATGGACTGAGGGGGTCAATACTTATGATGCATCTCGAAAGCAAAATTTCACCATACGGCAGCATTGATGTGGACGATAAATGATTTTCCTGCATATGGAATGCTATCTGGTTGGAGCACACATGGGAGGCTAGCATGTCCTTACTGTATGGATAATACAATATCATTTGTACTAAACATGGTGGGAAGTCCTGCTGGTTTGATTGCCATCGATAGTTTTTGCAGCTGATCACCCTTTCAGAAGACAAAAAGATGCATTCCTAAAGAACAGAATGGAACGAGATGAAGTTATATTCGAGTGGTTGTCCGGTCATCATATGGTAGCACATGTAGAAAATTTACCAGATATCACACAACTATGAGCAGTACCCGACACCTTTCAGGTTTTGGGAAGGAGCACAACTGGGTGAAGAGAAGCATTTTCTGGGAGCTACCTTATTGGTCGACTCTTCTTGTGCGACACAATCTAGATGATGCATATCGAGAAAAATGTCTTTGATAATGTGTTCAACATCGTTATGGATATAAAAGGTAAAACAAAGGACAACGAGAATGCAGTTTGGACTTATTCATGCTTTGTAAACGTCCAGAGTTAGTTAACTTGTTGAAGTAAATGGAAATCAATTAAACCAAAAGCAGTTTATGTGCTTGGAGGAGGACAAGTAAAGGAAGTGTGTCAGTGGCTGAAACAGTTGAGATTTCCTGACGGTTATGTGTCTAATATTGCTCGTTCTGTCAACGCCTGTGAGGGAAAAATATATGGAATGAAGAGTCACGACTGCCATGTGTTCATGCAAAGGTTGCTACCTATTGCATTTCGTGACATGTTGCCAAAGCCTCTATGGGGAGCATTGTCTGAGCTAAGTCGATTTTTCACGATTCTGTGTGCATCAGAACTCAGGCTTAAGGATGTGCAAACTATCGAACAGAATGTGGTCACCATCGTATGCAAGTTGGAGAAGATATTTCCGCCTGCATTCTTCGATTTGATGGAGCATTTACTCGTACATCTATCATATGAAGCTAAAGTCGGAGGGCCAGTACAATATAGATGGATGTATCCATTTGAGAGGTATATGCGAATCTTAACTTTTTTCTTCTTAGAATTGCACCTTATATATGATACGTTTCCCATTTGTCTTGTACATTGTTGATGTAGGTGTATGCATGACCTCAAAATGAAAGTCGAAATAAAGCAAAAGTGGAGGGTTCTATTGCTGAGGCATACATTATGGAGGAAATCTCAAACTTTTGTTCGATGTACTTTGAAGTAGACATACAAACTCGTCGTACTCAACCTCACGTAATGATGAGGGGGGGGGGGGGGAATCTGTGTTCAGATCGACTCTCCATATTAATCATCCTGGACATGCCTTCGGACGTTCTTCAACTCGTAGTTGGATGACAGAGAGTTATGCGCCGCAGAGATATATATTCTTTTAAATTGTGCTGAGCGAGTGTTATGTTGAGTAAGTGCTAAACTCACAATTTATTGTGTATAAACTTCTTTGCCCTTATTCTAGCTATTGAAGGTGGACTTCTATTCATATTGCAGACAAATGATTCAGAAATAATCCAAAAATCCACATCTCACTGATATGAGATTGATAAAGAACGAGAGAAGTCATTGGCTTATGGCTAAGAAAACGCGTAAGTGTACATGCTCAAAGAGTATTCAAGATAAGTTATGTTCACTTTTTAACTAGTTTTTCTATACGTAGGGTGAACACAGGTTTAATAATGATGAAAGAGTTCGTCAGATAGCCTATGGCCCATCGAAAATTGCACAGAACTATCATGGATTTATTGTGAATGGGTATAGATTTCATACAAAGACTATGGGCAGAGTAAGTCTACCATGAACAGTGGCGTTTGTGTAA
Organism: Colocasia esculenta; assembly: GCA_014218235.1. NCBI lineage: Eukaryota > Viridiplantae > Streptophyta > Magnoliopsida > Alismatales > Araceae > Colocasia > Colocasia esculenta. The sequence goes on along the minus strand of CM024758.1, from coordinate 145,007,188 downwards.
AGGAAGTACATACAATGAAAGTGAATATGACTACTATGGTATTGTAGAGGAGATCTTACAGTTGCAATATCTAGGACAAGACAATCATATTCTTGTTCAAGTGTCATTGGTTTGATCCGAATTCCATTTAAATGACACAAAACATGGGATTGTCGAGCTTAACATAAGTCGAAATGAATACTTATGAGCCATTCATTTAGCCACACAAGCCCAGCAGGTGTACTATACAAGCTATCCATCATCTACAAACAAAGAACGAAATGATTGGTGGTAGTTTGCAGAGTTAAGTCAAGATATTCTCTAATTATGAATTGGATATGACTGATCAGACACCTGAAGAGGTCAACGCAGAATTCTTTCAAGAAGACTTGGTTGAAAATGTAGAGTGACAGCTCATATTGGAGAAGACGAATTTGAAGCGCCAATTTCCTTGTCTAAAGGAAATGAGGTCGAAGAAGTTGATCCACATGAGATAAAAGGGAGTAGTGGAAGGCGAACAGAATTGAATGTGAAAGTTTTGATGAGGAGGAGGAATATACCAGTGATGAATGTGAAGATGATGATGAAGATGGGGCTAATTAGATATATCGTCATCATCTGAGAGGGAAATGGATATCATTTAAAAATGGGTAGAAATTTTTCACATCTAGTTAGTATATTAAAGTAGCCACTTTCAATATAAGCAATTGACTAATGAACATTAATTTTTTATGTTCCTATGAAGATATGGTGCGGGAGCACGATCGGGCTCCAGTTCTGGGAGGAGCAGCCATTGGAGGGGTTGTTGGCGGCATCAGGTATGTATATTTTTCTAGTGTATTTTTCTTTGTGCATTATTTATATATTTATGCCATTTAAATTGTTACAGCTGTTGGTCCTTCCTCTGTCCTCCTCATGTAGCAGCAGGTATGTATATTTAAAGTTGCACTTTCATTGTGCATTGATTCTTATGTCATAAAATTCTACAGGTTCGGGTGAGTTTACACCTCCTCATCCTAGAGTACCATGTATGTATATTTCAATTTGCAAGTATTCTATAGTCATTATTTAATTCTTGTACAATATATATTTGATGTGTATTTTTCTTTGTGCATTATTTATACATATTATTTATGCCATTTAAATTGTTACAGCTATTGGTCCTTCCTCTGTCCCTCCTCCTGTAGCAGCAAGTATATATGTTTAAAGTTGCACTTTCATTGTGCATTGATTCTTAGCCATAAAATTCTTACAGGTTTGGGTGAGTTTACACTCCTCATCCTAGAGTACCAGATATGTATATTTCAATTTGCAAGTATTTGTAGTCATTATTTATATTCTGTACAATATATGTTTGAAGTTATATTTTCTTTGTGCATTATTATACATATTATTTATGCCATTTAAATTGTTACAGCTGCTGGTCCTTCTCTGTCCCTCCTCCTGTAGCAGCATGTATGTATATTTAAAGTTGCACTTTCATTGTGCATTGATTCTTATGCTATAAAATTCTTACAGGTTCGGGTGAGTTTACACCTCCTCATCCTAGAGTACCAGTATGTATATTCAATTTGCAAGTATTTGTATAGTCATTATTTATACATATATTTATGCCATATATCTTGTTACAGTTGCTGGTCTTCCTCTATGTCCTCCTGTAGCAGCAGATATGTATATTTAAAGTTGTACTTTCATTATGCATTGATTTTATGCCATTATAATGTTACAGGCTCCGTTCAGTCTACACCTTCTCCTCGTATAGTAGTAGGTATGTATATTTAATTTGTAAGTATTGTATAGTCATTATTTATATTCTTGTACATTACTTATGTCGTTGTGCATTTTGTCAGGTCCGGTGCCAGAGGATGTTGTTAGTTACACGATGGGGGGAGGCAGTTTTCATGAAAGCACTCTGCGGGAGGTGTGGATAAATGGGTACGTAATAAACTTATATGTATCTTTTATTAAGGAGGTATATTTAGTTCATAAATCATACTAACAAGTTACATAATTATAGTGATAAAATAGAGCCCGCCCAAGTGTCTCAGTTCATCACAAGAAAATTCAGGCACACTTTCCTGGGCCTATTCATAGATTCAATGATTTCCCGATGGAGGTCCAGGAGTGTGTATCAGATGTTCATGGTATGTAATTTCTTATTATAATTTATTTGTTTTCTTATTCCTAAATTCAGTTAACTAACTCTTATCTGTACAGAGCAATCATCGATTCACGCATCGTTCGGATGAGGCACGGTCTCGATTAGTATGGACGACCACCGCCCGATCAAATTTTAAGCATTTGTTGTATAATGCGAGAAAAATGCACAGAAAGTTTGTCAGAGTGCAGACCCGACTCTTTGGAGGGAGCGCGCACCGACATGGATGAGGAGAGACTACTGGGAAAGTTTGTGCAACATATGGGCCGCAGAGAGATGGCAACAAACCTCCACAACAATGAAAGTGAATCGGGCGGCCAATCCAGAGGCCAACATGCATACAAGTGGGTCCGTCTCCTTTGCGACCCATCAGTCCAGATTGGTAAGTCATATGTCCATTTGTGATATATTTTATTCATATAGGTACTCATTTATGTCATGTTTTTCTATGAAATAGGAAAATGAGCTAAAACGGCCTTCGACATTTCAGGAGGTGTTTGATAAGACACACAAGAAAATGGTACGGATCAGTACATTAGCGATAGAGCCCGAGAGGTTGCGGTAAGTATTTACAGTCTATTCACTATTATTTTTTCTCTGTTACAGATTAATATTACTTGTCAATTTTATTTTGCAAGAGTCGTATAGCCAAAGGACAGAGAAGTACGCCGGGAGGAGGAGTAGCCGCAGTTAGATCCTGAGGTATGGGTTGTAGTATCTGGTGCCCCAAAGAAAGGCCATGTGTATGGTTTTGGGCACAGTATGGACACGAGCAGGGTGTTATCTGGCGCCTCGAGTTCAACCTCACAGACTAGTGCATTCACCACAGCTGGTGCTCCAGGTACTTCTCCCAGTGAGATGATGGGCTTCATCGAGATGAGATCTCTGGTTGGAGTCTCGTCTGGAAGAGACGATGGAGTCTCGTCTTGCTCACACGATGGAGTCTCGTCTAGTCCACGATACAGACGCAGGTGTCCGACGTTGTCCAGGCCGAGCTCTCCCAGGCCCTCTCCCAGGCTATCTCCCAGGCCCTCTCCCAGGTCAGCATTCCTCCTCAGGCAGCACCATCGACATCAGCATGGCCCCTCATGTGAGTAAATTTATTTTATTTTAGCTTTTCTATTTTAACAGTCAATTTTAGTTTTGTTTTCTTTAAAAAGGAAGAACTTAGCTAGGTTTGGGGGTCCAAAATTAGAAATACTAATTCGATTGGCCTCCGGTTCCTTCCAGCATGGTCGGGGCGATAAGTGTAACTTGTGAAAACTGACGGAGTTCAATTCAGACTCCCGGTTTGAGCTCGACGCTCAAATTCACATTAAGCAAGTTAGTTTAGTTTAAAAATGAAGAAGTTAGGTTTATGGGTTCAAAATTAGAAATACTAATCCGATCGGCCTCCGGTTTGTTCCAGCACGGGGGCGATGGTGTGACTTGTGAAAACTAACAGAGTTCAATTCGGACTCCCGGTTTGAGCTCGACGCTCAAATTCATATTAAGCAAGTTAGTTTAGTTTAAAAATGAAGAACTTAGGTTTGAGGGTCCAAAATTAGAAATACTAATCTGATTGGCCTCCGATTTTCCAGCACAGACCAGGGCGATGATTGTGACTTGTGGAAACAGACGGAGTTCAGTTCGGACTCTCGGTTTGAGCTCGATGCCAAATTCACATTAAGCAAGTTAGGTTAGTTTTAAAATAAAGAAGTTAGTTTGGGGGTCCAAAATTATAAATACTAATCGATCGGCATTCGGTTTGTTCCAGTACGGTCGGGGCGATGTGGTGACTTGTGGAAAACTGACAGAGTTCAATTGGGACTCCCAGTTTGAGCTCGATGCTCAAATTCACATTAAGCAAGTAGTTTGTTTTGTTTGTTTAAAAAGAAAAAACTTACCTAGGTTTGGGGGTCCAAAATTAGAAATACTAATCCGATGGCCTTCAGTTTGTTCCAGCATGGTTGGGGCGATGAGTGGGACTTGTGAAAACTAACGGAGTTCAATTCGGACTCCCGGTTTGAGCTCGACGCTCAATTCACATTAAGCAAGTTGTTTTGTTTTAAAAATGAAGAAGAGAAGTTGGTTTGGGGGTCCAAAATTAGAAATACTAATCCGATTGGCCCCCGGTTTGTTCCAGCACGGTCGAGGTGATGAGTGTGACTTGTGAAATTGACAGAGTTCAATTCAGACTCTCGGTTTGAGCTTGACACTCAAATTCATATTAAGCAAGTTAGTTTAGTTTAAAAATGAAGAAGTTAGGTTTGGGGGTCCAAAATTAGAAATACTAATCCAATCGGCCTCCGATTGTTCCAGCACGGTCGGGGCGATGAGTTGTGACTTGTGGAAACTGACGGAGTTCAGTTCGGACTCTCGGTTGAGCTCGACGCTCAAATTCACATTAAGCAAGTTAGTTTAGTTTAAAATAAAGAAGTTAGGTTTGGGGGTCCAAAATTATAAATACTAATCGATCGGCCTTCGGTTTGTTCCAGTACGGTCGGGGCGATGTGTGTGACTTGTGGAAACTGACAGAGTTCAATTTGGACTCCCAGTTTGAGCTCGATGCTCAAATTCACATTAAGCAAGTAGTTTGTTTTGTTTGTTTAAAAAGGAAAAACTTACCTAGGTTTGGGGGTCCAAAATTAGAAATACTAATCGATGCCTTCAGTTGTTCCAGCATGGTTGGGGCGATGAGTGTGACTTGTGAAAAATAACGGAGTTCAATTCGGACTCCGGTTTGAGCTCGACGCTCAATTCACATTAAGCAAGTTAGTTTTGTTTTAAAATGAGAAGTTAGGTTTGGGGGTCCAAAATTAGAAATACTAATCCGATGGCCCCGGTTTGTTCCAGCACGGTCGAGGTGATGAGTGTGACTTGTGAAATTGACAGAGTTCAATTCAGAACTCCCGTTTGAGCTTGACACTCAAATTCATATTAAGCAAGTTAGTTTAGTTTAAAAATGAAGAAGTAGGTTTGGGGGTCCAAAATTAGAAATACTAATCCAATCGGCCTCGATTTGTTCCAGCACGGTCGGGGCGATGAGTGTGACTTGTGAAAACTGACGGAGTTCAATTCGGACTCCCGGTTTGAGCTCGACGCTCAATTCACATTAAGCAAGTTATTTTTATTTGGTTTTGTTTAAAGAGGAAGAACTTACCTAGGTTGGGGGTCCAAATTAGTAATACTAATTCTATTGGCCTCGGTTTGTTCTCCAACACGGTCGTCGGGGCGATGAGTGTGACTTATGAAAACTGACGGAGTTCAATTCGGACTCCCGGTTTGAGCTCGACGCTCTAATTCACATTAGCAAGTTAATTTAGTTTAAAAATGAAGAAGTTAGGTTTGGGGGTCCAAAGTTAGAAATACTAATTCGATTGGCCTCCGGTTTGTTCCAACATGGTCGGGGCGAGAGTGTGACCTTTGAAAACTGACTGAGTTCAATTCGGACTCCGGTTGAGCTTGACGCTCAAATTTACATTAAGCAAGTTAGTTTAGTTTAAAAATGAAGAACTTAGATTTGGGGGGCAAAACTAGAAATACTAATCCGATTGGCCTCCGATTTTTTCCAATACGGCCAGGGCGATGGTTGTGACTTGTGGAAACTAACGGAGTTCAATTCGGACTCCCAGTTTGAGCTCGACGCTCAAATTACATTAAGCTAGTTAATTTAGTTTAAAAGTGAGTGAATAAAATCTAAAAATTTAAATAATTTATTGCTATAGTAGTATTTAATTTACTTATTATTGTTTATATCTATTGTAGGTTCCTTCATCGAGTCGCGTGGGAGGAGACGAGGACGAGCACGTGGACGAGGATTCATGATTTTCATTTCAGTGTTATTATTATTGTGGATATTTTTATTTATTGTGGACATTTTTATTATTGTGGGATCATTTATTATGTTGTGGATGTTTA
>CM024758.1:144808238-145001051 GCA_014218235.1 Colocasia esculenta | reverse complement strand
AGGACTAGTGCATTCACCACAGCTGGTGCTCCAGATACTTCCCCCAGTGAGATGAGGGGCTTCATTCGAGATGAGATCTCTGGTTTGGAGTCTCGTATGACCCAACGATGGAGTCTTGTCTAGTCCACACGATACAGATGCATGTGTCTGATGCTGTCCAGGCCCAGTCCCCCAAGGCCTCTCCCAGGCTATCTCCCAGGCCCTCTCCCAGGTCAGCATTCCTTTAGGCGAGCCCATCGACATCAGCACGGGCCCCTCATGTGAGTAAATTGATTTATTTTAGCTTTCTATTTTAACAGTCAATTTTAGTTGTGTTTCTTTAAAAAGGAAGAACTTAGCTAGGTTTGGGGGTCAAAATTTAAAAAATACTAATCCGAATGACCTCCGGTTTCTTTCAGCACGTCGGGGTTGATGAGTGTAACTTGTGAAAACTGACGGAGTTCAATTCGGACTGCGGTTTGAGCTCGACGATCAAATTCACATTAAGCAAGTTAGTTTAGTTTAAAATGAAGAACTTAGGTTGGGGGTCCAAATTTGAAATACTAATTTGATTGGCCTCCGATTTTTTTCCAACATGGCCAGGGCGATGGTTGTGACTTGTGAAAACTGACAGAGTCAATTCGGACTCCCGGTTTGAGCTCGACGCTCAAATTCATTTTAAAGCAAGTTAGTTTATTTTTTTTTGTTTTAAAAGGAAGAACTTAGCTAGTTTTGGGGTCCAAAATTATAAATACTCATCCGATTGGCCTCGGTTCCTTCCAGCACGGTCGGGGCGATGAGTGTGACTTGTGAAAACTGACGGAGTTCAATTCGACTCTCGGTTTGAGCTCGACGCTCAATTCACATTAAGTAAGTTAGTTTGTTTTAAAATGAAGAACTTAGGTTGTGGGTCCAAAATTAGAAATACTAATTCGTTGGCCTCCGTTTGTTACAGCACGGTCGGGTGATGGTTGTGACTTGTGTAAACTGACGGAGTTCAATTCGGAATATAGTTAAGCTCGACGCTCAAATTCAGCTTAAGCAAGCTAGTTTAGTTTAAAAGTGAGTGAATAAAAATATAAAAATTTAAACAATTTATTGCTTATAGTAGTATTAATTTAACTTATTATTGTTATATATCTATTGTAGGTTCCTTATCGGTGGCGTGGAGGAGACGAAGCACGAGGATGAGCACGAGGACAAGGATTCATGATTTCATTCATTGTTATTATTGTTGTGGACATTTTAATTATTGTTGTGGACATTTTATTATTGTGTGTTGTGGACATGTTATTATGTTGTGTTGTGAACATTTATTATTATTGTGGACATTGTTTTTATTTACACATGTTATTTTGTATATATATATATTTATATATATATATATTAAAAAATAAAAATAAAAATATAGAGACCGATTCGTGACCAAAATTATTCGTCATAAAATAGTGACCAATTTGTTGACCGTGAAACGTCGGTCGCATCAGCGACCGACGCGGTTCGGTCACTATTCAGACACTGGTTTAGTGACTGCATAGTGACCGAATAATTTTCGGTCACTGATAGCGACTGACGAATTCATTCACTAATTCATTCACTAAATTAGTGACCGTCATCGGACTGATCTGTTCAGTCACTATTCAGTGACTATTTTAGTGACCGAAATAGTGACTAAAATTTTCAGTCGCTGATAACGACTATCAGCGACCGAAGAATTCGGTCACTATCGGTCACTACCAGCAATGTGATAGTGACCGAAAGTTTTTGGTCACAGATTTGTGACAAAAAAATTCTTCACCGACAATTCGGTCTCTATTCAGTCACTATTCGGTCTCTGAACCATTTAGTGACCGAATAGTGACCGAATAGAGACCGAAATTGTCGGCACTAAATGCGCTTTTTCTTGTAATGACATAATAGTGTGTACAATAGCAAAAAATCTGTAATAAATACATCAAGAGCGAAATGTTAAATGTTCAATATTTATATGAAAAATATCGAATCATTGGAAACATTAATGTGAGTTGCCCTACACCATTTTCAAGCAAGCAATAACTTTATCCAAATCATGTAATAGTTTATGGAAATGTCAACCAATCTAGCATATAATAGTGTCATGCCAAACACCATGTAGATCTACTATCATTCTACACAAATGGTAAACGAATTTGAGTGGCTCCTCCCGGTACTGGATCGGCCCATTTGCACAGGTATTAGTCCAAAAGAGTCCCGAAGACCCAAAATATGTCATCCTATTTCCATTCTTGTCAAAGATTCAAGTAGGATTCTTGGGGAGCATTACAAATAACGAGGTTCCATGAGGTATGAGTTACTTTGAAAGGAATTTAAGGAATGTAACATGGATAAGTATTATGTGTTTAGAAAAAAATAATTCAATTAAGCGGGACATTGCAAGGATTATTCAAAAGAAAGTCTAGTTAGTGAGGAAGTTGACCTAAAGAGAAAGTTAAGTAGTTTTGAAGACAAGGGAGATACGTAGATTGAATAAGTCTAAGTTGCAAGGTTCGTAACAGAGTTGGTTGATTAGAACAAAGGAGTCGGACAACCAAACAGGGTGTCAGAAACATGTAAGAGTTGGTTCTTATAAAGGGCTTAATGATCATCACAGGTAATTGAGGAACTTGATATAATGTAGACATTGCAAGAATTGTTTCAAATAAAGCTTGGTTAACAAGTTGGGTTGATTTAGAGAAAAGGCTAAGCAAATCTGAAAACAAGGCAAGTTGAACAATATGGATTTCATGGTTTATGACAGAGTCGGCCGATCAGAATCGTGAAATTGGTCAACCAATTAGAGGGTTTCAGTTAACCGGACTCTGTGTTTTGGCCGATCAAACTCTCCAAAGTGGCTAGCAAGCTTTAAGCATGGGGAATGGTCAACCAAATGGATAAAATTGGTTGATCGAAAAAATATGATTGTCGGCCGAAAAATAGGGTTTGATCGACCGTTCCATCCAGAGTAGCCAACGTCCTACAAGTGAGGGGATCAGTCATCCGAAAGGATAAAATCAGTTGACCAATTGGTCAGAATTGGTCGACCGAATCTGAAGGATTGGTCGGCTGTTCCTTCCATAGTGGTTCTGGTGTTTCATAAGAGTGGAAATCGGTCAACCGAAACATAGAGAATGATCGACCGATTCTGGTGACCAGATTCATTCTAGCCAGACTTCCTGTTATGGTTGGGTATAAATCGTGGTTTCTCGATTCTAGGTGCAATCCTGTACTTAAGAATTATTGTTTAGAGGACGAAAGAAGGTTCTCAAAATAAGTGTACCAGTTCAAGTAATCAAGAAATGTCTGTAATGAGAAGAAGAGAGTGAAAAATCTTACTTTTCTTGAGTATGGAAATAAGCAACTGGAAATTGTATAGAGGAACCTACCTTATGGTCGGGAACACTCTCGAGTCACAACGAGTTCCCTAAGTAACACTGTAGGAGTTGCAGTAGTATTTCCCTCTGCATCTCTCTTTTCTTTCTCTCTCTCTTTCTTTTCCTGAAGGTGGGATGATGATGGAATGGAAATGGAAGAAGAAGAAGAAAAGGGAGAGAACGAAAGATGATAGGATAGGACTATAGAAGATGGTTCGAAGGGGGAAGTAGGGGGTGTGAGCCTCATAAGTCACTGTTTCAGCAAGGAAACTCCCCCAAAATCAAAGTAACGAAAGTAATACGGTAATAGGTGTGCACAACTAACAGAAATAGATGTACACAGAATTAAGTGTTGTAAGTAAATAAACTGCAAGTACTATAAATAATTAAATAAACAGCAAGTCATGCACAGGTGTACGAGCTAGTGGGGAACAACACTATACTCGGGTCACGAAGCTAGCTTGCGACACCAACAATCGACTCGGACAAGCAACACAAGACTACCTCTCCGTCTCGCAGCCACAAAAGAAAGGCCCAACTGCGGCTCCACCTCTACAAGTACAATAAACTGTGGAGTCCGACCAACACCACCTGTAGGCAACCAAGCTGCATACCCACACTTGACACAGCTGTAGGGGTTCTGGAGTCCTTATAGTGAGGTTGTAGAACACGAGACTAGCTGGAGGCCAGTACGTCTACTGGTGTCCATCCCCCAACCATGAGTATGCTACAAGCGACCGAAAAGAAAGTCGACCACACCACAAGTCGTTGCCCCACTGCCATCTTTCCCTCTGTCGGATGTACAACTCGACAAACGAGTGAGGGTGTCTAGGAAGATGACACAAATCTCTATGATACACACAGTACCAAGACAAACTCTGAGCACTAACGTGTCTAACTCACAGAGAATCCGAGGTACCCGACTAGAGAGGTAACCATGGTAAGCGTTGAACCACCAAGCCTGACCACACTCAAATCTAATAAGCATGTTAATCATTAACCATAGAACATAATTAGATGCCTTTAGGAATAACTGCATACACTTAATTAAAGAGTAAACACCATAAAGCACTGCCTAAATGATCCATACTTCAAACAAAAACCCATCAGCCTCAGGAATGCGGTGGGATGGGAGGACACGTTAAGAACCTGTCGCCCCGATATGTCATGTTCTAAATGAGAATGTGTCGGGGCTACTGGTTGCATTATGAACGCGTTCACCTAGTCCGTCGCATTCTCAAACAGAACACACATACCACCAATCTCATTTGGAAATCATAAAAATTTGCCATTTCCACACACATGCTAGATCTGCGAGCAATTAACTCAATAAAGCAACATGAATATATCTAAAAAAATAGTTTCCAAGCATTCTACCATGCAATCCACGCAAGAAATGAGAGAATCTCTCTACCTACGCGAAGAACGCCACTCGATCACATTTCTCGCGCTCCAAACAGCCTTCTCATGTGGAAAATGTGCTAAACCACAAACTCCCAGATCGAAATCGCCACAACACCCCTCCACGAAGCTCACCTCAGTCGAATAGGGTTGTTTGCTCTGTTTGGCCGACAAACAAAACTTCGGACTGAGAACGCGCTCTAGCAGGCCGCTGCGTTAAGGACAAGCCGTGTTAGGCCACCGCGTCATGAACACAACACCACACGGCAACCCAACATGCACCACACGTTGCACATGCGGCCAAAGGACCCAAAACCAACGATGTTGAGGTCGCGACGTGGGTGGAGGCTGCACCCTGAACACAACATCCTCCCCCACCGCATTCTCAACCGAAAACCAGTGGGATATGGGGGCAAAAAACTCCGGTCCTAACACGCACATAACCTGTTAGAACTCAAAACACAACTCAAATGCCACATATTGGCCCAAAAATCGCCCAATTAAGATCCGAATGACCATGACATTACACATATGATAGAGGTGTTACGTTACGTAATTATTTAAATAAAACCAAAATAATTCGTTTAGGGTTTTTTGGGACTCTAATTTTATATCTAAATGATGATCAATAAGGTGAAACTTAGAACACAAGCTAATTGGAAGATGATACAATTTATGATGATTTTATTTTTTATTTTTTTAATATATAATTTAGTTGAGTGAAAATTACTTTAAAAATTAATAAACTAATTTAATCTCGATATCTGTGCACCAATAATTCTCAATGTCCTCATATCTAGAGCCAACACATTTTTCTGAGAAATATGGTGGTGTTCGATCTAAATTATGTTGTCGGAATCATGTGACGTCCTGTCGAGGTGCATATCAGAAGACATTAGTAATATTATGTTAATAATGTAAAAATGTATCTAAATTAAGGGTAATCTGTTTTGTGTAAATGCTCATGTCTCATGTAAGAATTATTATCTCTTTCAATTTTTCAATGTCGTATTGTTATTTTAATATTCAAGTTTGGGATGTTATAGGGTACTTAAGTTATGAGCATTAAACATAACTACATATATATTAAAAATAAATTTAAACTTCTATGATATTTTCATGAATCCCTTTATTATCTCTTATTCTATACACCATGCAAACCCTAAAACTACTGGTAATCACTATGTTGATAACAATGAAATTACTTAATCATTTAAAAGACATAAAAGGTATCGAATACAAAGATCTAATTCAAATAATATCTTTTTCTTATTATTATTGTTATTTTAGAACACCCTTACCATCGCTCCGTTGTTCTACAACTCATATAGAATGCCGAGCAATTGTTTCCAAACCTCTATTGGCATCATGAGAACCCTTCGTTGGGTATTCCTATTGTTCGACTGGAACTCCCTCGCAAAGGCCTTTGTAAGTTTCTGTGAGCATGGAAATTCTCTAAGACGCCAAGCAGGTTGTATCATTAAGACATATACGAACCATGGGACCATGTCAGATCTGTATTGCATGCCCTAACCAGCCTTGAGTCTCTGATTGAAAACATGTCCTACCTGTCATCCGCATTCTTAACGCGGTATACTTGAGGACCATGTCTTCTATGCTTGTCGCTCCCGATCTCCTAACCGTGTTCGTGTCGTGGCTGGATGGTAGACTACGTTCAGCCTCGTTTTACCAGCGGCCTATGTATTCTATGCAGTAGCTGTTACTCATGCGTTTCTCATACTGTTTCACGAGGAGAACCATTGTATGTTTCTAAGTAATTATAAATAATCTCTTCTCTCTCTCATCCATGATAATCTCATCTATTCGTCCGTGAAATCTCATTTACTCGTTTTTATCGTTCATCTTGTCCTTAGAACTCGCTTGAACATTTGATATGATTGTCTAGATGAAAATATATGACCCAATGCATGTGCATATAGAGTCCTATCTGGTCCTGAGAGGAGCACACAAAAATACTTGTACGTGCAAAAGTTTAATGACACGGTGTGGCATTGCACCAAAGTGCTTGTTATTGATTAATCTACGACAATCAACTCTTGATGTGCTTGACATGATAATATTTGACTTGACTTGACTTGTACATGTTGTCTTGTTGGGTATTTACTCATGATATAGTCAATTCTCTCTCTTGCTATACATGTTACTCGTTATTGTTCTATATTTAGACATCTTGCTTGTTATTACTTGATATCAACATGCTATTGTTCTCTATAATTGTCATGACTTGTTATTCATCAAATAGTTATTCTCTTTGTTAAGATGTTAATTACTTAAAGCATGTCTGGCCAAAGAGATATAAATTTTATTGAGCGTTCACTCATCAAGTGTTACTTAATATTTTTTAGGTGAGTCGGATGACGATACACACAACAATGGGGATGGTCAATAGTGATGAGCGTCCCGAATGAACAACGTGTTATAAAAGAGTCACCATAGTGTCATAGTAGAGTCTTGGTGAAATCTAGTTAGTTAGTTGTTTTTACTCAATTCAATGTAAGTTTCACGATGAGCCCTATGTATTGGCTTCGTATTAGTGGTTGTAATAGTACCTAATAATTTGATATCAATAAAAATTTAGAGTGTAATATTGCTTCATTGTTGCCTTTTGTATTTAGTTGGCTCTAAATTACACGATTGATTGATATGCATATATATATTTGCTCGTGTCCCATTTTCACAATCGAAACGTGACAAAAATGATTTGAATTTGTTAGGGATTGTTCATTTTCTTGTTTAGAATTCAAACATTGCATTGGTTTGTTTATGTATGTGTGTGTTGTGTTTTGTCCCATATTAAATATCTAAAAAAGTTAGAAGACTTTAAATATGAGGTTCTTACTTAGATGAGTTAGGGGACTTTACACACACGGGCGCGGTTAAGCCCAAATCGAGTGACTCGAGGGGACCCAAACTAGAAACCAAGTAAGTAGATGCAACACATGTGATTATCGTATGTAAAAAAGGGATAGAGGGTGTAAATCCCCATCCCCCTGATTTTGCTAATTTTTTACCTTGTTATATATATGTATATATATATTTGAGTCTCGCTCCCCCTGATTTTGTTGTTTTTTTACCTTGTTTTGTTTTTTTATATTTGAGTCTCGTTGTTTCTCTTAATAGGATGAACCCAGCTGCTCTTACCGATGCGGTTTAATGTGGTTGTTATGGTCTTCAATGAGGAGATGGACTGCCGATGCGTCTAAGGGATCCTCAAATCAGGTCTTCTTTGGTTTTGCTATTCAAGGGAAGAGAGCTGCTTTCATGGTTGTCCCTCTCCTTCTCTCTGTGCGTCTTCTTCTTCCCCAATAGTGCACTGTTCTGAGTTTTTTCATGAGATGATTTGAGCTTGAATCTGCAATGCGAGCAGTTGTCAAATTTTAGGAGAATATATATTACTAGTTGGCCTATATGTAGAGGGATAATCTATTCTCTAAAGATATAATTGATTTATTGGCGTTTCAACTAGATGATGTTCTTCTGATCTCTGTGAATACATCTCTTATTCTCTCTGCAGATTTGAGTCACTATCTACTTCATCCATATATGTTTCAGATTACTTAAAATTATATCATAATACTCTTCAGTTTTGAATCCAACCACATAGGAAAAATTAACCTAACAGAATATCCCCTCCACCCTCACAGCCCCCCATCTCTTTCTCTTGCACGGAAAAGGTTATTTTCAGTGTTTTCATATTAAAAATCATTTAGTAGTTCTATCCATATTTTTAATAAAATATTTTTTTAGATTGCGACGGCCACTTAATGGGTTTTTTATTAATTAATCATATTATTTAATTAATTAATCATATTTTAAAATATTTTTCAAAATAATCACCAAATTACCACGGCGGCAACTTGGTGACCGGGAGTGGGGATGGCAGAATAGGCTAGGAGTCGGCAATGCCAACGCCAGCTCCAAAGTCGGCATTGGCATGCCAATGCCGACTTTGGAGCTGGCGTTGGCATTGCCGACTCTAAAGTCGTCATTGCCAATGCTGATTTCACTATGTTAAAAAAAAAAAAAAACCTCTCGAAAGCGCACTCTGTGTTTTCACAAGAGCCGCGCTCTGTGAAAACACAGAGCCGCACTTGTGTTTTCACAGAGCGCGGCTCTGTGAAAACACAGGCAGCACAAACAACAATTTAATTTGAACAAAATTTTGAATATTTTTTTTGATTAATTTTATATTGAAAATTTATAGAGTTTTATCATTATGTATATAGATAGAATTCTCTCAACTCAACGTCTAGATTTTGGATTAGAATTCGAGTCTTTTAATATGATATCAAAGTATATTTTTAATAACAAATTATACGGTTGTATCATACCTCTATGTATTTTAAATATTATTTAATCTAAAAAAAACGGACAGCACCTCCCCTGTTCCACTTATATTATCATGATTTGTACCTATTCCTGTACGATAACATTTATATGTATATGTCAAGGATAATCACAATAACATGCCAAAATGTTTGTAGATGTTCAAGTCATATATACATCATATCTAAATCACAAATACATCAAAATAACTATGCACACGAAAAACACAACAAAAAATATCAAGTACAGAAATCATCTCAAAAAAACTTGGAAACCATCTCTTCTTTTCCTTTCTAAATGCTCGACCTCGACCACGACCACAACTGTGACACTGCTCATGTGCATCAACCTTTGTCTCCGACTGTGACTGTGTCTCATGCACTAAGATAGCATCACATGACTCTGACTGTGCTGTCTCAGAATCCATGTCCTCATCTATCTGCCTATGTCTCTCCAAGTAGATCGACCTGACTCTACTGTGGTAGTGTGCTAGTCGAACCTCTGTGACGTCGCTGGCGACGATATGTACCTACTGTAGACTGTGTGGCTGTGTATCTGTCATATGCCCTCATTTGTCAGTATCTGTGAAGCTCCTATGTGACCATACTGTGAAACTGTCATAACATCTGGAGAACACTGAGATGGTCCTGCATCATCTGGCTGCTGTGGCGTGCCTGCACATGGCTCTGAAGGTCCTGCATGTGATGTACATGAATCTGTCCGCTGAGCCTGAGATAACACACTATCATGTACATCTGCATGGCTATAATCTAGACTGTGTACCATCCGATATATCATCCTGAAGGCCATCAGTAGCCATCATATGTAAATGCTTCATACCTTCTATCAGACTCGTCTCTATGTGATCATGCAGCTCATAACGCATATCATTAGTGAAACCTGGCCGCCCATGTACCGTCTGATGATAGACCAATACCAAGACATATACTCCACTCTACCAATACCAACAATGTGCTCATCCGGTGGTATAATGTAATCTCTCCGACGATGCCACATCTGTAAAAATGTGCAAAATATCTAGCCCAATCAATATGCCCACAACCCCTCCGGGTGACACGATCTAATGGATCAACAGGACCAGGATATGCTGTACTCTACCAAACTGTCTAAATACTCTATTTGGAACATGCATCTCAACAATAGAAAAACAAATAAGAGGAACCCGAGACAACCAAAGATCAAATGTCTGCCTCGAAACAGCTGGTAATATCTGCAATATATCAAAAGTAGTATGGCTCCCACCTAACCTGTGTTGAAATGCATGATGTAAGTGTAAGTACTATATCCTCTATGTACAATACAATAGGTTTCATTATGTTTACCTAATAGTCCTTCTGATGATAAGCTCTGATCTATATAATCTCAAAACATGTCGAGGGTTATTTTGTCTCTGCTCTCGGAACATTCCACCAACAATTTATTTGTGAGTTAGTAAAATTTCTATAATCAAATAGTCATCATACAACATTCTAAATTTACCTGTGACCCAAAGCCATGTCATGTGCCAGTGGATGGATCGCAATATCAGGACGTCCCACATGTAGTCGCTCCCAAGACCACAACTACAAAATAAATTAATATTTAGAAATGCAATAAATTGTTAGAGGCAAATAAGTATGCATTAAATGACAATTACCTGAAGAAGAGTCAATGAAACACAAATGGCCTTCGCATCCGACTTGCATGCAGTAGACAATTGACGATAGAGATAAGCAAGCGTCGCACCACCCCACGAGTATCTACTAGCTCGATCAAAGTCCTCTAGAAGGGGTAGATACATAAGTGGCACTGAGTTTCCTGTCTTATCACTGAAAATAGTACAACCCAAAAGAGTAACAAGTATGCTCGTGCATGTCGTCTAACAACCTCCACTGATGCATCATCTGCGATAACTGCAAATCTCTCTCGCAACCAAGATAATTTTACAGAACCGCGTCGAAATAGTATGTAAACAACAGAAATAAATATTTTCAAGAATATGTGTAAAACACACATAAAAAAACACTTACTAATTGTGATGAGGAGGTTGTACCCCTGGACATGTACTTCTATAATGTCCTGGTTGGCCACAATGGCTACAATGGTTATGAGATGACCTTCTTTATTTGTATCTATATGCATATGAAGGCGTCTGCTATGTGGACGACCACTTTGCCTGCGACCAAATGGAGGTTGCAATGTAGCACCTCGATGCGGAGGCCAATTTGACTGTCCAAAACAGGATGAAAAGCAAACCCATATGTCTGTCGATAGGCCTCCATAGAATAAAATACAGCACAAAAGTTCAAGTGTGAAATATTTGCTGAAAATGATCTACAAGATGCCTCTATGTGAACACAAGGAACCTGTCATGCAATAAACATTGCAGGAGCAACTACATTGTGGTCCCAAGTTAACAGTGTATTGATGTTCGTGGAATTAGTTACTTGAAACTCATGTCTAGAAAATCTGATGACCTGACATCTTCTAGCCTCTCGCTCAGTGACACGAAGTTGGACTTCTACACTAGGAGCATATGATGATTCCCAATTCAAACCATCCTCACGTCGTTTAACAAAAAATTTGTTTACCTGTAGAAAGTTTTTTTCAATAAAGTCTGGATAGGCAAACCTCGTGCACCTTTCAACACACTATTAAAACTTACTAAAATATTTGTTGTCATCATACCAAACCGCTTACCATCATCATATACCTTTGTCCATCTTTCATAACCGACATCTTCCAACCATTTCTTTACTTCAGGATTCATTTCTTCTATTTTCTGTATGAAATGTTGAAATTCAAAGATACATGTTCTAGTCGCTGCAGACCATAACAGACCTGTCAATGTCTTATCACGAAATATTTTTTGAAAATTATCAGCAAGATGTCGTAAACAGCAACGATGGTAACCAATAAGAGGAGGAAATATCTCAGGTACTGCACGCTCCAAACCTCTGTGTCGATCAGAAATGATTGCAAGACCAACTCTATTTGTAACTTTCTCTCTGATGCACGCCAAAAACCATGCCCAATAATCGTCATTTTCCCATTCAACAATAGCGAATGCAAGGGGAATAACCATCATCTACATCTACACTAGTAGCAATCATCAAACACCAGAATATTTTCCATACAGGTGTGTTCCAACACTTATCAATGGCCTGCAATGTGGAAACCCATGTATGGAAGGTGCAAATGACCAAAAAACTCTCTGAAAACGAAAGACAGATTGTTCTACATAGGTGAACTGCACAACTGTCCCCGGATTTGTCAATTGAATAGCCTCTAGATACCTGGGTAGTAGCATATGATGATTCCCAACTGCCGAAGATTTGTTTCATAGACAAACATTTTGCAATCCATGCTTTCTTATATGAAATTTCAACATAATATTCATCTAGTATTCTTCTCACAATCTCTTCTGGAGTAATGTTAACTTTATCTTCACAGCTGACAAAATCACCTTTGAACAAAACGAGATGTGCATTGGCGATTAGAACTTTGCAATATTGGATTCACACATGTATGAGGTCCAGAATATTTTTTTATTTTGAAATATTCAAATCCCTTGACAACTGATACATGAACCCTCCATGCACATGTATCATGAATGCATTGAGTTGTAAACATCTTCGTGTGACTTCATGTCACCTTATATTGGACACTATGTTTAACTGAATATGCTTGCAATGCATATATCAAATTCTTCTTCTTTGTAAAAATTTGTCCAACATGAGGCTCTTCACCCTCTAAAGTACAAGGTACATCTATCCATTCATGAGAATTATTCATTATGGCTTTATCTATCCATTGATCAAAGTGAATACATCTGAAGGGTCTTACTCATATTCAATTTCTGTATTATTACCCTGACAATATCAGATAATGGTTCATCATCTTCCTCTTCTATATTCTCATTGTCATCTATATCATCTTGTGAATCTATTTCTGTAAGGCCCTCAAATTTTGTCCTTTTATTTTGTTGTGTGTGTAAATTCGTGTTTGTGTGTAAATATTGTGTATGCATATGTAGATATCTACGTACATATTAGCTAGGTGTACTTATGTGTGCATGTGTATGTTTAGATATAATTATTGTTGTTTGCATGGTGTAGTAGTGTGTACACTATACTATATATATATTGCATGTATATATAGCGTATATATGGTTTCCTGCATGGTTTAAGCTCTGGCCGAAGAGCAAATTGGCGTCAACATGGATGGACGTCCATGTTGAGTAAACGTCTATGTCGATGGACGCCAACTATTAAGTAACGGCCATGGATGTGGACGTCTACTTCTCTGATTTTTGTGCGCAGTAGACCCCAAAATTCCGGATTGGGCTTACTCACCGATTGGGGAGATGTCCCCAACGACTCTCACCTCTCCCATCAGGCCTTGCGTGAGATCCCAAGCCCCATCTTATAAAAACACTACCCCTGCAACCTGAAAGAGCTCTCTTGGCTCTTTGCAAAGAGGGAAACCCTAGCTGTGAGAGAACAAGAGAAACCAAACTTTGAGAGCTCAGATCCGGCGATTTGAGGCTTCTTCTGACGAGCTATTTCAACTGAGAGGAAGATTGGACATAGGGGAAGGCTTCCCCAACGCTGGACTGAAGGCTACTTCATCCTAGAACCTAGAGAAAGGAGTTTGTGGAGGCTTCTTGGCACTGCCCAAGGAGAGCTTCAACAATCTTTTGATCCCTTTGGAGGTTTTTCTAAAGGCAAGTAACCCATCCCCGTGGTGCATGTACATGCCCAGTAGGTCTTAGGTATTTTATGGGATTTTATTCGTGTCTTGGAACCCCACATTTCCCCCATCTTTGGAGTTCAGTCTGTGTTTTTGCACAGACAGGAATGTAACGGTGAGATCCCTTGCCGTTAAGATCTCCAGTTGGCGGCAGACGATGCTGCCGTTAACCCCTGTGAACGGCCAGCCTTTGCCGTTTAGTTCTTTAGGACATAACATGAAACTGTTCTTCCTTATATATGATTATTACAGATTTCTTCGCATGAGGATATATTGTAAATGTTATATGCTATGTAATATAGATAATGGAATGCATTGTGAGATTTTTTGTAAATTTTTGTAATTAGTATAAATTGTTAGGTTTATGTGAAATGCATGTTAGATAAAGATCTTGGATAGGATAACTTGTTGTTCACCTGATTCGTGAAGAATTTGAATGCCGTATTTTTTAGATCATGCGTATGTATGTCAGTCTCTGTCCCGAAAATTTGGGAATTTTCCCATGATCATGTGATTTATTACAATTTCTGTACTGAAAATTAGAAAACATGTGCAGTTCTTGTAAAACTCACAGTAAATTGTATGATGTGAAATAAATTCGGGGAAAACTTTTGTGGTAATATGAATGATAGATGCAGGTTAGTGCACTGTCAAAACACAACCATGATATTATGCTTCCATGATAACTGATTTATGAATGCCATGTGGTTGAATTTTTATTTTCTGTAAATTTAATATAGTTCAGAAAAATATGAAAATTTGCATGTGTGGTCTGAAACCTACAAATAGCCTGTGGTTAAAATCTCATATGATTTGGCAATAGCAGAGTACATTGTGAAATTTCCATGTGAAAATGAGCTATTAATGCGTGCTTAACATGATTATGGTTGGATAACGTGTTTTCAGCATGATTAGAGTAAATTTCTGAGTGTTTAAATTTATCAACAATAGTATTAAGTTAGGGAAAAACACCCATGTGTAAACCGTATGAAATGTGTGTGTTAAAAATCAAATGTGTAAAATGTGTCGTGTGTGACACTGCTTCCATATATAGAGGGCTGTGGAACTGTACCGTGGAAAGGTCCCCACGGGAAGGTTCAATGTGTTAAGATCCTAAGGGCATTAGGATGAAATCCTAGAGGTGGACAAGTACCACTGGTTAGGGTAGAGATTACTTCTCCGGTCTGCGCAGTACCAAGAGCCGTCACTGTGTTGCCTAGGTGGCGTCTATGTGTTATGTGATGTGAATGTGTCCTTCTAGTGGTGGTTTGGACTATGTGTCACGGCATTTAAATGTGAAAATGTGAATGTGTATATGTGCAAATTGTGTAGTGCGAACATGTGAATGTGTAATGTGTAAATGTGAACAATGCGAACGTGTAGTCATGTGAAACCAATGTGTTAAAAATGCGAACTTGTGATTTATGTTATGAAAATGTTAGATTCATGTCAAACAACAACCTTAATATGTTTATAATGGTGTTTTATATGTGCAAAAGCGTGTAGAATCCATGTTAGGGGTATTTCCTTCTTATGTGTGAAAATCCCATGCTAAATTTGCTATCATGTTGTAGTTAAATGTAAGTGTAGTTCTCATGTGAATGAATGAGTAGAAAGTATGCGGTAGGTATTTCATTTTGGATTGACATAAACCATGTATCATGCGTAGTGAAATTAGTAGAAATATCATGATAGGTAGTTTTCTATTATTGAACAACCATGCTACATTTTTTTGATTAACGAATTGAATGAATGGCCTACTTGTGATGTATGCATGTATGATGTGTATGGAGTTTACTTGATGAGTCTTTTAGGCTCCCTTGCTTCGGCGTACAGGTTTAGCAGGTGACCCTACTTCCTTGGAGGAGACCGTTGAGAGCGACTCTGAGCGAGGAGAATAGAGTGTTGTGGAGTCACCATTATTGTACCTTACTTTCATAGTATGTAATTGAGACTTATGTAATCGAAGCTTATGTAAATTGTGGACGAACAATGTAATTTGAATTTTATATTTCATTATGTAGACTTAGTTCCTTAAATTGCTATATGGATCATATATGTTTAATGTAGATGATGAAATGAAAAGACAGTAGTTCTTTTACTTCCGCTACTCTGTATTCATATTTGTGTACATCTCAATCATGTGTGTTAGTGCTTGGGTAAATGTCCCCTGTGACGAGACGCACTATACCGACGTGGATTGGTATAATCGTACCAGTATAAGGAGGGTCGTCACAGAGATTGGTATCAGAGCGACTGGTTGAGATTGTACATAAATATACATAAGTCATCATCTTTATTACATGCTAAGTCTTTATAGAGTTGTCCACATGTGTAGAATTGATTAATAATGAATGAAAGATAGATAAGAAAGTGGTTAGGGACTAAATAACATAGTTTCTAATAGTTATTAAATTAATTACAGCTTATGGCTTCACGCAGTAGACGTGGTGGTGTACCTACTCGTGATGGCGAGCAGAGGAGAGATGAGCCTAGACGTGAGGAGCAGACTGAGCAGCAGGCCCCGGCACCTCAGGGTCCTGTACTTCCCCCACCGCCACCTGTGGATTATGGAGTGTTCATGCAGGGTCTAGTGCAGGCCATGCAGACGCAGGCCCACACCCAGGCTGCACTCCAGGCTCAGATGGAGGCTCAGGTTGGAATAATAAAATAAAGAGTAGTCTGTTTTATTTAATTGCATGATGTTGTTTGAATATGCATTACTTGTTGTTTGTTGTAGCAGGCCCAGGTTCCAGTTCCCCAGGCTCAGAACCATGGTGGACCCTCCATCATGGAAAGATTCAAGAGGATGTTGCCACCCTCTTTTAAGGGGGAGAGCGACCCATTACTAGCTGAGAGCTGGATGAAGGAGATCGAGAAGATCTTTCGGGCTGTTAGGTGTGCGGACGAGGACAAGGTTACTTTAGCCACCTATATGCTACAGGTATGTGTTAGTTTTATATGCTTGCTATCATGTTAAATTAGAGCTGTTAGTTGGTGCTTATGAAGGTTGTGTTGCAGGAGAGAGCCGACGTGTGGTGGGCTTCCTTACTGCGTACCCGATTCGAGGACGGTGCTATTGACGTTGCTTGGGACGAGTTCGTGAGGCTCTTTCGGGCCAAGTTCGTCCCCGAGCATATCCAGGACAGGATGGAGCAGGAGTTCCTTTCCTTGACTCAGGGCTCCAAGACTGTACTCGAGTACGAGGCCAGGTTTGCTGAGTTATCTAAGTATGCACCTCCATAGTAACTGATGAGCGCAGGAAGGCAAAGAAGTTTGTGATGGGCCTTAAGCTATCACTGAGGATGAGACTAGTGGCGTTTGATCATCGTACCTTGGACGAGGCCCTTAGCGCTGCTTGTAGGCAGGAGGTGAAATGGAGCAGTACCTCGAGGAGAAGAAAGCTTTGCAAAAGAGACCTGCGGCCCCTTTCCAGCGCAGGATAAGAAGAAGGCAGCGTACCAGACACCGCAGTGTCCAGTGGCAGCTAGCAGTACTCAGGTACCTT
Organism: Colocasia esculenta; assembly: GCA_014218235.1. Classification (NCBI taxonomy): domain Eukaryota; kingdom Viridiplantae; phylum Streptophyta; class Magnoliopsida; order Alismatales; family Araceae; genus Colocasia; species Colocasia esculenta. Next base: position 144,983,675 of record CM024758.1, on the reverse strand, counting down.
CTCAACGTTCCCCTGGTGTGAAGAAGGAGTGTCCCCATTGCGGGAAGACACACGGTGGTGCAGAGTGTTGGATGGTAGCGGGAAAATGCTTGCAGTGCGGGAGCAGTGACCACAAGATCAAGGATTGTCCGAGACTTCAGCAGGGAGTCCAGCGCGGAGTGCCAACCCCAGCAGTGGTAGCAGCAGCAGCGCCAGCTACAGGAAGACCAGGAAGGCCTCGAGCCCAAGCTCGAGTGTTTGACCTAGCACGAGAGGATGCCGAGCAGGCGGAGCATGTCACCGAAGGTACGGTTTTACTTCTAGGTGTGCACGCTCGGGTTTTGTTTGATACGGGTGCCACTCACTCATTCATTTTCGAGCGTTTCTAGCAGCAGTTAGCTATAGAGTCAGGCGTAGAGTCTGAGGATTTAGAAGTCTCGTTGTCTGTACACACACCCACCGGGAAGGTATCGATTGGGAAGTGTATTCCATCGTTACCTGTGTGTATTGAGGATAGGGTTTTAGATGGGTGTTTCTTCTTGCTAAAGATGAAGGACTTTGATGCTATTCTTGGTCTGGATTGGCTAGAGGAGCACTATGCATTAGTAGATTGTCGTCGGAAGAGGATTATTTTCGCATTCCTGGTAAGGACGAGTTCTCTCATCCCTTACCAAGAACTTGGCGGGAAAGTTGGTCATCTCTGCCATGAAGGCGATGTGCATGGTAAACAAGGGTTGTGACGCTTTTCTTGCTAGCATAGTGTTAGTACCCGAAGCTGGTGAGTCACCTACTCTTGCAGAGATCGAGGTAGTGTAGGATTTCCCAGACGTCTTTCCCGATGATTTGTCTGGATTGCCACCGGATAGAGAGATAGAGTTCACCATAGAGTTGCTTCCGGGCACCTCTCCTATCTCGAAGGCTCCATATCGGATGGCACGTGCGGAGTTAGCCGAGTTAAGGAGGCAATTGCAAGAATTTCTAATTAAGGGATTTATTCGCCCTAGTGTTTCCCCTTGGGGCGCACCTGTCTTATTCGTAAAGAAGAAGGATGGATCACTTAGGTTATGCATCGATTATAGGAAGCTAAACCAAGTGACAGTGAAGAACAGGCATCCCTTACCTCGTATTGATGATTTGTTTGACCAGCTGCAAAATGCATCAGTCTTTTCTAAGAACGATTTGCGATCTGGTTATCATCAGCTGAGGATTAGGAGTGAGGATGTGTCCAAGACGGCATTTAGAACTCGTTATGGACATTATGAGTTTTTGGTCCTTCCTTTCGAATTGACCAACGCCCCTGCAGCGTTCATGGATCTCATGAACATGGTTTTTAGGCCGTACTTAGATAGCTTTGTTGTGGTATTTATCGATGATGTGTTAGTCTACTCTCCGGATGAGGCCACACACCCGTCAGCATTTGAGGGTAGTGTTAGAGGTTCTCCGTGAGCACAAGCTGTATGCAAAATTCAGCAAGTGCGATTTTTGGTTGCGCGAGATTCATTTTTTGGGCATGTTATCTCTGTTGCTGGTGTAGCAGTTGATCCAGCAAAGGTCTAGGCAGTTATGGATTGGGAGACCCCCAAGACCCCTTCGGAGATTCGTAGTTTTCTAAATTTGGCTAGTTACTATCGGCGATTCATTGAGAGATTTTCATCCATCGCAGCCCCATTGACTCAGCTTACCAGAAGGAGGTGAAATTTGTGTGGTCCGAGACATGTGAGAGTAGCTTTCAATTATTGAAGGCTAAACTTACTTCCGCTCCGGTATTGGTATTACCTAGTGGTGCTGAAGGTTTTGCCATTTATACGGATGCATCTCGGTTTTGCCATTCAAACAAATCACAATTTGTCAAATAATAATAATTAAACATCAATTTCATATATATCTAACATTTATAAAATTAACATTAAATATAAATAAAATAATAATAATTAAATAATAAGTTACCTGCTTCTTCCTAGTTGGCGGCCGGATGGGTGGTGGGGGGAAGGGAGGAGGAGGGGAGGAGGAAGCGTGGAGATGTGGGTGGGGGGTGGATGTGAGAGGGAGGGTGAGCTGGGGCGGCGCGCGAGCTGGGGGGGAGGTGAGGGAGGAGGAGGAGGAGACAGTGGAGATGGTGGGGTGGGGGGTGATGTGAGAGGGAGGGTGAGCTGGGGCGGAGCGGAGCGGCGAGAGAGCTGGGGCAGCGTGGCGAGTTGGGCGGCGCGGCGAGCTGGCGGCGGCGAGGGTGTTGCGCGGCGAGCTGGGGGCCGCGCGGCGAGCAAGGCAGCAGTGAGGAAGGGTTTCGGCCGGGGGGGGGTCTTTAAGGAGGGTGTCGGCATTGACAATGCCGACTCCAAAGTCGGCATTCTCAATGCCGACTTTAGTGTCGGCGTTGACAATGCCGACTTTGGAGTGTCGGCGTTGGTAATGCTGACTTCAAAATCGGCATTCTCAATGCCGACTCTGAATTCGATATTGAAAAACCGACTTTAAAGTCGACATTGCCATATAGACTCTATTTTGCCATCCGGTCTCCCGGTCACCAAGTTGCCGACGTGGCAACTTGGTGACTATTTTGGAAAATATTTTTAAAATGTGATTAATTAATTAATTAATTAATTAATATGATTAATTTAATATAAAAAAAACCCCCACTTAATTCAAGCAACATAATTTATATATATATTTTTTCAAGTATGAGATATATATTTGACGAGGTCAAGATTTTAGGCGTACATGCGAAAATATGGCAATTTGTAGGAATATACAAAAGATAATTAAGTGCTAAACAATTTTGTTAATGACTCTTAGGTGATGATAATTTTAAAAACAAATAATATGGCATGCATCTGTTGTGAGAGTAAAGTATGTGAGTACTAGCATCCCATCATTTCTCTTACAGGAGTATAAACACAAATCTCCATGTCTTTCCCTCAAAGCGTGCCAAAAGTGTCCTAATTAACTATATATCTGTACGTGCTATTCTTAAAGCTTAATCAAGCCAAGCCAAGGCATGCAAGTGCAACTCACCCTAAAAAAATATAAAAATACATTTTTTTAACAAAAAAATGTCAACCACTATAACTCTAACATCTTTACCTCGTTTGGTCATTTGAACATAATTATAGCATCGGATGCTAGGCATCTCCGAAGGATATATCTTGATTGGGTGAATGGGCAGATCCGCAGAGGTGATAATTACCTAGCTATACAAGTGCAATCATCATCGAACACTATGTTTAATTGGGTCCCTCTTTTATGACCTCTTTTTGATTGATAGAGAGAAGATTTAATTATGGGTGAAATATTCTCAATCATAATATTCCCATTTCACTATCATCACAAATTTTATCTAATCGATCTTTTAGTCTGATTAGATCCAGTTTGCTGAGCATAGCCGCAGCTCATTGCACTCCAGGTGATAGGTAAATTCTAATTTTTTTAGGAGCTTTCATTCTAAAAGATGGAACTGTAAAAAAAAAAAAAAAGCAATACATACCGCTTATTTAAGTGGACAATTAGAGATGAGGTGTTAAAAGGAATGATAAATTAATTAAGAGTCTTTAACTATAATAGTGAGTTTTTTTATTGTAATAAGATTTAACATATATCGAAACAAAAGATAATACTTATTGTAATGAATTATAATTTTATCAGAGATTAAAAAATAAATAATTTTTTTGATAATAACTCTTAATTAATTTACTCAAAAAAAGAATGGGGAAGGTTGATGCCACTTGGGCCAGGCATTACATCTCCAACCTTCCTTAAACTTAAGGGACAATAAGATGTGAGATAAAGTCATTTGCCTCTTACCATCGTTAAACATGTGCATACATGACATGTCAACCATAGGATATTCAGTCTTTTAAACTCCCTCAATCATTCCCCATCATAAGAGCCCCACCTCAGATGCAAGGTGAATTTTTTAATTAAAAAAAAGTAGGCTATAAATATAATCCTCGAAGTTGCACGGGATGCGAGGTGTCTCCCCCAGACAGCACACTCCATTGCATCTCTGATCCATTCGAGAAAGGAAAGGGAGGCTTCTGATCAGCAGTGGGGGAACTGCTGCCGTACGTAGCTAGGCTCCATATGAAACTGCAGCCAACTAATTAAGAGGGGTACATATCGCTCAACCATGCACTCATGCGTCCGCAAGCCATGCGCGATCATGATGGTTGTCCGAATGAGCTTTCAACCCACGTGCATGGTGAGGAGGCCACCGAGTACGGACAACAACGCGCATGCATTGCGCGACTATAAATAAGGAAGAAATCTCCCATATGTAACCCGCACGTTTCTTCTTTTTAAGGTAATGCAGAGGAGGGAATTTGAAATTAGAAAAATATTTATTATCCACATATATATAGGTGGATATTAGTGCTCCGTTGGATTACCACGTATCGGTGTTTGGGTTGAGGTGTCCCTTTTCATTTGCCAAAGAGTCTGATGTGAATCCCTTATCTCTCAATTATGTTTATGTAGATGTATTGTTTGGAATTCGGAGATGATGATATTATTCTAAGATTGTTGGTACGTACATCCGCTTCTATCTCTCAACTGTGCAGATGTGATGAACTGCAGAGGAGATTGGTGGTATATGTGGAATGAAATTGTTCACTCTTCATGATTATCTTTATATCACATCACATTTATACATCTATTAATTGCTATATAGTGTCACTAGTTTGCCAAAATTTACTGTGAACATATGTAACTATATTGAATCACTCTTTCTGTTGGACCATGTTCCCGTTTTTTTCTCTCAGCCTTGTCTTTAATGTCCACTTCCAAAATTGTGAACTAATGTGTTGTTTGAGAACGTCTTGTAAGACGCCACCAACACAGTTTTTTAAATTTGGCACTCTATGTCTTATAAAGCTCGAGTGGTTCTAATCTTGAGAGGTTATCCTATGTTTTGCTTGTCGGTGTCGGGGTGAGGTCCCCCTTCTCATTTACAAAAGGTCTTTGGACACGTATCACTTATCTTTCAACCATGTAGATAAGTAGTTCAAGGTTAGGGGATGATCATAACGCTATTTTTAGGATTGTTGGGTGTGCCCCCTCCCATCTCTTAGATATTTAGACAAGTTATAAGGAAGTGAAAGGTCTTTGTCAAGTGAGGTTGCTCGCCCTTCTTCATAATTACTGGAGGAATGTGTGACTTTCGTCCTCTCCAAATTTACAGAGAAGACCTACAAATCCTTTGCTGAGGGGAGCTATTAATTGCTAGTCCCAGACAACACAGGTTGTGGGAGAGAGAGACCTCCGATCGACACTTATCATGAAACATGTTCTAGGGTTGCTAGGTCATGCTACGTCGTGACAAGAATGCACTGAAAGTCGGGAACGAGATGTTATTTGCCATGCAAAGAGATGACCTCTAAGGCTAAGGACTCATGGTTGACATATACATCTCGAGGAGTCATCGTCAGGTTGGGCTTGTGGCCACTTCTTGTGTGGGCCACATCAATGGGTTGGGGCAGGTGGAAGTCCGTCCCAACTCTGCATGCGATGTAATAAACTACACAGTTGGGCCCTTAATGGCCACCCACACTTTTCCATCCACATAACTTATGAATAATGAGAGAGAAAATATGGGAAGATAAAGCCCCTCTACCTGGTCGATTGGATAGAAATGGTTATGTGGGCTACTCGGCCATTCGACCAATCGGACGGGTGGCCAATAATTCACGACAACTTTTTTATTAGGTTGGCTGAGTAAAAAGACTTTCTCATATGAAAAAGGATAGGGTAAATAAGCTTTCTCATATGGGAATGGGTTCCCATTCGCCACTTTTTCAAGTTTTTTTTTCTTTTCCAAAATGTAATTACGAAAAACTTGACAATATTTTTACAAATTTGCCCCACCTTATCATAATTTCTACATAAGTTTTTTTTATTGTTGGTCACCACAAGAATTTGCGGGATTATCGACGGATATTTCTGACGGATTATTTTCCGTCGGAATATCCGACGGATATTCCGACTAACAATATAATATCCATCGAAAAATCCGTCGAAACTTCCGACGAAAATTGTCCGTCGGAAATATTCGTCGGTATACCGACGGATATTCCGACGGATATTTGTAGTCGGAAATGCCGTCGGTAAAACAGCTTTAATTCCTCTCGCGAAACCCCCACCCCCTTTTCCTCTCTCTCTCTCTCTCTCTCTCTCTCTCTCTCTCTCTCTCTCTCTCTCTCTCTCTCTCTCTCTCTCTCTCTCTCTCGCCACCGGTCGCCGACGTTGCTCGCCGCCACTGCCCCGCTTGTTGCCGCTCGCCGCCGGTCGCCGACGCCGCCGCTGCCCCGCTTGCCGCTGGCCGCCCCTCTTTCGGTGAGTTCTACCTCCCCCTCTCTCCCCACCCCCGCCACCTTCCTCCGGCCCCCCTCCCCTTCCCACCCCCCACACGGCCCCCTCCCCCCCCCCCTTCCCACACCCCCCCACCCGGCCCCCCTCCCCCCTGCACGATGCGCCCCTCCCCCCCCCCCCCCCCTCCCCCCCTCCCCTTCCCCCCCCCACACGGCCCCCTCCCCCCCCCTTCCCACACCCCCCCCCCCCGGCCCCCCTCCCCCCTGCACGATGCGCCCCTCCCCCCCCCCACCCTCCCCCCCTCCCCTTCCCACCCCCTCACCTGCACGCGGCCCCCCTCCCCTTTCCACCCCCCCCCCCCACCTGCACCCGGCCCCCCTCCCCTCCATTTCATTCGGAAGAGCTACGAGCACATCTACAGACACAGCAGGCAGAGCTGCAGACGCAGTTCGGCGATATGGTTCAGCAGTTGATCTCAACCATGCAGGGAGTATGCCCCACACAGCCAGCACCTCAGGTCAGTATTAGTATTAATTTCATATACTTTGGATGAGATGAAACCACTAAATAATGTCAACAGGGAAAAAAAGAAATCTAAATTAATTAACCTAACATAAGTGTAAAGGGCGTTCAATTGACGATCTTAAAAAAACTTAAGTCTAAAGGGTCAAAAAACACAACCTGGGGGTCCAAAATCCCAATAGGGATCGGATCGGCGTGCCATTTTCTCCGACACGACTGGGTGGGTTAAAGTGACGTGTGGGAACTGACAGAATCCAATTTGGATCTTCGGATTGGGTTGGGCATTGAAATGACGGATCTAAAAAACAACCAAGTATATATAAAGGGTCAAAACACACAACCCGGGGGTCTAAAATCCCAAATAGGGATCGGATCGGCGTGTCGTTTTCTCCGACACGACCGGGTGGGTAAAGTGACGTGTGGGAACTGACGGAATCCAATTGGATCTCCGGATTGGGTTGGGCATTGAATGACGGATCTAAAAAATAACCAAGTATATATAAAGAGTCAAAACACACAACCCGGGGGTCCAAAATCCCAAATAGGGATCAGATCGGCGTGTTGTTTTCTCTGACACGACCGGGTGGTTAAAGTGACGTGTGGGAACTGACAGAATCCAATTTGGATCTCCGGATTGGGTTGGGCATTGAAATGACGATCTAAAAAACAGCCAAGTATATATATAAAGGGTCAAAACACACAACCCGGGGGTCCAAAATCCTAAATAGGGATCGGATCGGCGTGCCGTTTTCTCCGACATGACCGGGTGGGTTAAATTGACGTGTGGGAACTGACGGAATCTAATTTGGATCTCCAGATTGGGTTGAGCATTGAAATGACGAATCTAAAAAACAGCCAAGTATATATAAAGGGTCAAAACACACAACCCGGTGGTCCAAAATCCCAAATAGGGATCGGATCGGCGTGCCGTTTTCTCCAACACGACCGGGTGGTTAAAGTGACGTGTGGGAACTGACGGAATCCAATTTGGATCTCCGGATTGGTTGGACATTGAAATGACAGATCTAAAAAACAACGAAGTATATATAAAGGTCAAAACACACAACTCGGGGGGTCCAAAATCCCAAATAGGATCGGATCGGCGTGCTGTTTTCTCCGACACGACCGAGTGGCTTAAAGTGACGTGTGGGAACTGACGCAATCCAATTTGGATTTCCGGATTGGTTGGGCATTGAAATGACGGATCTAAAAAACAGTTAAGTATATATAAATAGTTAAAACATACAACCCGGGGGTCCAAAATCCCAATAGGGATCGGATCGGCGTGCCGTTTTCCTCCGATACGACCTGGTGGGTTAAAGTGACGTGTGGGAACTGACGGAATCCAATTTGGATCTCCAGATTGGGTTGGACATTGAAATGACAGATCTAAAAAATAACGAAGTATATATAAAGGGTCAAAAAACACAACTCGGGGGGTCCAAAATCCCAAATAGGGATCGGATCGGCGTGCTGTTTTCTCCGACAAGACCGAGTGGCTTAAAGTGACGTGTGGGAACTGACGCAATCCAATTTGGATTTTCGGATTGGGTTGGGCATTGAAATGACGGATCTAAAAAACAGTTAAGTATATATAAATGGTCAAAACATACAACCCGGGGGTCCAAAATCCCAAATAGGATCGGATCGGCGTGCCGTTTTCTCCGATACGACCGGGTGGTTAAAGTGACGTGTGGGAACTGACGGAATCCAATTTGGATCTCCAGATTGGGTTGGACATTGAAATGACAGATCTAAAAAATAACGAAGTATATATAAAGGGTCAAAAAACACAACTCGGGGGGTCCAAAATCCCAAATATGGATCGGATCGGCGTGCCGTTTTCTCCGACACGACCGAGTGGCTTAAAGTGACGTGTGGGAACTGACGCAATCCAATTTGGATCTCCGATTGGGTTGGGCATTGAAATGACGGATCTAAAAAACAGCCAAGTATATATAAATGGTCAAAACATACAACCCGGGGGTCCAAAATCCCAAATAGGGATCGGATCGGCGTGCCGTTTTCCTCCGATACGACCGGGTGGGTTAAAGTGACGTGTGGGAACTGACGGAATCCAATTTGGATCTCCATATTGGGTTGGGCATTGAAATGACGGATCTAAAAAACAGCCAAGTATATATAAGGGTCAAAACACACAACCCAGGGGTCCAAAATCCAAATAGGGATCGGATCGGAGTGCCGTTTTCTCCGACATGACCGGGTGGTTAAAGTGACGTGTGAGAACTGACGGAATCCATTTGGATCTCCGGATTGGGTTGGGCATTGAAATGACGGATCTAAAAAATAACCAAGTATATATAAGAGTCAAAACACACAACCCGGGGGTCCAAAATCCCAAATAGGGATCAGATCGGCGTGTTGTTTTCTCTGACACGACCGGGTGGGTTAAAGTGACGTGTGGGAACTGACAGAATCCAATTTGGATCTCCGGATTGGGTTGGGCATTGAAATGACGGATCTAAAAAACAGCCAAGTATATATATAAAGGGTCAAAACACACAACCCGGGGGTCCAAAATCCCAAATAGGATCGGATCGGCGTGCCGTTTTCTCCGACATGACCGGGTGGGTTAAATTGACGTGTGGGAACTGACGGAATCTAATTTGGATCTCCAGATTGGGTTGAGCATTGAAATGACGAATCTAAAAAACAGCCAAGTATATATAAAGGGTCAAAACACACAACCCGGTGGTCCAAAATCCCAAATAGGGATCGGATCGGCGTGCCGTTTTCTCCAACACGACCGGGTGGGTTAAAGTGACGTGTGGGAACTGACGGAATCCAATTTGGATCTCCGGATTGGGTTGGACATTGAAATGACAGATCTAAAAAACAACGAAGTATATATAAAGGGTCAAAACACACAACTCGGGGGGTCCAAAATCTCAAATAGGGATCGGATCGGCGTGCGTTTTCTCCGACACGACCGAGTGGCTTAAAGTGACGTGTGGGAACTGACGCAATCCATTTGGATTTCCGGATTGGTTGGGCATTGAAATGACGGATCTAAAAAACAGTTAAGTATATATAAATAGTTAAAACATACAACCCGGGGGTCCAAAATCCCAAATAGGGATCGGATCGGCGTGCCGTTTTCTCCGATACGACCTGGTGGGTTAAAGTGACGTGTGGGAACTGACGGAATCCAATTTGGATCTCCAGATTGGGTTGGACATTGAAATGACAGATCTAAAAAATAACGAAGTATATATAAAGGGTCAAAAAACACAACTCGGGGGGTCCAAAATCCCAAATATGGATCGGATCGGCGTGCTGTTTTCTCCGACAAGACCGAGTGGCTTAAAGTGACGTGTGGGAACTGACGCAATCCAATTTGGATTTTCGGATTGGGTTGGGCATTGAAATGACGGATCTAAAAAACAGTTAAGTATATATAAATGGTCAAAACATACAACCCGGGGGTCCAAAATCCCAAATAGGATCGGATCGGCGTGCCGTTTTCTCCGATACGACCGGGTAGGTTAAAGTGACGTGTGGGAACTGACGGAATCCAATTTGGATCTCCAGATTGGGTTGGACATTGAAATGACAGATCTAAAAAATAACGAAGTATATATAAAGGGTCAAAAAACACAACTCGGGGGGTCCAAAATCCCAAATATGGATCGGATCGGCGTGCCGTTTTCTCCGACACGACCGAGTGGCTTAAAGTGACGTGTGGGAACTGACGCAATCCAATTTGGATCTCCGATTGGGTTGGGCATTGAAATGACGGATCTAAAAAACAGCCAAGTATATATAAGGGTCAAAACACACAACCCGGGGGTCCAAAATCCCAAATAGGGATCGGATCGGCGTGCCGTTTTCTCCGATACGACCGGGTGGGTTAAAGTGACGTGTGGGAACTGACGGAATCCAATTTGGATCTCCATATTGGGTTGGGCATTGAAATGACGGATCTAAAAAACAGCCAAGTATATATAAGGGTCAAAACACACAACCCAGGGGTCCAAAATCCAAAATAGGGATCGGATCGGAGTGCCGTTTTCTCCGACATGACCGGGTGGGTTAAAGTGACGTGTGAGAACTGACGGAATCCAATTTGGATCTCCGGATTGGGTTGGACATTGAAATGACGGATCTAAAAAACAGTCAAGTATATATATAAAGGGCTAAAACCTACAACCCGGGGGTCTAAAATCCCAAATAGGGATCGGATCGGCGTGCCGTTTTCTCCGACACGACCGTGTGGGTTAAAGTGACGTGTGAGAACTGACGGAATCCAATTTGAATTTTTGGATTGGGTTGGCATTGAAATGACGGATCTAAAAAACACCCAAGAAACGATGGATCTAAAAATAGTATCTAATTAAACTTGAGAAATAATCACATATTTTAAATTTAATTTTTGAAAATAATATATGTCTTTTAATTATTATTAATATTTCTCATATTAATTTTTTTTAATATAGGATCCACCTCCGGCACCTGACGATGACGAGGCAGGGACAGCAGACGATCCAACAGATCTGTCTTGATTTTTTATATTTATTATTTTGTATGATTTTATATTTATTATATTTTATGATTTTATGTTGATCGGGAGTATTTGTGAAATTTATGAATATTGTAGCAGATTTGAAAAATCTTTTTTATTTGTCAATTAAAAAAATATATATATATATATATATATACTGCACATTCCGACGGATTTTCCGACGGATAAATATCCGTCGAAAATTCTAAATTACCGACGGAAAAAATCGATCGGTAATTCCGTCTATAGTTCTGACGGCCTTTTCCGACGGGTTTATTGATTTACCGACGGAATGTCTGTCGGTAAATACTGACGGTATTTCTGACAGTATTTCCGACGGATTTGTCCGTCGGAGTTTTCCGACTGATTTCCGACGGAATTCTCTTCTGTCGGTAATTTCTGACCAACAATTTCCGACGGACCATTTCCGACGAGCTTCGGACGGAAATCTGTCGGAAGGATCATGTTCCGACGGATTCTTTCCGTCGGAAAAGCCGCATTTTCTTGTAGTGGGTTTTATACTTTATAATTCAAATATTTCTTTGGTTTTGATTGTGTGTTTGGTGTTTTGTCCCACATTGGATATCTAAAAGAGTTGAAAGTCTTTAAATATGAGGTTCTTTTGTTATTCTTTATATGAGTTAGGGGACCTTACACACATGTGCAGGTCGAGCCCCAACCAAGGGGTTTGAGGGGGCCCGAGCCAAAAACCAGTTAAGTGGACACAACGCACATGATTATCTCACGCAGGGGGGGGTGCAAATTCATCCCCAATCTGGAGGCTTTGTGTGTATCGTTTTCTCTCTCGCTCCCCACACACGTCGATTGTTCTATTTTGTTGTCAACACCATCTTTCATAATACGAAGGCTAAGAGTGGTTGTCGGATCTTGGGAGGAATTTGGTTAAATTTTATACATAAGCTTAAGCTCTTGAAATGTAAACATGCTCCTTTTAAGAAATAGAAATCATTCATTTGATTTGTGTCAAAAAGATACAATTGTATTGTAATGATTTTATATTGATGATTTGAACATGATTTGTAGTAATATTTTTTTATTTGGATAAAAAAATTGATCATAACAATATATCATAATTTGGTAGAAATATGAAATATAAAAAAGAATAAACATAAAATTCTTTTTTTGTCACATAATAACTGTATAATTGTATGATCCAACAAAGTTAAAGAAAAAAATTTCTCTTTGCCCACGAACAATCCACATTATTTTTACTGTCCTCATTAAAGGGAGCTAAGTATTCTTATAGACCAATGATGTTACATTTAACAATTTTCATGTTGTCAATATTTTTCTACATGTATTCATATAACTACTTCTACTTTCCTACTTTATTTTCAATTTTTAAAGAAATTATATTTAGTTATAAAAAAATATATTACAAGCTATTTGTACTTGTAATTAGGTTTGCTTTGGCAATATTCAAAAATTAGAGTATAATATTATAAATATATTATTTAAAGAGAAAATATATAATGTGTACAAATATAATTAATTTTATTTGTTAGGTTACTTCGATAATCTATAAAAATCAGAGGTATAACTAAATTATAATATATGATGAGAATTATATAGAAAAAAAAAGTCTAGAGAGAACAGAGGAAAGTAGGAGAGCTTTGGTGAGCGGAACACTGTTGTGAGGGGTCTTTGGGAGTTTAAAGGGGGAGTAGCTTATAAATAATGAGCAAAAAGGGGAAAATGAGAGAGAGAGAGAGAGAGTCAAGTTGAGATTCATTAGATTGATTCACTAGAGATAAATATAGAATTGAAAGATTTATTGATGATTCATTATACTCCTACACCATGTGAATTAAAAATAATAATAGTAAAATATTTTTGATGATTTCTACATACTACAAAAAGAGTATGTGACAATATATAATTTTGATTGTATATTATAGAATCAACATTAAATAAACCATAAATAAAATGAAATTAATAACTTAATCTATGAAACATCTTACAAACATTAAGTCTTCTAAATTTGATAAGTTTGCAAATTAAATTATTTTATTTCTTTGAGGAAAGTTATTTGATTGTTTATATTTTCCTTAAAAAAATTATCTTATAATTATCAGAAGTTTAAAAGTATAGAAATTGATAAAAAAAAATAAATAATTTACTAATGGCTAAGAAAGTCATACAGTGTCAAGGTCAAAAAAAGAAGGGATTGTACTAAGAATATGAGAAGAGAGCGAGAGAAAGACATGCAGAGTTTGGGGGTGGGGGAGAGAGAAGACTAATATATACGTTAGACTAAAGATAGAGAGAAGAATTTGGCTGAAAAAAAAAAGTTAAAATAATAATTAAATTAGATAATATGAAAGATAAAAGTCCCAACAGAAAATTATAGATCATATATATATAGATTTATATGAGAAATTTGAGGTTTTAAGAGTTCATGTATAAATTTTAGGGAAATAGTATACATATATATAATGATGATGTCAAGGGTATTATATTGTTCTAAATCACCTCCATCTTGTTATCCACACACCTCTAAACATGTTAGGCTCTTACTAATTCAGTTTGAGCGGATGGACAATAAAATTCTTTTTAATTGTCCTAAGAGTAAAAATAGTATTTAAATTGTTATTATTTGTTATTGCCACAGTTAGCGCTTATAAATAATATTTTGTGCATTCATTTTAGATAAGAATTTGTATCCATTTTTTATTTATTCATTCAAGGAGGAATTCTACTGATTTTGTGTTTGTTACAATTTTTTTTGAGAATATATCTTATTTGTTCATTTAAAATGGGAATTTATTATAAATGAATTTGTTTCATAATTGTTTTTTTAGGACTGCTTGACTTTCTTTGGAAGTTGTGTTTGGATATTTTTTTTGATATTTTGGTGATGTTTCATATATTTTTTTATTTCTTGATTTTTTAGTTTTGTTGTTACAAATTCATCTCCAATCATTTTTTAGGTCTTTATTTTCTAAAAATTATTTATTTCTTTTTCTTGTGATCTTTTGTTTGAATTTTTATTTCTCATGTTTGGGTTATTTAGCCAGAGAGAGAGAGAGAGAGAGAGAGTAATGCAAATCAAGCATTAGATTATATATATATATATATATATATATCTAAAATTATTGTATTATACTATTAAAATCTTCAATATTTGGAGAAAAAAAATCTCTTTCCCTGTCTCTGTCTCTCTATTTCTCTTCTCTTGAATAAAAATATTTTAATATTTTTTTATAAATATATTTGGTATTAAAATAGATCGGAGATAAAGTGAGAGTATCTTTAAAATTTTAAGAATATCTTCAAAATTTTAAAAATATCTTCACTCTATTTTCAATTTATCCTAGTACCAAACATGTCCTCACAATTCTATTTAAATGAAAGTAAAACATTCTTTTCATTTTTACGAAGTAATAATATAGTCGGTAATTTTTTCCATTTCAGATTATACAATATAATATGAAGATTTTACAAATATATGTATGATTTTATCATCATTTTTCATTAGAGAGAGAAGATTTTGAATCTGACCACTAAAATCATATCACGCAAAGCCAGTTTATAGACCATCAAGTAGGGCTACCAATGGACTTCCGAATTCTGTTTAACCGACATGTTTTCGTATTTTTTATAGGATGAGGAACTCCGAAAAGAACTTTTCGATAGCTTAGCGGAAGCGGAAATGGATATCCGAATTCTTATAGGATGCGGAAGCGGAAACACCCAATTCCGCATCCGCTTTTCCGTTTACGTTTTCGATAATTTTTAATAAATATTATATAATATTTTTATAATAAAATATCTTCATTGGCTCTTAAATTTTTAACTCATTGTCTCTCACCTCCCATCTATATGTAAATGTCATCTATTTTAGTCCCAATTATTGGCAGCTTTTTCTCTAATGATATTTATATCTACATATATTGATTATCTATTACTCAACCATTATATATCACTATATGATTTTACCATATTAATTTGATCTTGTTATACTTCATTTAGTAAGGGTCATTATAATGTACATGATGAAGAAGATATGGTAGAAAAAATTATTAAATTTACATTTGAAACTATTCATAAATTTAATAATTAATATACTTATAAATTTATAATTAATTCTAATTGTACAAATATTGTTACATCCGAAGTTTCCGTTTTGTTTCCATTTTCGTTTCCAATTTTTCGATAGAAAGCGAAAATAGATGCGAAAACGAAAACACTCTACGAAAACACTCATTTCTGATTCCGACTCCGATCCGTTAGCAACCCTACCATCAAGACTCAAAGATTAAGTGGTCAACAAAAAACCTTACAAAAGCCACGTGCAAGACCAGGTTACCAGAATAAAACCCATCACCACGAAATTTATAAACATTGCTGGTAATCATCAAAATCACTTGTGAATACATGAAAAGACGTAGCGAGATATTGCATTGTTCCATTAGGCATCATAGAACATCGCCGTAGGCGCATGCCTCTCCCAATTAGAGCGAGCGTCGGTTCATACTGACGTTATCGGAAGAGAAATGTTAGATGTACGGCTGATCGCTTAATTATTGATTGACGTATATTTTTACACGTCAATTAATAATTAAGTGATCGAACAAATTATTTATCTAATTTATCCGACCACTTAATATTTTCGAAATCGAAATCTTTTTTGATGCCAAGTAATCAAGCTAGTTTCTACCAACAACATTGATTTTTTAGAAAAAAAAATCCTTTCAAAATGACTTTTAAATTAAATCATGACTTAAGTAAGTAATCAGACTCAAACATATCAGCCGATTTTCTCCGGGAAATACATTCCTGACGCTACTTTTTTTTTTGGTGTTGGCAGTTTGACAACACTTGTTTGTTCCGTGATCTCAATTGTCTATGAAAAAAATTTAGTGTATTTTTATATTATATTTTAAGTATAATATGATTAGATAATAATTTATGTGGCACCTATCACATGAGTAGTGATCATAAAATGACAACTTAATTATTAGATGTCACATAGACTTGTTACCTAAGTATAATATGATAGTGTACTAAGTAGAGGACTCCAGTTGAGTCGATCGGTTAGAATCTTGTTTAAAAACAGGAGGTCCTGAATTTGATTTCTTAGATTCAAAATTTTTTCGATTAAGTGAGGTAAGAATAATACGAATACATAAAAAATAGAAACTTTCTTTTTTACCAAAAAAAAAAGTGCACTAAATCGTCCTCAACAGTCTTTTGTAAAGAACTGATTAATTCTAACCTCTTCAATCATGAACCACACAATCCGTGTACTTGTCTAGGCAAAAATATGATAAAAGGAAGGCTTCTCTTTCCTTCCAAACCCTACGTAGTGGTGGAGTTTGGATTAAAGCGTAAAGATTCGACTTAAGCGTGTCTTTTCCAAGGGAAAAAGAAAAGTTCAGCATGCGTTCGTGTAACCTTGTTAACGTTATGAGGCCAAAAAAAAAGAATTTTTTTTCACCAAAAAGGCCTTTTTCTTTTGCAGCGAATGATGCCGTTCCTCTCTCTTTTTTGACCGCCATATCGAGAACGCAGCGCCGCCTGCAACTCCAAGTTCTAACCTCTTCTCCACAAGAAGCCATCTGGTATTGACCAGAAGAACAAATCAGATACCATTTCAAACTCACCAGGTGAAGTGAAACTGTGAAAAAACGTTGTACACAGTCTGGAACACCTGTGTGTTTACGTATGTACCGAACGCTATATGCAGAAAACCCAGGCTGGATGGTGCCTTTTCTGCGTGCATTTGCGTCTGTGGAGAGCTTGTTAGGTTAGCTCCTCTCTCGAGATGCCAAGTAGCGGAGACCTCTGATTCGTGGCAAAATTTGCCTACGATCACTTTTTGTTTTGTTCGTACGAGTTCAAACCCTTCCAGTGTAGGACTCCAGCTGTTTAATAAAAGGTCGAGATGTGTTTTACTGGTCGACAAGTACCGTCTTCTCAACTTTAGTGCTCCGCAGGGTGTTGTGATCTGTGAATTCTTCGTGAATTAGATGCTGCTTACGAAAAAGTTTATCTTTTTTTCTTTACTGATCAGTGATCATTTCTTATTGTTTGTTGTTGTTTAAGATTATTAATGCCGGAGCCCGGAGGGTGGAAAAAAGGATTCTGGGTGAGTCGACGACTGTGTGAGCTCTCGGAGCTCAGTGGTGGCAATCATGACCTCGGCTGTTCTCGATGCCGGCTTTTGATGATGGGATGTTGGAGATTTTGAGGATCCGCCATCAATGCGCCTGTGTTTTCTGGTCTGATCCGCAGACACAAAGCTCAAATTTCCGCTTGTTGCAGTGTTTGAACAGTCTGCACGCACGTCTCTCCGCCAAAGCAGGGAGCGATCAGACTAATCTGTCGCTTTTAGAAAGCAGATTAGAAAAAGTTCTTGTTCTTGTTCAGACTAATCCGCAGCCGTCGAGGCATAAACCTCTGCCGGGTGCGCTGTTCTTGTTCTTCCCGGATCATTCACATGGGGCTCTCTGGGCGGTGTCTTGCGACCAGATCCACCTGACACCTGATCTCTAGACCCCTGGTTTGCAACTGTACATGAGAAGGTCTAGGCGGTCTGAAACAGAGAGAGGAACAGGGACCGTCGAAACTAGGAGTGCACGAATCATGAAGAGCAGCGGCAACGGGGCCGAAATTGACGGAATCCTCACACTGGGAAATTGATTCCGGGTCCAAACATGAAAGAGAGAGAGAGAACAGAGAGCAAAGGAAGGGCATGCGGCAGGTTCCATCCCTGCTCTTCGCCTCCGTCTGCTACGGGAAGATATAAAAGTATGCGTAAACCCCCGCGTCCTCGCGTCTGCGTATCTGCCAAGTAGACGAGGACATTGTTCCACAGCTCTACTCCAGAGTTCTCCCACCCATGCACTGCTCTCTGGGTTTTGGAAGATTTCACCCGTACCACCGTGGAGATTTTGACGAGGACATCGTTGTTCCGAGACACCGCGAGAGGAAGAAATCCGATTGGAAGCGAGGGCAGACAGCAGTCTAGCAGATGAATAGTACTCGTATTTAATGAACTGTTAACGTAGAACCGGTGTGAAAGCTTTTAAAAGTCCTGCAGACAGCGAGGAATCTTCACAAATTACCAGGTGCTGTTGTTATCTTCCTTGTTGAGGGGGAACTCTGAGGTGCCGTTCTCCCTACTCCACAAGCCTCCACCACCCCCGCAAAACAACACCTTAAACGAGGCCGAGCACACTGTTCCTCCCTGTCTCCCCCTTCCGAAACCCATTCAAAGCAGGCTCCCCTTTACGGTCTGCCAATACAACTCCATGAAAGGTGCACCATAAAACACACACACCCGGTACCCACCCACCATAACTCTTAACTCTGCCGTCACCTCGATTACTGCTCAGTAGTTACTACTCTAAAATACCTGCCCGCCTGTGCCTGCTGTCCCCTCATGTCTCTCTCTCTCTCACACTCCGCCCTCCTCTGTTCTCTGCCACACCAACCACTGCCTCCTCCTCTTTCCGCCCTTCTGTCGACGGAAGCCTGCCTAAAGTTGTTCATCTGTCCTCTTCGATCAACCCAGCCGCTGTGTGTGTCATCATTTAGAGAGGTCTCCCTCCAGGGAATCTCTCTTATCAAGGGGGACGATCATCAGAGGGTGTGCAAACGGCTAGTGTTGTTGCAGTCTTGTTCTTTCTAAAACCTTGCTCTCGTTGATCGTCTTCTTGGGTTTTGCTCTGTTGACCATCCCACTCCCCATTTCTAAAACCTTGCTCTGTTCTTCCTGAATCCAGACACGAGGGGCTCCCACCAGTTCCTCGCCTCCTCTTGTCTTCTTGGCCGGTGAAAAGAACCGGTTCTTCTGTGCTCTGTAGCGCAAGAACGTAGTACACGTCATTTGGAACTGTTGCAGTGGGTCTCGTCGAGGAGAAGAAATGATCACCGTCGTGGACCTCTACCACGTGCTGACGGCGGTGGTGCCGCTGTACGTGGCCATGGTGGTCGCCTACGGCTCCGTCAAGTGGTGGAAGATCTTCTCCCCCGACCAGTGCTCCGGCATCAACCGCTTCGTCGCCCTCTTCGCCGTGCCCCTCCTCTCCTTCCACTTCATCTCCACCAACGACCCCTACGCCATGAACTACCGCTTCATTGCCGCCGACTCCCTGCAGAAGCTCATCGTCCTCGCCGTCCTCGTCGTGTGGACCCACGTCAGCTCCCGGGGCTGCCTCGAGTGGAGCATTACCCTCTTCTCCCTTGCCACGCTCCCCAATACGCTCGTCATGGGCATCCCCTTGCTCAAGGGCATGTACGGCCCCGACTCCGGCGGCCTTATGGTCCAGATCGTCGTCCTCCAGTGCATCATCTGGTACACCCTCATGCTCTTCCTCTTCGAGTACCGCGGCGCGCGGCTCCTCATCGCCGAACAGTTCCCCGACACGGCCGGCTCCATCATCTCCTTCCGGGTGGACTCTGACGTCATCTCCCTCGACGGCAAGGAGGCGCTTCAGGCCGACGCCGAAGTGGGCGAAGACGGCAAGCTCCACGTCACCGTGAGGAAGTCCACGAGCTCGCGCTCGGAGGTGCTCTCCCGCCGCTCCCACGGCCTCAACTCCGGCGTCTCCCTGACCCCGCGGCCCTCCAATCTCACCAACACCGAGATATACTCGCTCCAGTCGTCGAGGAACCCCACGCCGAGGGGGTCCAGCTTCAACAACACGGACTTCTACTCCGTCGTGAACGGGAGGATCGGCGGGTTGAGCCCAAGGAGCTCCAACTTCGGGAACCTCGGCCTGGACGAGGAGAGCGGGGGCGGCGCTGGAGGCGCCGCCGTGCCCAAGTTGCCAAGGGCCAACACCCCGCCTCAGAGCACCTACCCTGCGCCGCCGGGCTCGGGGATATTCTCCCCCTTGCCGGGGGCGAAGAAGAAGGCGGGCGGGGCCGAGGGAGCCAAGGAGCTGCACATGTTCGTGTGGAGCTCCGGTGCGTCTCCTGTGACGTCGGAAGGTGGGCATGCCTTCAGAGGCGCAGAGTTTGGGAACGATCACGCCGGGGTGCCTCACCCTGGTAATAACCCTCCCAAGACAAGCGTACCATAGCATTGCTCTTTCTGGTTCTTGTAGCTTCCTCCGGTCTGCCACCCACCCTGCTAACTATGCTCTTGCTCAAACCAGATGCTTCCCACGATCCCTACGACGAGTTCGGCCGCAGTGACTTCAGCTTCCGGAACGGACCCGCCTCGCAGGGAGCCGATGCTCTGCAGAGGGAAAAGGACGGCCCAAGCCTGTCGAAGCTGAGCTCCAACTCCACCGCCGAGCTCCACCCCAAAGACAGGTCCTTCGGGGAGACGAAGCCACCGTCCATGCCGCCGGCGAACGTGATGACCAGGCTCATTCTGATCATGGTCTGGAGGAAGCTGATCAGGAACCCCAACACGTACTCCAGTCTCCTGGGCCTCATCTGGTCTCTGGTGTCCTTCAGGTACGTAAGGAAAACCCCGCCGCAGCACCAACATCGCCTGCAGCGGACTCCGTTTTAGAATCTGGTCGCCCGGTTGTCCATGTTATCCCCTGTTCTCACGCTGCTGCTGTGCCGGGTACAGGTGGGGAATCGAGATGCCGGCTATCGTTGCGCGCTCTATTGCCATTCTATCGGATGCAGGGCTGGGGATGGCCATGTTTAGCCTTGGTGCGTTGCAGTACTCTCAACTCTCTAGACTATTTGATCTCTTCGGTCTTCATACTTATCAGAAGCTTCAGTTAGCTTTACTTGGGAGTTTTTTTTTTTTTAATCCAACCGTCGACCAATCGGTTCTTTCTTGGTGTGAATATCACAGGATTGTTCATGGCGTTGCAACCACGTATCATTGCGTGTGGAAACACCATTGCTGCGTTCGCCATGGCCGTCAGGTTCCTCACTGGCCCGGCCGTCATGGCAGCGGCGTCCATCGCTGTTGGGCTGCGCGGTGTGCTCTTACACGTCGCCATCGTACAGGTAATCGGCTGATAAGGAATGATCCAATCTGAAATCTCCAGGAACACTAGCTTCAAAGTTCAAACATTTGATTCATGTTAGAAATCTGGATCAGTACCAAGTGATTTAAGTGCAAGAACAAAACAATCTTGCATTCCGGGTAGCTGTTTTGTCTAATGTTACGACGGCGGAAGTAACTAAAAATCATGCACTTTTATTTATGATTACGTTACAGGCGGCTCTTCCCCAGGGGATCGTTCCCTTCGTCTTTGCCAAGGAGTACAACGTGCACCCGGACATCCTTAGCACGGGGTCTGAAACACCAACAACCAGCCTTGGTCTTCAAAGCTCCCTTCTTTGATAGTGTCACTTCCCCATTTCCAAATCTGATAGCATGCATGCCATTGCCTTGCAGGGTTATCTTCGGGATGCTAATCGCTCTACCCATAACACTGGTTTACTACATCTTGCTGGGACTCTGAAGGGGACGATGATTGATGAACGTCAAAGATGACGTATACGAGGAACAGCAGCAGGAACAGAAAGGCATCCGAGAAGGCAATTAGCGAAGTTTGGGGGGGGGGGGGGGGGGGTTTGAAAGTACTTGGTAGTTCAACTCATTAGCAGTAGTTTGTTTGTTTAGATCTGACAGAAATAGGTAAAACTCTTATGACCAAGGGGTAGATGAAACTGTAGGGGCAGGATCAGAGAGTGGGGAAGCATAGTTAGAGATTGGGAGAATTGTGATTTTTTTTTTTTTTTTACCTTTTTTGGATGTCTCCCACCACCAATTGCCTGTTTTATGTGCCACGGGTGTTCTTCTGCACGTGAGGAAAGTGGGTGTTTTTGGGATTTTAGTGTGAATTTTGTTTGTTTTACGCGTTCATATCCTTGAGGGTGCCTGTAACTTGAAGAGGAGAAACATGGAAAAAGTTTTTTTTTAAAAAAAGTTAAACAAGAGGGGCATTCCGAGAATTGAACTCGGGACCTCTCGCACCCAAAGCGAGAATCATACCACTAGACCAAATGCCCTGTTGTACGAAGAACAGTATTAGTTAAAAGATGAATGATAAAACCTCACTTTACCTTTTGACATCGCAGAGAAAATATTTTATTTAATTAAAAAATAATAAGGGTTTTTAATAAAGAATCATATTTAATTATTTAATTAATTAATAATCAAAAAATATTCTCAAAATAGTCACCAAGTTGCTACGTGGCAACTTGGTGACCGGCTGGGGACGCGAATGCCGTGTTAGAGCCGGCATCGGCAATGTCGGCTCTAAAGTCGGCGTTGCCAATGTCGACACTGAAGTTGGCATTGGCAATGTCGACTCCAAGTTTTAAAAAATAAAAAAAATCCATCAGGTTGCGCCCTGTGAAAACACAGGGCGCGGCCTGTGTTTCACCGAGACCAGGCATATTGCCTGTGTCTCGGTGAGGTGAAGCGAGACAGGCAAAATACAGTGTTTTGCCAGTGTCCAGGTAAAACACATACATATATTTTTGACTTAATTTTTGAACAAAAGATAGGAAATGTAGATAATGAAATGTTTTTGAAGAATATATACAAAAAAAAATTTAACTCAATTTTTAAATTTTAGATTAGAATTTGAATCTTTTAAAATGATAGTAAAATAGATTATTCATAACAAATTATATGGTTGTAAACATACATCTATTTATTTTTAAAAAAAATGGACAGCACCTCTTCTGTTCCACTTATATTTCATTATTTGTACATGTTCCTGTATGATAGCATTTGAATATATGTCAAGGATAATCACAATAACATGTCAAAATATTTGTAAATGTTTAAGTCACACATACATCATGTCTAAGTCACATATATATCATGTCAAAATCACAATACATCAAAGTTACATATGTACACGAGAACACAACTAAAAAATATCAAGTACATAAATCATCTCAAAAAACCTGTGGAAACCATCTCTTCTTTCCCTTTCTAGATGCTCGACCTCGACCACGACCACGGCTGTGACACTGCTCCTGTGCATCAACTTCTGTCTCCGACTGTGGCTGTGTCTCATGCACTAAGATAGCATCACATGACTCTGCCCGCTCTGTCTCAGAATCCATGTCTTCTGATATACTGTCTAATGTCTCTCCAAGTAGGTCAGACTGACTCTGTTGTGCTAGTGTGCTACTCGAACCTCTGTGACGTCGCTGACGACGATATGTACATACCGTAGACTGTGGTGGCTGTGTATCTGTCATGCCCTCATCTGTCAGTATCTGTGAAGCTCCTACATCATATAGACCATACTGTGAAACTGTCATAACATCTGGAGAATAGTGAGATGGTCCTGCATCATCTGGCTCCTGTGGTGTGCCTGCATATGGCTCTGAAGGTCCTGCATGTGATGTAGATGAATCTGTCTAATGAACCTGAGATAACACACTATCAATATACATCTGCATGGATATAAATGTAGACTGTACACTATCCGATATATCATCCTGAAGGACAACACTAGTCATCATATGTAAATGCTTCATACCGTCTACCAGACTCCTCTCTATGTGATCTCGCGGCTCATAACGCATATCATAACTGAAACCTGGCCGAGCAATGTACCGCCTAGTGATAGACCAATACCAAGCCATATACTCCCCTCTACCAATACCAACAGTCTCCTCATCCGGTGGTATAATGTAATCTGCCCGATGATGCCACATCTGTACAAAATGTGCAAAATATCTAGCCCAATCAATATGCCCACGTCCCTTTCGGGTGACACAATCTAATGCATCAACAGGACCAGGAATATGCTGTACTCTACCAAACTGTCTAAGTACTCTATCTGGAACATGCATCTCAACAATAGAAAAACAAAGGAGAGGAACTCGAGACAACCAAAGATGAGATGTCTGCCAAGAAACAACTGGTAACATCTCCAATATATCAGCAGTGTATGGCTCCCACCTAATCTGTATTGAAAATACAATTAGTAAGTGTAAGTATCGTATCCTCTATGTACAATATAATAGGTTTCATTATGTTTACCTGGTAGTCCTCCTGATGATCAAACTCTGATCTGTACAATCTCAAAACATTATGAGGATTATTTATCTCTGCTCTTCGAACATTCCACCTACAATTATTTGTGACTTAGTAACATTCATATAAATAAATAGTCACACAAAATTTTAAATGTACCTGTGTCCTAAAGGCATGTCTTGTGTCAAAGGATGCATCGGAATGTCAGGACGTCCCACATGAAGTCGCTCCCAAGACCACAACTGCAAAAAAAATCAATTACTTAGAATATGAAACCACATGCTAGAGACAAAATAATATGCAGTAAATGACAAATTACCTGAAGAAGAGTCAATGAACCACAAATGGCCTTGGCACCCGACTTGCATGCAATAGATAACTGGAGATATAGATAAGCAAGTGTCGCACCACCCCACGAGTATCTACTAACCCGATCTAAGTCCCCTAGAAGGGGTAGATACATAAGTGGCACTGAATTCCTGACTTATCATTGAAAATAGTGCATCCCAAAAGATGTAACAAGTATGCCGTGCATGTCGTCTAACAACCTCTGCCGATGCATTCTCTGCAATAACCGCAAATGTCTCTCGCAACCAAGATAATTTTACTGAACCTCGTTTCATTGTATCCGGAATATCACCTAAAAGGGCCATGCAAGCATCTGTCCAATCTAAAGTAGTATCTCCTACAACAGCATCACCATCAATTGGTAATCTCCATCAAAATAGCAACATCCTGTAATGTGATACTCATCTCTCCATGTCTAAGGTGGAATGTCTGTGTCTCACTCCTCCATCTCTCAACAAGGGCAGTGATCAATGCCCAATCTAACCTAATCCATGAACCTGAGTCAAATGAAATAAACAGATCTATGTACATATTCTACAATGCGTGGGTCAACTGTCCATGCACCTAATGTCCTGTAGTGCTCCCAACATTTTAGAACATCTGTTTCCTGGTAAAAAAACTTGAATATATTAACATTAAATTTATGCACAAGTAACACAACAATATAAAAAACAATAACAATACCTGGCCAGTGTGAACCAACTGTGATCTATGAGAACTTTTTGCATATAATACAGAAGTATCTACAGGACCTGGTAACTGCTCCATCTCTGCAAAGCATGCATACAAAAAGAATGATAAGTATATAACCAACATGTGTAAACAAGACATGATATACATGAGATGAGCATAAGATGTAAGGAGACATATATATGCAAGGAACATAAAAAATACTTACTAATTGTGATGAGGGGGTTGTGCCCCTGGACATGTACTTCTATAATGTCCTGGTTGGCCACAATGACTACAATGATTATGAGATGACCATTCTTTAGCCGTATCCATATGCATATGAAGACGTCTGCTACGTGGACGACCACTTTGCCTGCGACCAAATGGAGGTTGCAATGTAGCACCTCTATGCGGAGGCCAATGTCGACTATCCAAGACAGGATGAAAAGTAAAACCATATGTCTGTCGATAGGCCTCCACAGAAAAATGCAGCACAAAAGTTTAAGTGTGAAATATTGGCTGAATATGATCTACAAGATGCCACTATGTGGACACAAGGAAGACCTGTCATGCAGTAAACATTGCAGGAGCAACCACATTGCGGTCCCAAGTTAACAGTGTACTGATGTCCGTGCGAATTAGTGACTTGAAACTCATGCCTAGAAAATCTGATCACCTGACATCTTCTAGCCTCTCGCCCAGTAACACGAAGTTGAACTTCTAAGTAGGAGCATATGATGATTCCCATTCAAGCCATCCTCACGTCGTTTAACAAAAATTTGTTTAACCTGTAGAATGTTTTTTGCATTAAAGCCTAGATAGGCAAACCTCGTGCACCTTTCAACACACTATTAAAACTTTCTGAAATATTTGTTGTTATCATACCAAACCGCTTACCACCATCCTATACCTTTGTCCACCGTTCATAACCGACATCTTCCAACCATATCTTTGCTTGATGATTCATTTCTTCTAATTTCTGTATGAGATGTTGAAATTCAAAGATACATATTCTAGTTGATGCAGACCATAATAGACCTGTCAATGTCTTATCACGAAATATTTTTTGAAAATTATCAGCAAGAGTCGTAAACAGCAACGATGGAAACCAATAGGAGGAGGAAATATCTCAGGGACAACATGCTCCAAACCTCTATGTCGATCAGAAATGATTGCAAGACCAACTCTATTTGTAACTTCTCTCTGATGCACGCCAAAAACCATGCCCAAGATTGGCCATTTCCGATTCAACAATAGCGAATGCAAGGGGAATAAAACCCTTCACAACTGATGCATGAACCCTCCATGCACATGTATCATTAATGCATTGAGCTGTAAACATCTTCGTGTGACTTCGTGTCACCTATATTGGACACTATGTTTAACTGAATATGTTTGCAATGCATATATCAAATTCTGCTTGTTTGTAAAAATTTGTCAACATGGGGCTCTTCACCCTCAAAAGTACAAGGTACATCAATGCCTTCATGAGAATTATTCATTGTGGCTTCATCTATCCAGTGATCAGAAGTGATACATCTGGAGGGTCTTGCTCATATTCAATTTCTGTATTATTAACCCTGGCAATATCAAATAATGGTTCATCATCTCCTTCTTCCATATTCTCATTGTCATCTATATCATCTTGTGAATCTATTCATCTCCTTCATCCTCCCCAATCACATGTTCTTCTGTTACATGGTGCCTACATATTATCAAATATGACATAAGATTTATGGTATGTTATATGAATACATCAAAATAATTTTATGAAGATGATGAAATCACTTACCCTAATGAGCTCGCACTAGGAAAAGTATGTGAAGGATCAGTGATTGGCGTGAAAGGATACTGTGAGGATCCACCTCCATAGCCAATAGACCTCCAAATAAAAATTATAAAAGTTAACAAATTTTCTCACACTAATATATATTTCGTACAATTATGGGAGACAACTCACCATGGGTTATAATGTAGGTAATGTGTAGTCATATGATTCATACCGGACATCTCTCTCATTAGCAGAATAAAATCCAGTAGAATCAACATCATCATTCAGCATACGTGTGAAGTGTCCAGTGGTTGTTGATACTTATAGTGTTGAGTATGCAAGTTGTCATCAATATGACCATGTGTTGCACTTCATCGGTTCCTTGAATATATATATTATCTATATCTTCCTTCTCCAAATATAATGTACACTAGATACATGAGAGGATACAAATCGAGCATACTTTCAACAGTTCATCATCTTCAACTCTCACTGCAATATATTCACCCATAGAAGTAGGCCACTTGCATGTTATACCAATCTTAACATGTCTTTCGTCTTATTTCGTCAAGAATATATAACTTTCTCATCAGCTCAATAAAACGTGTGTCTTTCTTTACACGCAAAATGCGTACAATACCTCCTTATATGAGGTTTATGATCCTCAATATGTAAGACACCATCATAATAACACATAAGGAAATGTTGGAACTAGTCATATCTGCCATTTATAAGATAAAGAAATTACATAAATCAAATCATAATATCCAAACAAATCACATTTGTCAAATAATAATAATTTAAACACATTTTATTTGTCAAACAACAATCATTAAAAAATCACATTTGTCAAACACATTATTTAAACAAATCACAATTTTCAAATATGAATTATTAAACAAATCACATTTGTGTCAAACATTAATAATTAAACATTAATTTCATATATATCTAATATTTATACAATTAACATCACATATTATAATATAATATAAATTATTAAAAAAATACATGTTGGTGTTCTTCGGCGGATGGCTGAGTGGTGGGGGGAAGGGAGGAGGAGGAGGAGGGGGGTGATGGAGAGTGAGGGCGGCGCGGGCTGGGGGGGGGGGGGGCCGAGGGTGGATGTGAGAGGGGAGGGAGGAGGAGACCGTGGGGAGGAGGAGGAGGGCGGCGCAGCTGGGGGGGGGGGGGGGTGAAGGAGAGGGAAGGCGGCGCGAGCTGGGGGGCGGGCAGGTGAGGCCGGGCGGAGGCACGGGGGCTTCGGGTGGGTTTGCGAGCAGTGTGAGGGTTTCGGGGGGTTGGGGGGGGGGTTTTAAAGGCGGTGTCGGCATTGAGAATGCCGACACTGAAGTCGGCATTCTCAATACCGACACTGAAGTCGGCATGACAATGCCGACTCTAATGTCGGCATTGCCAATGCCGACTTCAGTGTCGGCGTTGGCAACGCCGGCTTTGGAGCGGCATTGCCAATGCCGGCTCCAAAGGCACATCGATTTCCAGCCGGTCACCAAGTTGCCTACGTGGCAACTTGGTGACTATTTTGGAAAATATATTTTTTGATTATTTAAATAATTAAATATGATTATTTATTAAAAAACCCAAATAATAATCTTGGGTAAATATTAGTTGCTTTCTCTCTAACGCAAAAGAGATACGGGTACTTTCACATAAACTACGTACCAGGATATGTAGAGTGGAATCTATTTTTCACATTTTCTTCATGTATGTAATATTCCTAAGACCGCAGCGGAAAAAGTTACAAATCTCAGACCCCTCAAAATGTTCTTGCAAGTAAGTATAGTTTTAATATTAATTATTTACAAAAAGGGCATTTCAAGTTTTAGAAATGAAATTCTAAATTTTTACTTACAAATCATTGTTATAGGAAATAATGCAAAATTTACCATTCCAAAAATATTATAAAAACATCATGAAGATATTAAATAAAAGTATCATAAAATATGACACTGTAATACGTAAAAAAATATAAATATCTCACTGCAATTAACTTCCATTAAAAAGTGAGCATTCTGGTTTTTTCACTTGGGTCTGTGCGGCCACTCCATCCTCACTGCCACCTCCTGCCTCTGAATTATTCTAAACTACAATTTTTACTTTATCAGTTACTTTTTTAATAATATTTTGAAAAATATCAAATTTAATATAACAATAGTATGTCATCTTTAAAAATTGTCAACTCTCTCGACTACTAATTGAGGATAAATATTTTATATTTGTAGATAAAAAGTGTATAATAGGTTACAAGACTCGTCGGATTAATCTAATAGACGATGGATCTCGGCATGTTTGGAACCAAGATGAGATTATGATTGAGGAGAATTCTGTAATCTTTTTGATATTTTGAAAAAGGTACAAATTCACTATCTTGACAATGTGCTTTCAAAATCTCATTTGAGTTTTTTATTAGATTCCAGATTACATAATGGTATTTTACTTTATTATACTTATTCTTGTAAAAAAGAAAAAACATTAACATCTCTTTGGCTCATGTTCATTTTTTAACTCACATTTCTTAAATATGTGTAAAATCCATATTAGGCCGCTTTGAAGAAAATTATCTTCAACTTTTGTGTTTCTATCTCTCTCCTGCATCTGAAAAATCTCTTTACACACGAGCCAATGCATCCGTTGCTTCTTTGGAACATGTCTGTCTTATCATATTGTTTGGGAAATTTTTATTAAAATAATTAAAAATAAAAAATATTATTTAAATGTTCATAATTAAAAATAATTGTAAACCTACTCACCAATTTGCCGCATAAATAGTTTGGTGATGCGGATTATGGGTGGGGTCTGTGTTGGCAAAGTAGGACAAATTTTTGCGTTTGCAACGTAGATAATATTGTATGATTGTCAATTAAATCTTAATTTTTTATATTAACGTAAATATCAATATTTTTAAGCTTCCTCACTTGAACGTATATACATAATGTCAACACGCACAGACAACGGGAAATGTCAGCACTCACATTAAAAATAGTTATTCTTATTAAAAAAAGACAACAATAGCAATAGGTAGGGTCAACACTCACACACAAAACTCATAAAAAAATAAAGGGAAAATAATTAGAGGTCCTTGTCAGAATGTTAGACTTAATTTGTAGTGTCTGTCAGAAGATCAGAAGTCATATAATCTTTACTTTTGTATTAGTTTATTTTTAGTCCCCGCTTTTTGTTTATAATCTCTGCTTTTTGTTTCTCAGCATTTATGAGTCTTGGAAGACGAGTCATTCTTTTAACATCAATTTTTTTCTATTTTGCCCTTCATTCTTCTGCTTTTCCCTAGTTACATTCGTTACAATTGTTTGTATCAGTTACAGTAAACTTTTATATCTGTTACAGTGAACATTTATATCTGTTATAGTAAGCCTTCTTTCCCTATGCACACTTATATTCGTTACAGTTGCATTTGTATCAGTTACAGTAAGCATTTATATCTTTACAGTAAACCTTCTTTCCTATGCACACTTACATTCGTTACAGTTGTCTTTGTATCAGTTACAGTAAGTCTTTTATCTGTTACAGTAAACCTTTGTATCAGTTACAGACTACAGCTATAAGCTGTTACAAAAGAAAAAAAAAACTTTATTTGTTTGCAAATGTAGGATTTGAACTTAAATCTTCACAAACACAACTGAGATACTCTTACCACTAAGCTACAACTACACTTGTGTTACAATATAACATATAAGATATTAATAAGTATTGTAGTAAACATAATTCTCTATTACAACGTATGTAAGTCTTGTTACAGTCAATATCCTGTTACAATATACATTAAGTTCTGTATAGTAAACATTATAGATGGTTATTATAGTAAATATTAAGTTCTATTACAATATACATTAAGCTTTGTTACAATATACATTAACATTTGTTACAATATACATTAACTTTTGTTACAATATATATTAAGCTCTATTACAACTTATGTTATGTCTTGTTACAGTATACATTAGACTCTATTACAATATACATTAAGCTCTATTACAATATACATTAAGATCTGTTACAGTATACATTAACTTTTGTTACAATATATATTAAGTTCTATTACAACTTATGTTAAGTTTTGTTACAGTATACATTAAGTTCTATTACAATACATTAATCTTTGTTACAATATACATTAACTTTTGTTACAATATATATTAAGCTCTATTAATGTATACTGTAATAGAGCTTAATGTATATTGTATGGAGCTTAATGTATAGTTGTAATAGAGCTTAATGTATATTGTAACAAGACTTAATATAAGTTGTAATAGAGCTTAATATATATTGTAACAAATATTAATGTATACTGTAACAGAGCTTAAGTATATTGTAATAGAGCTTAATGTATAGTTGTAATAGAGCTAATGTATATTATAACAAGACTTAACATAAGTTGTAATAGAGCTTAATATATGTAACAAAGGTTAATGTATACTGTAACAGAGCTTAATGTATATTGTAATAGAGCTTAATGTATAGTTGTAATAGAACTTATATATACTGTAACAAGAATTAACATAAGTGGTAATAGAGCTTAATATATATTGTAACAAAAGTTAATGTATATTGTAACAAATGTTAATGTATATTGTAACAAAACTTAATGTATATTGTGATAGAGCTTATATATAGTTGTAATAGAGCTTAATGTATACTGTACAAGACTTAACATAAGTTGTAATAGAGCTTAATATATATTGTAACAAAAGTTAATGTATATTGTAACAAAGGTTAATGTATATTGTAATAGAGCTAATGTTTACTATAATAGCATCTATAATGTTTACTGTAACAAAACTTAATGTATATTGTAACAAGGAATGATATTGACTGTAACAAGATTTAACATAAGTTGTAATAGAACTTAATATATATTGTAACAACAGTAAATATATTATTGTAACAAATGTTAATGTATATTGTAATAGAGCTTATATTTTATAATAGCAATATAATATTTACTGTAACCAAAACTTAATGTATTGTAACAATGAATGATATTGACTGTAACAAGACTTAACATACGTTGTAATAGAGAATTATTTTACTACAATACTTAATTAAATATATTATATGTTATATTGTAACACAAGTGTAGTTGTAGCTTAGTGGTAAGAGTATCTCATGTTGTGTTGTGAAAACTGGGTCGAATCATATCACTTGTAAACAAATAAAGTTTTTTTTTTTTTTGTAAGAGTTTATAGCTGTAGTCTGTAAATGATACAAAAGCTTAGTGTAACATATATAAAGGTTTACTGTAACTGATACAAAGACAACTGTAACGAATGTAAGTGTGCATAGGGAAAGAAGACTTACTATAACAGATATAAAGACTTACTGTAACAGATATAAAAACTTACAAATGCAACTATAACGAAGTAAGTGTACATAGGGAAAAAATGCTCATAAGAAAATAACAAAAGAAGGAAGAGCAAAATAGGAAAAAGTTGATATTAAAAAGACGATTCGCCTTCCAAGACTCATTAAATGCTGACAAACAAAAAACAGGGGCTAGAAATTAAACTAACATAAAAGTAAGGACTATATGACTCTGATTTCTGACAAAGATTATAAATTAAGTCAGAGACTTCTAATAATTCTCCTAAAAATAAATAATTTCATTCCCCTCTCTCTCATGATTGGACTATTTTCATGAAGATCTCCTCAATATCTCGGTTGTCTACATGAATATTGATGTATGTATTGATAACGTAGAGATCAGTGACTACTTTGGCAACATAGAAATTATTTGAGTTGCCAACATAGATCGCTTCTATGACTCGTGTACCAATCACAAATCGTTTATGCGGTGGTTTGATGATAGTTCTGTAAATATTTTTAAATTCTAAGTTTTTAAAATTTTACTATTTTAAATAAAAATCCTTAGATTTTGATAGTTGAAAATCTCCCCGCAAGTGTTTTCCAAACGCCACCTAATCGAGTTCAAAATCTGCACCGGCCGTCCGGCGGTCTGTTTGGATACGCTGCGAAGGGATTCTGTAACTGGGAATCCTCGGACAGCGTTCTGGTGAGTGAACCCTCGCAAATTCGCATACTCGGGACCGCAGCAGAGAAGAGAAAATTCCAGAATCTGGAGAGAGAGAGAGAGAGAGAGAGGGTCACGCCTGAGTGTCTGTGACGCCATTCCCCTTCCATCTCACCTTCTTCCTTAGGGCTGTGTCGTGGAGCTTCTCCTCCGAAACTCCTATTCCGGAGAGTCCATGGCTGGATATGACAGTAGAAATCAAGATCGGCACCGGGCATCGGTAACCTCCTCCCATTTGTGTTTCTTCTGTTCTTCCAGTTCATGTTCCGAGGAGACCGAACTCGGGGATGGATGGGTTTGTCTATAGCTGCGCTGTCGCTGGCAGTTTGAAGCGATATGCGCACTGCACTTCGAACGCAGTAGAGACCGGAATCCATTAAGCACAGACGGTGGACCTCGAAGCAGGCACCCCGTTCCCTGTGCCGAACAGATGACCCCGACTACCTTGTGAGATGTATTTATGCCTTGAGAGAGAGTTACACATCACCTTGTTAACTGCTTGGGAAGGAGAGGAAACATAATTTGAATTATTGTCGTTTGATTCCTGGGTAAGAACGTACTTTAATTTCATGAAAGGGACAAAAGCTTATTTTTTTTCTTGCTAAGTCCTCAGAGAAATTCACCTTCATTGAAAAGACAATTGATTGTAAATGCCGTCTGAGTTACATCCTTCTCAGTAAGAAATATCATTTTTCTACACGGAGCATTCCAAGAAGTCCCGGATTGCACACAAAAAAAAACATGGATCATAGCATTGCATGAATTAGGGTTTCTAACAACTACAAACTCATTATTGCATATTTCTCGCTTTTGAGAAAATTCTATTGTAACTTATCAGGGCTTTGAGGGATTCTTGCACAACTTACAAAATTGGGATGCTTCCAAGGGAGGAGATAGTAAACTAAAGCTTAAAGGTCAGGTGTCCAAACACGGGGTACGTATGTGTTATTGGACCACATTGTGCTAGCTGATGATCATAAGCATTTCACTTGTTGTCCCACCATGGAGAACTTTTTGGCTGCTTTCACGTTGATGTGAAAATTAACAATCCCAACACCAAGGTCATTCACTGTTTTGAGTTGTAATTATGCTCAAATCTTGAACAAAATATTGAAATGTTGGTATTAATTTTCTGATGTGAACACATTTTACCCTGGAATGACTCAATGCTGCTTTTTTAAGGCAACAAAATAATGTATGTTGTAAAAAATTGGCATTTTTTTATTTAATTGTTTAATTGCAGAAGGCCGGGATGTTTTCAGGGGTTCGTGTCTTATACACTCAAGTTTTGGTTACTTTGATGATGATGCTGGGAATTTCTAGGATTTTTTATTTGTGTTGAAAATTTTGAAGGTTGTTCTAGGCCTTCTGGCTGCTTATTAATTATGAGAAAAGTGCAGTTGTTGGAGTCAATATTGGGGAGGATCAGCTTCAGCAGTGTCCTGCAGTTCTGTCTCTATCAACTTCCATTGCTTTATCTGGGTTTGCCTTTAGATTATAAACAGTTGACGGAGACAGTGGAATCATCTGGTTAATAGAAATTCACAAAAATTGTCATTGCGGAGGGCAAGGAATCTATCCTTAAGAGGCAGAATTTCTTTGCTCAGTTCAGCTTTATTTAATATCCTTTTGCACTTCTTGTCCGTTTTTCATGTTCCAAAAATGGTTTGCCGAGGATTGAGAGAAATAGAAGACAGCTTTTGTGGGGTAGTCACAGTGAACAAAGGTAAGTCATTGTATTGGTCAAGTGGAAGAAGTCTGCAACCTGGTTAAGAATGGGGATTGTGGGGTAAAGAATTTGTTATATATGAATTTAACTCTCCTGAGAAGTGGTTGCGGGAGTTGGTGAACAATGACAATTCACTTTGGCAGAGATTGCTTTGAGTCTTAGACAGAAGAATTATGATATTCTTCATGTTTCCACTTGCAAGCTAAACATGAAAGAATTATGGGCCCAATTTGGAAAGGTATCCTGAAATCTGCAAGATGGATTGAGCAAGAAACTTCTGTAAAGATTGGGAATGGTTAGAAGACTTTCTAGATAAATGGGCTAGTGAAGTTCCTCTGTAGATTAAGTTCAGCAGTATTCTCAATCTTGCAGTGAAAAATGGGATAAAGTGAATTGAATGTTATCATATTCAGAGGGCTGATCTACATCGGAAGTGGGTCTGAGAAGAAGCCTGGAACAAGAAGAGTAACAATAAATTTTTATCACTGCTGTGCTTATTATTGATCAAGAGGGCGAGGATATCTAAGTATGGAAAAATGGTAAAGCCTTTTAGGTGAAGTCTTTGTACTTGGTGATTGAGGGTTAGCAGCCTTCTCATCCAAAGTACAAAGAGGTGTGGAGAGATTAAAATCAAGCCAAAGCATTTTTTATGGCTCATATTTGAGAAAGGAATGGTCACCAAGTTATGCAGGAGTACACATCACCCAATGGTGATGTTCTGTATGTGGTTGTTCAGAGGAGGAAGAGTCATTTGATCATTTGTTTGTTTCCTCCAAGTACAGTAGAGAGGTGTGCCTCACTTTCAGCAGACTACTGAGATTTCAGGTCATTTTTACATCTTTGGAGGGTATGTGGTTGTCCCTTGTTAGAGTTTATTGGATTAGGCCTTCCAACTCAAAATCTTAGGGTCATGAATAAATAGGGCTCCACTATTACAAGCACATTAGTTTTTTTGTCCTTCTAAATTGGGGCTATTCTTACATGCTTCCTCATGTCCTGGCCGATCTTTTAGGCTCTGTCAAATGAACCATGAACTTAGGGTGCACGGCCTAGATCATACTGTGGGCTCTGATACCATGCTAAATTTTATTGGATTGTCTTCTTTGATATGGTGTTAAATTTTATTGGATTGGGCCTTCCAACTCAAAAAAGTTGAGGTGAAAGGCCCCAAGCACATTAGTATTTTTGTCTCTTATAATTTGGGACCATTCTTACATGCCTCTTCATGTGCTGGCTGATTTTTAGGCTCTGTCAAATGGACCATGAACTTAGGGTGCACGGCCTAGATCATACTGTGGGATTTGATACAATGCTAAATTTTATTGGATTGGGTCTTCTTTGATGTTAAATTTTATTGGATTGGGCCTTCCAACTCAAATTTGAGGTGAAAGGCCCAATCCAATAAAATTTAACATCCTTTAAGAGGCAGAAAACTCAGAAACTTGCTTCAGCCAAGAAGTAGATCATGTTCGTAGTACCAGTGGTGATTTGTTGGGGCATTTGGAGAGAATGGACTGAGGTGTTCCTTCAGGGAAGAAGATGTATGTTGAGAATGTTTGTTCTATGGTTTTTGTCTCTTTTATATTTTATTTATATAGTGTAGGTATCTTAATTTGATGTCCATTGATTGATTGTTTTATAATATTATTATTATTATTTTGAGGTCACTCACCTCTACTCCGATCGTATCATTTGTGTTTCTTCAATAAAAATTGATGGTAAAAACCACCTTTATTAAAAATGAAGCACGTGTCTGTTGGGTATTAAGACTAAAAGTTCAATATATGATGTTTACCTTTAGTTGGCAAAATTCAACCATATTGATGCAAGCATTTTGGTAGCTTGGGCTCCATTTCAGTCCATTTCTGGATATCTGTTGCCAAACACAGACATGGTTCTCCCATCTGCTAGTTCATCTAGGGGAATATTATTTTGTGTTTATTGACATACATAATGTATGGTAAGCTCTCCATCTCATGTTGTTTTTCCTCATAGTTAGGTATGCTTTCCAGGTTAACAGGATATGGAATTGTGAATTTTTTTTAGGACGTGGTTATTTAATTTTTTTTTTAAGGTCATGTCTGCAAGCTTGGGTAAGGATGGTGGAACACAAAGAAAAGCTGCTGGAACCGAAGCCCAGAAGCAAACTGCTATGATCACTGAAGTTTCTTCTAAAGGCATCAAGGGAACATACACAAATATCAACAATTCAGATATTGCAAAGCATTTATCCAATAGCTTGTTTGATGAGGAAGAACCTCCAACAGCAGCTTCAGAAAAGGAGCTGGTGGGATGTCTGTTCTCTTCATGTCGTTTGGACAGTTTTTGGTATTAATGAGTTTGAAAGCAAAGGTCTTGAAGCTAAATAAGCCTTCTATTTTTGTTTTTAGGGCAATGAATATTTTAAGCAAAAGAATTTCCCTAAGGCAGTTGAATACTACTCAAGAAGTATCGCGTTATCTCCAACTTCAGTAGCATTTGCAAATAGAGCAATGGCCTATCTCAAAATGAAAAGGTTAGTAATGCCTTCATTGCTTTTACTCTGCAACTGTGATCAATCATGCAAAATTGTTTTTTCTTCTTGAACAATAAGTTCTCCTGGACATAGTGATTTCCAGCAATGACATAAGCATGGTTGTTTCTAATGCAATGTGGTTCTTATATTGGTGGGAAAGGCAGAAGGATATATAGCATCCTTCATTTACTGGTATAGGATGTGTAAGGGGCACTTACCACTTCAAGGATGCTGTATCCAACTATCCATTTAATTACTTGTTAGCTGTAAAAAATCTTGCTGGTAGTTGCCTAAGGTTCAAGCTAAAGTTTTGACTATTATCCAAATCATCAGATATCAACTTGAAAACAATGTGTACTTCTGTTATTACTAATAATGAACACCAAGGATTGAATTATATGATTAGAGAAATAGAGAAATTAAACTTCTTATTGAAGTTGAATCTCATTTATGTGCTTTGAGACCATATCTGATTTCCAGGTTGAAGCCAACCCTACCAATCTTCTGCCCCTTTACAGTGATGCCTGACGAGATGGGCCTGGGCTGGCCTAGCTGGTGGTCTGAGTTGAACTCAGAAGGCCTGCTGCCGAATGGGCCTGGCTGGGACGGCCAGCAGGCTGGTGGCTAGTTATGTGGCCCGGTCAAGGGTCCAGAAGCTAGGCTGGCCCATTAGCTGATTCGGGCGACCAGACAAGAGCCACCTGGTTAACAGGGGTGAGCCAGGTTGACTATGGTGGTGGCTGGCGATTGTGGCTTCCAAGGTGCTTCAGCGGTGTGACGCAGAGGACCTGGTGGTTTAGGGCGGACAGGTCCAAGAGGGATGCAACAGGGTCAGGGTCGGCCAGGGTGGAGGGGGGGGGGGGGGGGGGAACAGCCTTGGAGAATGCCCCCTGGTGGCATTCGCTGCCAAGGATGGCAGAGTCGGGTCGGGTGGCTGGGTCGGACCCAGCCGATCCCGACCCGGATCGGGTCGGATCCGTGGATCCGGCCGACTCCAATGGAGTCTGGCCGATCCTGGATCGGCCAGGTTTAAAAAATGTTAAAAAATTGGAAAAAAATCAGGAAATTCAGGAAAAATCAGAAAATTTGTTGAAAAATCAGTAAAAATTTCAGAAAATTATGAAGACACATACAACATTCATTGAATACAAACACAATGAAATTTAAATCTTATCATGTTCATGTATTATAAAGAACAATAACAATGATTAAAGACATAATCATTATGTTCATACATTGAAAAAATAGATATATGTACAAGTTGATAACATGAAATACATAAAAATACCTTCTCAATTTGACATTTATGAACCCTTATCCTCTACCTCATGAGATTGAATAGGTGGCACATACTCATGTCCTCCATATTATGTATATCCAAAGCCAAACAAAGAATTTGCAATGTCTTGGAATCCTCTTTGGATGCCTCGAGGTGTCGTTGCTTGTTGGCTTGAACTTTCTCCCGATTGTCCCGGAGCGAAGAAACTACCATATCTAGTAGTTTGAATATTGCCCAAATAACTAGTCCCACTACTAGAGCTAATATCTGAATATGGCAATTTTGGAGGACTAAGAAAGGGTGGATAAGAAGGCCCATACCTCCAATCATGCCCTGCTTGCCTTTGTTGGTTTTCATATCCCCCATGTTGTTGTTGTGCTTCCCCTTAGTTTCCTTATTGTTGTTGGGGTGGTGCTGAATAATCCTCATATCTCGAGAGGATACCCCCAAGCCCATAACCTCCTGTGGCTCCAGTACCTGCAGCAGCACCATCATCATCACCATCATCACCATCATCAGGTGAATGAGTAGAGCCATCACTCCCCACTGTTTTTCCTTTTCCTTTCTTAATCATCTTTTTCGACGTTGATAATGTATTTTCTCTGCCTCATATAATCTAGCCAAGTGAGCTGGTAGGGGTGGAGCCTCAGAAAATGGCTCCCCAATATGTGTCTCTTCCTCAAGAGAGTCCTCTGCACTTTCTTGTGATTTTCTTCTTGGTTCTTCTGTTCTTCTTTCTTTGTTGGACTTTGTCTTTTTCTTGCCTTTGTCTTTCTTTCTTTTAGGCTCCAATTGAGAGGTAGATCTTCTGAATTCTGACTGAGATGAAGAAATTCTAGTATCCTGTACAGTGGCAGATCTTCTTAATTCGGGCGTTTCACCTCTCTCAGGTACATGTTCTTCTACTAAAACATCTTCTTCACATGCCTAAACCAGGCGATCATCAGGATGAAAGTCAGGTATACCTCCCTCAGCTCTCGTCTCCACCCAAGCATGTAAAGAGTGTTCTTCATTTAGCAACTCATCCACATCTATCTCAGGAACTACCTCCTCAAATGGTCTACCAGCTAGCTGTATGAATCTCTGCCTTTCTATCTTTTGCCTTTCTTCTTTTTGCTTCACCTTTAAACGTATATTATAGTGACAAAAAACCAACTTCTCTAGCCTATCCACGCCCAACCTATTGCGGATTTTTGTGTGAATAAGGCTGAATGTACTCCAATTTCTTTCACATGGGCTAGAAGAAGTGGTTTGACTTAAGACTCTCATTGCAACATACGTTAAAGGATTTGTCCCAACTTGCTGATAATTGACTTGAATTCACCATTCAGCTATTGCAATAAAAGAAGTGAACATTAATCATTTTATAATGGTGAATTCCTAAATTTACGATTTTAGGCAAACACCCAAGCATGTAAAATAACCTAGAGTGAGTCTTTGAGCTGCATATGTCATGTCATATCCTCCATATCATGGTTTGGCGTGCCGGATCGGATCGGGCCGATTCGGGCGAATCGGTGCGGATCAGGGGAAATCCGATTCGCGATTCGTTTGATTCGGTCCGATTCGCCTAGTTCTGTTCAGGCAGGGTTCTTTGGACTCAGGATCCTGTTCAGGCAGGGTTGTCAGGATCCCCTTATTTACTGAATATCATAATTTGTTGTTTCATTTACTTAAGATATTACATGTAAATAAGGAAGTACCCCCCATTTGAATCCAATAAAAATATCAAAAAAATCATATCTCTTACCAATAAAAAGTCAACTCTCCCATCGAAGAACAAAATCGTGATTTTGGTGATTTTAGCGAAATGCTAACTTTTTAATCTCTCATAATTTGGTCTATCTAAAAATTTGATAATTCAAATAAACCATATGGAACACTAAAAATCTAAAATCCGGTAAAAAAAGTCAAACGTGCATGTGACTTCTCCAAGGGAGCCGCTCTCCTACTGACAGCACTTAGTCTGCTCGAGGCATCTCAAGATTTGGTCAAACTTAAGTTATCATCATTCAAACTCATAAGAATTGTCACTTTCTAGTTTCTTTTCAATTAGAAGTGAAAATTCTCATGAGTTTAGGTGATGATAACTTAAGTTTGACCAAATCTTGAGATGCCTCGAGCAGACTAAGTGCTGTCAGTAGGAAAGCGGCTCCCTTAGAGAAGTCACATGCACGTTTGACTTTTTTTACCGGACTTTAGATTTTTAGTGTTCCATATGATTTATTTGAATTATCAAATTTTTAGATAGACCAAATTATGAGAGATTAAAAAGTTAGCATTTCGCTAAAATCACCAAAATCGCGATTTTGTTCTTCGATGGGAGAGTTGACTTTTTAGTGGTAAGAGATATGATTTTTTTGATATTTTTATTGGATTCAAATGGGGGGTACTTCCTTATTTACATGTAATATCTTAAGTAAATGAAACAACAAATTATAACATTTACTTAAATGATATTCAGGTAAATAAGGAGATCCTGATAACCCTGCCTGAACAAGATCTTGAGTCCAATGAACCCTGCCTGAACAGGACCAAGTTCTGGCCGAATCAAGCGGATCGAATCGGTTCGATCCGCCCGAATCGGATCGGATCAGGATAATCCCGATCCGGTCCAAATCGGCGATGCGCCAAACCTTGCTCCATATATCCCAAGTTTCATCTTATATCTCTCCACCTACAAAATGGAAGACATAACAAATGTCAAATGAAACATGCATACATATGCAAAAGAAAACATTCTTTCCTACCTCTGCCATTACATCTAATCTCTCATTCATTGTCCTTACAAGGCGAGTGATGACATTCATGGTGTCTCTCATCACTTCTCCGTCATTGTGCACATTATCTTTATATTGAATTCTAGGGTTGAAAAAATACCCTGCATATGATAAACATTTTCAGCATGGTATCATAAAAAATTTAGCAATTAATTACATTAAATAAATTACCTGCAGTATGAAGATCATGGTGGAGAGTCATCTCCCATCTCTTGTCTATGATGGCCCACCATTTTCTGTATGCTTTGGGATTCATTTCCCTCAAATTTTCCTTTGCTTTGTCCATTGCCTCGTACAAATACCCCATATCATTTTTGTCATCACCATCAACCATTCTAAGGATAAGTACCAAAGGCTCTATTACTTTAAGGTAGTAGGAAATCTTCTCCCAAAATCGTACATTGCTAATCATATCTTGGACTTGGAGAGCAACATCTTTACTATCAGGCCGTAAAGTGTTTACATGTTGCAAAAATTCTTCAGAATTAATCAATTGGCCCAATTGATGCCTATATTTCATGAGGCTCTCCAAAGAAATAAAATTGGATGCAAATCGAGTGGGACCAGCACGAAGAAGATCTCTCCCATCTATATACTTCCTCATCATATTCAAAATCCTGTTGTGACTATAAATAAATGAAGTTATCATCTGAGCATCATCAATGAGGCCATGAATATGTACATCTTTGCTTATGTCCTCCATCATTAATCAATACAATGTGCTGCACATAGAACCCAATAGAGATGTTGTCTCTTTTCCATCAACAATCCACTAACAGCTTTGTAGCTCGCTTCATTGTCAGTCACAACCTGTACAACGTTCTCTTCACCCACTTCCTCCACAACTTCATCCATTAGTTTAAATAAATAATCTACATTCTTGATCTTGTTAGATGCATCAACAAATTTAAGAAAAATAGACCCCTCACAACAATACACAAGAAATTAATCATGAATTTACTTGTGGTCCCTGTCCAACCATGACATATAATGGTGCAACCATGTTCTTTCCATACATTTTGGAAGCTATTCACCCATCCTTTCAACTCATCATATTCCTCATCAAGCCCAGCATCATAAATGTACTTCCTTGTAGGAGCCTTAAGACTAGGCTCAGCTTCCGCAATTGCATCCAACATACTCTGGAAATATGGGCTCTCTGTCGTATGTGCCGGCACACCAGCATGTAAAAACCATTTGACAATACCTTTGATTGCTCCCTTTGCTGCCTTTGCAGTGGCTTTCACTCCTTTCAATGCCTGCTTGATTCCTGGTTGTTTTACAGACCTTGATCTATACAAATATGTATCCATAAGACCCTGTGTAGGAGCATGAACATCTGAAAGTCTACCTCCACACCCTAATGCACTGGCAGCCCTACGAACTAATGTACTCCTAGGAAGAGATCTCCTAGAGTCATCTCTAGACAAATGTGGTCCCAATGTCCCCAGCCCCTTCGTCTCTCATCTTCCTCCGCATAAGAACGGCGACTAGCACGTGCAACTGCAGTGAACTCAGGATCATCATCATCATCATCATCTTCATCATCATCCACATTGATGGGTAAAGTATAATCCCTACGAATATGTCTCCCATAAATCTCATCTTGAAGTTGTTGTTGCTGCTGAGTTGTCAATAATTTTTCTGTTTTTTTCCCCTTCATATATGCTTTTATTTCATTCCTAACTTCCATTGGACAAGATGGGCATTTTGAAACATTTCCAGCAATTCCAGCAAGATGTTGTTTAAGGTGATATATGTCTCCAAACATCTCCTTTGAACACCAATTACATTTGACTTTTTTCTGTCGTGCATCAAGAAGAGTACCATGAGCCCAACCAGGATCAATGGCCTGCTCCACCTCTTGCTCTTCATGTTCTTGATGTGCCATATTCCTGTGTAAGAATGCAATTGAATTGCACGTTAATTACACAAAATCCCTAATTTTTAAACCCTATTTAGGGTTTAATTTGGGAATTTTGGGAAAAAAGTGTCATGCAATGTAATTAAATCTACATAAAAACTCTAATCAACTAAAATGACTATATTGGACACTCAATTGCACATTAATTATATTAATGACCTAAAATCCCTAATTTTTAAACCCTAATTAGGGTCATTTGGGGATTTTGGGGAAAAATAGACCATGTAATGCAATTGACTCTACCAACAAACTTTAATCAACTAAAATAATTCTATTAGACACTCAATTGCACATTACTTTCATTCATGGACACAAAATCCCTAATTTTTAAACCCTAATTAGGGTTCAATTTGGGGATTTTGGAGAATGAGAGTCATGGAAATGTTAAATATGCTATAGATCTATAGCATATTTAACATTTCCTATTTTTTAGATTTTTTTAAAATTAAAAAAAACTCACCTCAAGGAAGAGAGAGGAGAACAGAGAGAGAGGAAGGAGCAGCGGCGCCGGCGACCCTCCTCGGAGCTCCGACGGCGGCGGCGGCGAGGGAGAGCAGCTCCGGCGGGGGGGGGGGCAGGGGCTGTGAAGGGGGCTGGGAAGGGGGTTCTCGGGACTGCGCAGACAGGTCTGTCTGCGCAGTCCCGTGACTACCGACCCTCCTTATGGAGGGATCCGCGGAGTCGGCGACTCCAGGCGGATCCGGCCCGACTAAGGCCGACTTTGCGGATCCTGGCTCCCGCTTCCAGTGGAAGCGGCCA
This sequence comes from Colocasia esculenta, assembly GCA_014218235.1. Taxonomy (NCBI): domain Eukaryota; kingdom Viridiplantae; phylum Streptophyta; class Magnoliopsida; order Alismatales; family Araceae; genus Colocasia; species Colocasia esculenta. The sequence continues at coordinate 144,939,556 of CM024758.1, read as the reverse complement.
GGACTGAGTGGAGCGGGGTAGAGTCGGGCCGAGTCAGGGTGAGTTGCGACGAGTCGAGCCGACTTCGGTCGACTCACCCCCGATTCCACCTAGCCCCATGGTGGGTCGGTGTTCCCCCTCCCAAGTCGGGTCGCCAGGGGCCGACTCCTCTCCGAGTCGGCCGACTCTGCTCTGAGTCGACCGACTTTGCCATCCTTGTTCGCTGCAGGGGGGTTGTATGGCCACAATGAAGTGCCGACTGGCAGAGGTCAAGCGGGTGGCGATGAGCTCCTGGCAGCCCAGGCAGAGCAGGGCTGTGGCTGTGTGGTTGGAAGAAAAGATTGGCGGGTCCGGCGGCCGACTGGCATCCCTATCGCGGGTCGAGGAGGGAGGCGGAGGTGGTGTGGTGGCATGACGACGGAAGGCCGGGATGGCGGCAGGGTTGGTAGGCGGCAGCCATGGCAGCCAAGGGCATCGCACCCCTTGGCCTGGTCCAATCGGGCTGGGGGCCTCCCACCCCTAGCCTGGTTGGACAACCCTCCTTGCAAAGACTGATAGAGAGAGCAAGAGAGGGAGGTGAGAGAGGGTGGGGAGTGTTTTGATGCCGTGAAGACCCTTTCATTTCTTGGAGATCTTCCGGCGAAGAATTGCTTGAATTTGGATTTTGCAGGTGCTTGGTGCTTCTTCTTGCAAGTGGTTTCTTTAGAGTTGTAATCTTCCTCGAACCCTTGGTCTTGTTGACCTCATGTCGTTGAAGACTCTTTAAAACTTGTCTTCTTCTTCGAAGCGTTGTTCTTCTCGAACTTGTACTTCGTTGAAGGATTTGATGTCGGTTTTCATAACAAGTCTTTTTGTTAACTTGGAAAGACCCGGACCCAATATTACCTAAGTAACTATTGGATCAATATAAATATCTTCCGGCATTCCTGTATGGATATCCATTGTAAATTTTCAGGGTCCAACACTCCTCTTCCTTGTCCCTTTGGTGGCTAGCGGAAGATCGCTTGCTCCTCTTCCTCGTCTCTTTGTGGGCTATGTTGCTTTGGTAGCTCTCTACTAAATCTCTAGAATCCTCTCTCACTGTGTCAACATATGCCAAATATTCAGTGTTGTGGATGAGAGTGTCCAACTCATGTCTATACCTGTGTAAATTCTCCAGTGCAACAAAGTTGAAGGCAAATCTTGTTAGGCCAGGACGAAGGATATTATGTCCATCAGTACATGCTCTCATCATATGTAGAATTCTGTTGTATTTAGTAATCATCTGACCCTTGGACATCAACTCGGCAACATGTTTTTTTTTCCATTGTCTTCCATCATCAAATTTAGAGAATATGTTGCACAAGGAACTCGATATAGATGCTTTCTTTTGTCTATTAACTTGTCACTTGCTACCTTGTAACTAGCTTCATTATCTGCAACAACTTGAATAACATTGTCTTCATCAATATTTTCAACCATGTCATTCACAAGTCTGAAAAGATAGTCTATATTTTTTATTTATCCACTTGTATCCACAGACTTCATGAATATTGTACCCTCATTGCAATATACAAGAAAGTTTATTATGGACTTCCTTGTTGTCCCTATCCATCCATCACACATGAGGGTGCAACCTCTAGCCATTCGTACAATTTTGAAGAAGTCCACCTATTCATTCAACTCTTGCACTTCTTCAAGATATTTTTCATAAATATCTCGAGGGGTTGGTGCTTTCCATCCTGGACCTGCCTCTCCAATATAATCTAGCATGGTTTGAAAGTATGGGTTAGATGTTATATGTGCTTGAACTCCTACATGCAAAAACTATTTTACTATGTTCTTCACTACATGTTTTGCTGCAACAGCTGTGGTTTTTACTTCTTTCATTGCTTGCTTAATTGATGGCTGCTTTACATATTGTTTACTATATAAAAACTTGTCCATAGGAAATTGTGAAGAATCATAAGATGAGCTGCCCCTTCTTGCCGATGTCAATCTGCCACCACCTCTTATTGAAGCAGATCCCACTGATCCCTCTCCCTTGCTCATGGTCCTCCTCAACTCATCTTCCTCTCTAGCTATATGTCAACTTTGACGACATGCTTCCCTGAAATTTCTCCTTTTGTAGTAGATTCTCTTTCTTTTCATTTGCATCAGAATCATAGTTCTTAAGAGAAAATAATTTTTCCCCCATTAGGCCTTTATCCCTCCTCCGCCTAGTTCTTTCACTTGCTTGTCTGGAAGAAATGTCTTCATACAACTCTTTTTGATGTATAATTTTGATGTTTTTTTGTACTTCTCTTCCAGTTATATATGCCCTCATCTCCTTCACAATCTCTTGGGGACATGAATTGTATTTTTGGACATTTCCCTCGATGCCTGCAATGTGTTGCTTAAGGCAATAAACGCCTCCATTCATTTGTTTTCCATATACATTGCACTTTCTTTTTGGCAACATCAACCAAAACCCCATGGCACCATCCAATGTCTACCTATAGCTGTGGTGCTCCCTCTATCTCCTGGCCCTAGGCTTCCTTAGGCATGATCCTGTTACAATGCAAAGACAAACATGTAACTCTATGTTTAGTTTCCATGTTCATTACCTTCTACCAATTTTCTCAAAATTAAAGACCCGTCTTTTTGCATCATGGCACAATTGGGTCAAGTAAGTGATTTACACACTTAATTGACCTCTAATTGTACTAACTAGACAAGAATCCCCAAATTTTAAACCCTCATTAAGGTAAAAATTGTGTGTTTTGTCCAATTTCTCGAAATTAAAATCTCTACTTTTTTACATCATGACACAAATAATTCAATTAAGTGATTAATAACACACTTAATTGATCTCTAATTATCTTAATTAGACAAAGTCTCAAATTTTAAAATTTGGGACTTTGTCCAATTTCCCGAAATTAAAACTCTACTTTTTATATCATGACACTAATGGATCAACTAAGTGATTAACACACTTAATTGACCTCTAATTATACTAAATTTAAACCCTTATTAGGGTAAAATTTGAGGCTTCTGTCCAATTTTCCGAAATTAAAAACTCTACTTATATCATGACACAAATGGGTCAATAAGTGATTGATACACTTAATTGACCTCTACGTGCACTAATTGGATAAATGCCCCAATTTTCAAACCCTAATTAGGGTAAGATTTGGGGGTTTTGTCTAATTTTCACAAACCCTAAATAATATCCCCATTCCCTATGGCACGTAGCCCCTGTACAATTAAAACCATGTTTCTTAAACATATTTTGTGCTTTTGAAAATGTAAAAATAAAAAACTAAGAAGAGGAGAGAGAGGTGAAGTTTCAATACTTTGAAGAAGAAGAACAAAAAGAGCAAGTGGCGGTGGTGGTGTCCAGCAGCAGCACCGGCAATTAGGGCTGCAAACAGAGTGAATACGGAGCGGATATGAGTTTTTTGTATCCTCTCCGAATAGTTATTTGGATAATCTATATCCGCTCTGAATAGAATTTGGATACGGATTGGATAATTTAATCTGATAGTTTTCGGATACGGATTTTATCCTCTTCGAAAACATGATCCTCACAAGAGACTTTAAGTGATCTAAAAATTCAGGAAAAAAAATTCAAAAAAAAAGGTATAATATCAAAACTAATCTCTAAACAAAAGATTAACATTCATAGAACAGAGTTTTATCTTTGAATTTTCTTTTCCTTCTAGATAACTTTTATCCTTGAAATTGATGAAAATTTAAAGCAAAATTACAACAAAAACACACCAAAATGTCTTGTTTTATTCAACATGAAACTATTACTATCAATTTTAAAACAAAAATACGAAACAAATGAGACCATCATTATAAAAATTAGCCATATGGAACAAAATTGGACTTTGAAACAAAACCATAAACAGAGAAAGGGAAGTAGATGTTTGTGCAACCCTTATAATCCAACTAGAACATACCTGCAGAAGATCTCTGATATTGACAACCAGAGCTCTCTGGGGATGTGGGAGACATCCACCCAGCGACCTTTGTGCGGGACCTGTGGACCTCCTATGTGGTTTAGCAGCACTATTGGAAGAATAGAATGTTTAGAAGAATTTGAAGGGGAGGCGGTAGTTTACATTACTCATCACATTGAAAAACCCAAATGAACACAGTCGATTGTGTGCAACTAGAGGTTCTTGGGTCTCTTGCAGTGCAGGCAGAATACTTACCAGTTGTTACTACAGGCATCTTAAGTTCTATTTGACACCGTTGAACAACAAGCCAAGCAGCAGGAACTTTCTTTGTCGGAAAGCACTTTCAACAGGGCCTTCGCCTGTAGATCCTTCTTAGTTTTGTTGAGTCTTTTCAGTTTTCACCAAACGGACCACCAAGTGGCCAAGCATGTCCATCTGCATCTCGAGGATGATACTTGCATTCACTGGAGTCTGAACAGAGGGACCCAAATCACCACATTCGAAGCCGTAAATGTCGATGTCCACCAGGCACTGCAGGATCTCGGACATTGTCCTCTCCCTGCCAAGAATCGAGGTGGACGTGTTATTGGGACCGCCTCCAGGATGTCAACCGCCCTGACCCAGTTCGCTTCTCCTTCTCTAGCAACTCACGGGTTCGCTTCCGCCTCCAGGACGTGGACCGCCCTGACCCACTGGCCCTTCTTCTGCTGTTATGACGACGGCCGTGGGGAAGAAGAAAGGCAGCAACATGGCTGCGCTGCTCAGACCAGTCCGAGAGAGAGGGAGAGAGAGCTGTGTGGGGGGTGAGGTGGCCAGCCGAGATTGCTGCCGAACCAGTTGGGGAAAAGGGGGAGGAGGGGTGTCTGGAGAGAGAGGTGAAGGGAAAGAGAGTGACTGTGGTCCTGTGCCAAGATAGCCGGCGTCCCTGATCTCCGGCAACAGCGCAGTTGCAACAGGAGCAGCCTTCGCCTACTGGAGTAGGCCCGTCGCGCAGAAGCCTTGGAGTGGACCTGATGGGGGATGGGAAGCGCGGGCCGGGAAGGTGGGGGGGGGGGGGGGGGGGAATCCAATCGGGGCTTGTCTGGGACTGGGATGGAGGGAGGAAGGGAAATCCTACCAAGGTTTTTGGTTTTTATATATTATATATAAGTCATTAGATCTAGGATCCAATGGCCAAGATTAATACGGTAGCAGAGCGGATCTTAAACGGAGTGGATCACCCGTTTCCGTATCCGCTCTGTTTATTATCCAGATAATATCCGTATCTGAAATCCGCTCTACTAGATATGTGTTAAATGGATAATATCCGCTTAACCGGATAAGAATCCGATTTGGATCCGTTTACAGCCCAGTAGAAGAAGGAGGGGGGTTGTTGCTGGAAAATGGCAAAAGGGGTAAGGGGGATTGGGAGTGTTTTAAACCCAAGATCCTGACTGATTCAAGCCGAATTGGGGTTATTGATTCCGGATCGATCGATTTCGGAGGTTTTTTTTTTTAAATTTAAATTTCAGATCTGGAATTGACCAGATCGGCAATTTTGACCAATTTGGGCTGATCCGGCCTGAAATCAATCTATCCGCAGGGGCTTCCCCCTTGGGATCGGATCAACCATGGTCGATCCAATTCCGTGAACCATGAATATAAGAATTTTTGAAGGTTCAATTTTGTTAACTTTTGATATGGGACTAATCCAACATTGCTAAGGTCCCAGTTGTACAGCGCGCACGTGTCAGTCATGACCTGGCTTGAAGGGATTGGTCCAGGTCTAAGCATGTCTCCACTCGTCAGATCGTATGTTGGCAGGACCATGGATGGCAAAGTCGGTCGATCCGGGTCGGAATCGGCCTATGGCGACCTGATTTGGGGGGTGTGGTGTGGAAATGACGACCCACCCACGATGTAAGGTGGGATCGGGGTGGATGGAACAGAATCGGACTGGATCGGGTCGATCCCGTCCGATTCCACCTCGATTCCATCTGATGTAGCCTGATTCCCTCAGCTTATCTTAGCTAACATCATTTAAGTAAATGTTATATTTTTAGTTTCATTTACTTAAGATATTACATGTAAATAAGTAAGTACCTCCCATTTGAATTCAATAAAAATATCAGAAAAATCATATCTCTTATAAATAAAAAGTCAACTCTCTTATCTAAGAAGAAAATCGTGATTTTGGTGGTTCCATCAAAATAGCGACTTTTTAATCTTTCATAATTTGACATATCTAAAAATTTCATAATTTAAATAAACCTAATAGAATACTAAAAATCTAAAGTCCGGTAAAAAAAAGTCAAATGTGCATATAACTTCTCCAAGGGAGCCACTCTTCTACTGACAGTACTTAGTCTCCTTGAGACATCTCAGGATTTGGTCAAACCTAAGCTATCATCACCTAAACTCATGAGATTTTTCACTTTCTAATTGAAAAGAAACTAGAAAGTGACAATTCTCATGAGTTTGGGGGATGATAGTTTAGGTTTGACCAAATCCTGAGAGGTCTCAAGCAGACTAAGTACTGTCAGTAGGAGAGTAGCTCCTTGGAGAAGTCATATGCACGTTTGACATTTTTTACCGGACTTTAAATTTTTAGTATTCTATTTGGTTTATTTGAATTATGAAATTTTTATATATGTCAAATTATGAAAGATTAGAAAGTCGCAATTTTGATGGAAGCACCAAAATAACGATTTTCTTCTTAGATGGGAGAGTTGACTTTTTATTTATAAAAGATATGATTTTTCTGATATTTTTATTGGATTCAAATGGGGGGTACTTACTTATTTACATGTAATATCTTAAGTAAATAAGGTATCATAATTATTGTTGCTCTGTATTGTAATATGAACATATGTGCAACTACACTATGGATATACCCAAAATGTTCTATTATTATATGTTTTTTAAGAATTTTCTCTGATTTTTTCCTTCATTTTTTAACTTGGCCGATCCAGGATCGGCCAGATTCCCATGGAATTGGGCGGATCCTGCGATCCGACCCGACTCGGATCGGGGTGGGCTGGGTTCGATCCAGCACCCCAATCCGACTCTGCCATCCATGGGCAGGACGACAAGTTGGTCTGTAGGTTGGTCATGCTTAAGACCTGGCATGGTTTGGACTCATCCCATGAGCACTGTTTGCCTGAGATTGCACTTTGGTAGAGTCCGACCTACACCTTAGGCATGATAAAAAACATTTGCTGACAATTGTCCAAGAATCATAAGCAATCCTGAATAACTTTCTTAGTTTCTTTGAACTGAAAAGTGGGGATAAATAAGGACACTTATTTAAAAAGTATAAATAATTGGAAATAAAAATAGTTCAAAATTGTATCAGATTCCCTTGATTTCGGCTGTGAATGTGGATAAGTAGGGGCATGGCTTTGATACCTGAGACTAAAAGATGGCATTTTCTTTGGTCTGAAACAAAAAAGCACTTACAATCATTTTCATTCTCTTTCCAGTTCTACAAGAAAAAAAGCTGGTGCACGAGAGCTTAAATAGATTATCGTGAATGGATAACTATCAGTGATCTGCTCTGACAACTGAGTTCAATTGTTAAGCAGTTAGGCTGTATCAGCTTGTTGAAGCTACTGGAACACCCGTTTATTGTTTGCGCATTTTGTGTGGATGTGTTCGACCATGTCATGGCTTGCTGATTGCTTGTTCATGAATTTACTTGCTGTTAGATATGAAGAGGCTGAGACTGACTGCTCGGAAGCCTTAAATTTAGATGATAGATATGTAAAAGCATACTCTAGGCGAGCAACAGCGAGGAAAGAGCTTGGGAAACTTAAATTATCACTTGAAGGTTTCTCATATCGTTATCCTATTTTAATTATTATTGACATTTTCTATTTTATATCTCTGTCATGCTTCACGGATGATGTATAAATTGCAGATTCTGAGTTTGCACTGAGGCTTGAGCCAAACAATCAGGAGCTGAGGAAACTGTACACTGAAACAAAGGCATTGTATAATGATGTGAGCATTACTACTCATCCCCTCATTTGGTTTTTCTAACAAATTAACATAGAATTCCATTCATTTTGGACTTTTGCAATGGTTGGATTTTCATCTCCATTACAAGAATGTCCTTGTTTCTACCTTATGTTCATTCCCTTTTGAGAAATGCTCTCTCTGTGATCCATTATAATTCTGGCCTTGTTGTTGCATATCATAATAGATGGTAATCATGGTATTCCAATCCTTATCCTTGACTTCAGCTATGAGATATGAACCTGTCAGGATTTAATACAGATTTCATCTGTTATCATTTTTATCTTTATTCTTAGAAGGGAAAAGTGTAACCATGTCGTTATATGATGTGTATCCATTGCTAAACTTGAAGATGCCTTCCTCCATATACTTTCCCTCTGGTCAAATGTCAACTGTGTCATCTCTTTGACAAATTACTTGCTAGAAAGATTATCTACATGACACTAACATAGTTGATACAGGAAGTTCTGAAAAGAATGTCAGGGGAAGTGAAAAGACCCACTCAAGGACCTGAAGGAAAAGGAGTAATAGAGCTTGAAGCAGGAAATGTTTCTGAGATTAACTCTATGGCAAGTGGTTCTCAGATGATTGCATCAACCTCCATCTGCTCCAGCAATGAGGTATCTATCAATCGGTGAAGATTTTCTTTTGACAAGCACTATAGTCCTGGTTGTCAATTTTTCTGAATGTAACAATATCCTTTTCTTGCTAGAAACATGCAAATGCATGTAATCTCACTCAAATCCTATAATTTGACAAGTGAACGGGAGATATTGGTTGTCATCCATCCAATTAAGTGAAAATTATTAAAACAGTATCTGAATTGTTGATGATGTAACCCTTGGTTAGATGGTGAACAAGGACTGTGGAAGAAGAAGAAGAAGAAGAGCACAAGACTGGGTTTGCAGTCCATCAAAACCCGTCTCCCTCCTTTCTAATTGATTAACCTGAACATTACATAAACAATGACTAAAGTACCCCTGATACATGAGAAGACAACCAGGGGTATTTCTGGAAATAAAAAAGACAGTATAGTTGACCAAATTGTCTGTGTCCAGTAATGAACCAGTACTAGGAAGGTTCCAGTTCTTGGGTTCCACATCCAAAGGTTGGACCTTGTCTAGTCTAACTTTTCTGTGTGTAAAATCAATTAATCATACTTGAGAGGTTGCACCATTGGCGTTTGTTGACTGAATAAGTTGTCAAAGTGTGCGATTGATTGTTAACCACGTGTCCTCCTCTCTTTTGATGATGGTACCTGTGTTGCAGCTAATATTTCATTTAGGACAATACTAATATACTTGCTCTTTCCGTTGATTCCTCTTGTTTGCTATAGCTTTCAATTTTTTCCGTCTTAAAGGTGTTGAGCATGGAAAAGTCAGCAGATCTTCTTCCTGTTTCCATCTTGTTGCCAGTACCTTTGCACTACCCTTGCATGTTTATGCTCATGTTTTTAATATCATGTTAGTGGAATACAAATTTGTTTTCCCCTGCTACGGTTGTCCTTAGCTTTAGCATATTTTTATACCTATTCTATGAAACATTTTTTTAAAAAAAATCCATTTTCAAGCAGAAAAAATTTGCCAAGAAGCAGGAGCAAAAACCATTGGTGCATGAACTTCCTTTTCGTGCTGCTTCTCTTGCTATGTCTACCGCTCCAAGGAATCTCACTCCTCCAAAATCAGCTTACGAGTTTGAGGTCTCCTGGAGGCATGTTTCGAGTGATTGTTCCATGCAGGCTAACATACTTAAGGTTTTCCTGTAAAGCATTTTTATGTTTACTCTAGTTTCATAACTTTGTTTATCTACATGCTTATATGTAATTGTGTATTATTTGTTGTTTCAGAGTATACCACCTGATTCTTTACCTCAATTATTTAAGAATGCACTTTCTGCTCCGATGCTGATTGAGATTATCAAGTGTACTGCAACCTTTTTCAAGTATGTCTACTGTCTCATAAATTGGTTGCTGTTTATACGTGATTGCATATTCGTTGATCACTGGACTTGGATATCATTTTGCAGGGGAGAGCTGGAACTGGCTATCAGTATCTTAGAAAATTTAACCAGAGTTTCACGATTTGACATGATCGTAATGTGCTTTTCTGCTCTAGATCGTGCTGGTAGTTTCCAGAATCCAGAATTCCATTTCCTCATTTATTTAGCATCTCATTCGAGTTTTTCATTTGCTGATGCACCTTTTCCTTATAAGTGATTGAGCAGAATTTGATCATCTTATAGTGTCTGTCAAGGATGAGTTGTGTTGTGGTTTAGTCCTGTATTGGAAATACGTAGGAGTTTCACCTATATATATGTAGAGGATACCCTCAACTCAATATCTAGGTTTTGGGTTAGCGTTCAGACCTTTAACATGGCATCAAAGCGGGTTTACTCATTGGATCATCTCTTCATATGTGGACATTTGTCCCTACCCATGTTGCACCCCAAACCAGTTGGTTCGGCATGAGAGGGGATGTTGTGGTTTAGTCCCATATTGGAAATGCATGGGAGTTTCACCTCTACATATATAGAGGTTTCCCTCAACTCAATGCCTAGGTTTGGGGTCAGAGTTTGGGCCTTTAACAAGTTGTATGGAATTAAATGAAGAGGATAACCAATTTTCTGGTTTCTTTTGCCCATTGTGCATGAAATCTGAGTAATGTTTTTAGGAAAAAGGCATTCTTTAATTTTATGTCATAGATTCTTATACAGTGTAGACTGATCTAGTAACAATATTGTTCATCTTTTGCACTATGAAGTCTGCATTCTGATCTTGATATGTATAGTACACTTTGGTGCCCATCCCATTTGATAGTGGCTTCCTGCTTCCACATTCTTCAAGTTGTTTAAATTAGGTGGAAATCACTGATGAAAAATGTAAGTTCTCTGCTCCGTAGAAGAGCTCCTAAAGATGTTCAGGGTGGGATTTGTAGAGGAGCAATGGATTAGTATTTATTCGAACACCCACTTATAGATACTCCTATTGAATAGCAGATCTGCTGAAAGCCTGAAACCTCTTGCGGTGTTTTGATGAGAGATTCTCCAAGTGCAGGGAATCTGCAAGAGATCTTCCGAACTCCCCATAAGAGGCCTAGTTTTGGTTACTGTCTTTTGGTAACCAGTCCAGCACAAGCTGACACAGACCGCACCCCATACTGTCAGCCTAGTTGTCCATTGAGGGCGACCTGCAACCATGTTGTTAAGCACGAGGTTGAATACACCTGCTAAGCTGCTTCTTGCAGCTTGTCATTCTCATGGCCAACCATATGTGATGCGGGACAACGGAGGAAAAGAGGGAGATGTAGCCGGAGTCTCACGGAGAGGAGGTAGAAGGTGGGGCGAAGCCTTCTCAGCTGGGCTTCGCGCCAAACCCTTCTCGGGCACCTCTCCGTCGCGGAGGAAGAAGAAGAGCAGCGCTCCCAAAGAGTTTTTCTCAAATGCAAACAATCAGTTCTATTCTTCCAAATTGGGATTTACAAGTATTTAAAGAAGTTTGGGCTATTCCCAATCCTAATGGACTTCAAATTAAAGATAGATTTATATCCCTAATAAGACTTACATATTAGAAACCTAAAGAAGAAAAATACAGAATCCTACGCAAATTGGACTTGACTCAAATAAAGAAGTAAAAATTACACAATGAAAAGCTAATTGGACTCTAATATGACCCTTTTGTACAATTTTACCCTTAGACTTAAAAATAGTGCGAAAATTGCACCAAAAATTACAGAAAATAAAAAATCTCCAAATAGGCTCCAAATGGGCCAAACCAAGTATGTAGCTTCTCGCTCCCCATCATTCTCCCCTGGTTCGAGAAAACTCGTCCTTGAGTTTTGAATTGTCGCAATATCCATACAAGTGGCAGGGGAATAATGAAGTCATGCACTAATAAAGTCGCCAAAAGGACATCCAAACCAATAAGTCGTCTGAAAAGTTGCAGTCTGCATAGAATGTGCATCAAGATCGGACCATATCATATCATAGGTGCATTGATCTCTGGTAACATTTTGCAGTTCACTGGTAGCCGTCAATGATGGGCTTATCTCAAATACTTCATCACATATCAAATGAAGTCCAGACTCAACAAACAAGTCTTGATCCCAAGTGTCCACAAAAATAGTCTCCACACATAGATGATCAGTAATAGTCACTAATTCCAATGGCTTTTCATCAATCACGGTCTTCTCTGGTGGCACTGGCTTGGCAACAGTAGAAATATATTTGGGAAAACAAAATTTACCTCTTAAATGTGGTGGCTGGATAATGCACTGGTTTGAGTCGATACAACATGTCGCTCCTCCAACCACTCTTTTTCCAAAGTAATGTAGGATCGCGAGGGATCAATAGTGCACCAAGCTCCATCAAAATAATTAACCGATTTCTTCTGAGTTCTACCTAAAAATCTTAGGTGAAACTCTACAAAAGTTTGATCACCATCAACAATAATCTCATCAGTTTGTAATAAAATATCAACAATAGCCTGGGAAATATAGTTGTTCTGATTCTCTTCATCGAGTATTATTTTTGTCTACTTCTCATTTGGTAGAAGAACGAGGAAGCTAAAATTCATGTGACACATGTGTAAGAGAGTACCCAAATGGATGCGAAATTAGATGGATTGCTGTAGGGCGTAGGCCGTTGCTTGACTAGAATTTGTTGAGACGATCACAACGGTGCAAACGACGCATGAATCGGAGCACAATTGAAGTTTTTGTGCTGGCGGTGCGATAACAACTCTGGTGCACCGCCAATATACTGTAGCGGGCCGGTTACTGTAGCAAACCGGGTTTAGCTACTAACCAGGTCAAACCTGGTTTGACCGGCTCTCTTTAAAGGGGATTTGCTGCTTCTCTCCTCACGCAGGAACCAAAGTGGAAGAGACTCGAGGGCGGGAGGGAAAGGAAGGGTGCGGCGGCGATGGGGCGGTTGCCGGCGACGGCACCGGCGGTCAGCGGCGGGGCCGGAGGGCGGGGCCGGCGGCGGAGGCTCCGGCGACGTCTCCTTCCTCCTTTCCTTCCTTTTTCTTTTTTCGGCGCGGTGGTGTGGGAGGGGTCGCAGGGCGCGTGAACAGGGAGATGTTGGCACTGGCCCTGGCTGACCAGGTGCTGTGCAGACGGTGCGAAGGGGCCAGCGCTGTCGCTGGCGATGGCGCGGTCTGGCCTGGGGAGGCGGCACTGGGCAAACGCGGCGCGGGACGCAAGGCGGACGCGGCGCTGGTCTTGCAGGGTGACGCGGGCTGAGGGGAGGCATGGCGGACGCAGCGCGGGGGAGGAGAATCGCGGGCCGGCGTGCCCTGGCGTGGGCGGGTGCAGGCGAGGGGGGCCGCACGCGGGGCGAAGGGGCGCTGGCATGTGGCTGACGGGCAGACTGGAGGGGGAGAGGGGCAGCGCGGGGCGTGCCCAGGCGAAGGCAGCTGGAGAGGGAGAGGGGCAGCACGGGGCGTGCCCAGACGAAGGCGACCGGAGAGGGAAGGGCAGCGCGGGGTTGGGAGAGCAGGGTGGAGGCATGCGTGGAGCTGGCAAAGGCGCGAAAGGGCTCACAGGGCGGGGCGCTCGCGAGAGCCCGCAGAGGCAAGGCGGCTGATCACGCATGGGGGGGCAGGTGAGGCGGAGCGGTAGGGTGTTGGCGCGGCCGAACGGCGACTGTGGTGAACAAGGGGAATCCCCAGCAGGAAGAAGGAACTGGGAGGAAGAAGGCCGCTGGATCTCGGCTCCGTGGAAGGAACCGAAGCCCTCTCTGATACCAAGTTGATGCGGGACAACGGAGGAAAAGAGGGAGATGTAGCCGGAGTCTCACGGAGAGGAGGTAGAAGGTGGGGCGAAGCCTTCTCAGCTGGGCTTCGTGCCAAACCCTTCTCGGGCACCTCTCCGTCACGGAGGAAGAAGAAGTGCAGCCGCTCCCAAAGAGTTTTTCTCAATTGCAAACAATCAGTTCTATTCTTCCAAATTGGGGTTTACAAGTATTTAAAGAAGTTTGGGCTATTCCCAATCCTAATGGACTTCAAATTAAAGATAGATTTATATCCCTAATAAGACTTAACATATTAGAAACCTAAAGAAAGAAAGATACAAAATCCTACCCAAATTGGACTTGACTCAAATAAAGAAGTAAAAATTACACTGAAAAGCTAATTGGACTCTAATATGACCCTTTTGGACAATTTTACCCTTAAACTTAAAAATAATGCGAAAATTGCACCAAAAATTACAGAAAAATAAAAAATCTTCAAATGGGCTCCAAATGGGCCAAACCAAGTATGTAGCTTCTCGCTCCCCATCAATATGTCTCTGGTGATCTAAGATTCTTTCTCTGCGACGAATGCTGACCCAGAAGCAGGATGAGAACAATTGACAATGGTCCTGCGCACAAAATGCTGTGATTTTGCATGCGATTTCGCTTTGACCTGATATTACTAATGAAACTCCTCGAGTCAGATTTTCACTGTGTATTGTGCACGATCCTATTGCTGGTTTTGTTTGCAAATGTGGAATGTCTCATTTCAGCTTGTGGGTGACTAGTGATGTGTTAGGAATTAGGATGCAAATATAAGTAAATGAAGGTTGGCTGTAAGAATATTAGCCATCTAGAGCGATGCGGGATTTTCGGTGGTTTGGCATGCCTTTTCCCACTTTGATGATATTTATGCTGAAAACTTTCCCACTGATTAATATTTTAAGCTACTGATTAGTTATACTGCGTGTCAATCAGAGCTTCTCAGGATATGGAACGAAGCTTTCTCCTGCACAGACATCCCGAGTGAGCATGCTGAGAAATTGACTCGGCTACGGCAGAAGTACTGCCCTGGAGGATGATAGCGCCGTATGCTGGATTCCTTCACATGCCCCAGACAGAGATCACTACTCGCGAAGTTATACAATGGAGAATCCACTTTCTCCAGGAGAAGCACATTTAGCCATGTAAATCGTTATGCTACTGATTCTATGCATGTACAGTGAGCTTTTGAGGAATTGACCATAACGCTGAGGAATCTTACAGTCGGGTGATACGCAGCAAATGCCGGGTTTTTTTTTTATTTTTTTCACAAGTTGATTTTGGTCTGATTCAAACGGCAAAATCACTGGTGATATACTCGTTGTTGGATCTGTTTGTTGTTGACAAAGATTGTTGTGTCGATGCAACTAATGGTCTTAGTTTTTCTCATTATTATCGTTCCATCAACTTCACCTGTTCTGAACATTCATTTCTTTCCTACCAAAATGTTTACAGATTCTGAACAATCTAAAAGAAATGCTGACGTCCTTCCTGGAGGCCCTTTTAGATGGTGTGCGGCCTCACCATAAACTAGTCTTAAATATTTTCTCTCTCTATAAAGTGAATTACTCCACTTAGCAAATTATGTGTTCCACTTAGTAAATTAAGTAGAACAAATTGTATTATTTGTTCCACTTAGCAAATTATTTATTTTAGTTTGTTCTACTTAGTAAATTAAGTAATTTTGGAGTGCCCGACTGTATGCCACAAAGTTCCTACGCATCTTGCCATGCGTAGAGAGTGCACGGACATTAATTAGCATTTGACAAATCTGCAAGTAAAATGCGTGCCATCATACCTCCATGGGGTAAAGTTTGATTCCTCTTTTGGGTGGTTTTTTCTAACCATTCAGATCCTCTTTTTTGGGGTTGGAAAATTAGTCTTTATAGGATTCTTTATAAATATGATTCCTCTTAGATTTGAACTTGCGGTCTCATCTTGATGTACATAAAAGGTCAATCACTAGACCATTTGTTAGTATATAAGGGTCGAAGTTATACTGAGGTTAGGTAATCGGACATAATTTATTCTTCTTTAATCATATTTTTTATTATTCTTATTTATCTCTGTTTATATGATTTTGGCGATAGTAAAAATGAAGATAAATTGGTGCGGATTCTTCTATAACGGAGATATTATCATCAAACACTTTATGCGTGGACTCTCATCTATCTTAGATGGCAGTCAAATATAACTTTTATCTCTACTCAAGATCTATGTTTAACACCCAGTTCTCAATTAACTCCATCTCTTTATTTCTAAGGTAACTTATCTCAAAGTATTTTTTTTAGTTATCAAATTGATAGAGATAATTTCTTTTATCCGTTATTAAACTGGCCCTAAAATGCATCCACTAAATAGATGACTAATGTCAAAAACTATCAGCGAATCCCGTCAAATAGAGCGAGAGGTCAGACGGTTGGGTCGATCGGTTAGAACTCTTGCTTAAAAACAGGAGGTCTCGAATTCGATTTTTGGGAGGACTTATCTGATTTACATATAATCTTCGAGGTGTGTAGATCCAAAATTTTTCCAATCAAGTGAGATAAGAGCAATACGGGTACACGAAAAGTATGAGCTGCCAAATCTTAATCTTAGAATTCACAAACATCAATCCCTGAATCCACAAAATCACACCGAATTTTCTGGTTAGCAAAAAAAGAAAAAGAGCGAAAGGCCAGAGGTCGCATTGAGGTAGGTGACAGACAGGTGCAGCCCCCGTACCCTTTTGGAAGGTCGTCTGAGGTGGGCAGCTAGTCCTCCAACTTCCCCACTACAGTAGAAGGCAACTAGATCTTCCAAATGCCAGAAACATCCAAGAACGAAATCTCCCTCCTGGAAGAATTCAGATATCATTCGGGAATGCTGGAATGCTGCTGGACAAATCTTCCACCGTCCGTGCAAACGCTCCGACAATCTTCGCTCACCGTGTGCCCAATCATGTTCTTATCTGTCATGAACGTCTTGTTTTCCTTCTTCTCTGTAGCTCTGCCGTCCCCACCACATTCTCGAGTACTGCTTTCCTCGATGTAATATCACCATATAATCCCCATCGTCTCCGAAAAGGAAAGAACTGGTTTTGGCGATTTTTATTCCTGGAGCATTTTATCTGCCTAGCTTGTGTTTGTTTAATGATTACCTCTTGTATAAAATTGATATAATTTTAAAAATTGATAAAGATATGTTTGGTAGATATTTTTCACTATTATTTTTTTATAATGAAAGTTAGAAGGAAGGGGGGGGGGGGGGGGGCAGGCTTGGCGGGGTGGGGGTGTGTAGAGACTAGAGCGCCGCCGGCACATTGGGGTGGGGGGGTTGGCGTGGTGGAGGGGGGAGGAGGCAGCACAAGGGTGGAGGCTTCCGGCTAGGGGTGTACAACGGTTCGGTTCGGTCCGGGTTGACCAATTTTTGGCTAACCCGAACCGAACCGAACATACATCTCAACCCGAACCGAACCGAACTGGAGTTATTTCGGTTCGGTTCGGTTCAAACTGAATTTCTATATTTAATTAAATATAAATAAAGTTATTAATATTTATACAATAAAAATAAGAATAAAATTAAAAAATATGTATTTATATGTAAATTTAGTCATATAATTACATTTTTAATACTTGTAATATAAATATTATTATAATTATATTAAAAATCAGTTTATTCGGTTTATACGGTTCGGTTCGGTTTCACAATTTGTGAACCGAACCGAATTTCGGTCCAAACCGAACCGAATCGGCCAATTCGGTTTGGTCCGGTTCGGTTCTTCTGTTTGAACCGAAATTTGAACACCCCTACTTCCGGCAAGAAAGGGGGAGGGTGGCGATCAGAGGAGGGGTATGTCGTATGTTTGAAAATAAAATTTGATGAACACTTATTTTTTTCTAAAAAGAATTTTAATCGGGTGGGATTCTTTCTCTAGAATTTTTTTTTTACCAAATGTGTGTTAGTGAGCATCTTAAAAAAAAAAAAAGAAGAAAAAAAAATTAAAAAAAAATGTAACCAAACACCCTATCAACGATACTGTGTTGGATGGAGAAACGCCATGTTCCCGAGTCACGGGGAACAAATAATTGAGTTGTACGAGGAGTTATTTATTTAAATTTTTACATGTACGAGTTTTAATTCGTGAGAGGACATACTGGGTAAATAAGAAAGAGAAAGATTTAGTATATTTTTATATTATACTTTAAGTGTAATATGACTAGATAATAATTCATGTGACATCTCACAATTGAGTTGTCACTTTATCACTCCCTATGTGAGTGGTGTCACATAAATTTTTACCTAATCATATTACACTTGAAATACAATATAAAAATACACTAAACTTTTCTCAACAAGAAAATAGCAGTAGCCAAGTTGGACCGACCAATCACAACCCCTGCTGCGTGACAAGATAAAATACGTACACCTGGTTTTTATTAAGAGTAATGTTATGCGTCCGGGCGCGAGATTTGCTCGGCAGTGCCAACTCGGACACTCGGGTATTAAGTATTTCCCTTTTATTAAAGCCAGGATCACATCGTAGGTGGTGAATAGGATACAAATACGAATAGCTTTGCCTGGTTCTTCAAACTTACCGAGGGCCACCTGCTTTAGCCCGATGGGAAAGCTCCAAGCGTGGGCCTTTGGGCTTTTGGTTGGAGCCACTTTTGACCCTTTTTTGTTATGTGCTTTAAAAGTCATACCTCTGAGTTTTGACCATTTTTGTTTGTTTTTCTTGCTCTTTTTTTTTTTTAAATTTCACCTTTTGAGTTTTGACACCCACCCCCTTTCTTCTTCTTCTTCTTCTTCTTCTTTTTCCAGCTTTCTGTCTCGCAAACTAGTCGGAAAATAATCTCTCCCATGTTCCAAGGACCCCCCGTCTTGCTGTTTATTCTCCCTTTTGCAGTGGTCTCGAAGTTTAAAATTGCATGGCGGAAACCAACAGTTGTTTAATATTTTAACTATTCATCCGCCGGAACGGCATATAGAATGCCCTCCGTCTTTTGCTTAAAATAATGGAGAACAGGACAGCCACTAAAGAAGGTCCTCTGTTCCCCATAGACATAGTGCAGTGCATCCACCCAACGACATGGTGCACTCTTTGCACAAGCACCAAATTGGAAGATGAAAGATGAGTCGAGATAAAGTAAGATAGCAAAATTTAATATATTTTATTCCCCCCCCCCCCACTTTTAGTTATGTTATGAAACTTTTTGTCTTCAAAAAACGACTAAATTATTCTCTTTATCTTATAGGATAACTAAACCTATAAAAACAATACTAAGTCATGAAATCTATCAAAATTTAGATGATTTGCCATAGGAGATCATACTTTCTACACATATATGATGCGCAAACGGATTTACAGTTGTCTCTAGCTTATCGATCCGTCGGTCTTAAATAAACTAAGATAAATATTTACTATCTTTTAAAGATGGCAATAAAAATGATATGAATTATTTTCTAAATGATTTTTTTAGTTGAAAAAAGAAAAATAAAAAATTTGTCAAATTTTCAACTAATAAATTTATTTAAAAGACAATATATATCACATCTATTACTCTCTTTTTGAAAGGTAATAAATATTTCTTATAAACTAATAAGATAATAATATATCACTTCTTCTTCACCAGTATTACTGGTCTCACTACAAATGGAATTATATTATATAATGCAGCAGCAAGCAACATCCCACGGGCTGGGCTAACTGCGCCGTGGCACAGACAATGACACCGTTCCAAGCTCACTTCACTTCTTGCAACGGACACGCTTTTAAAGGAGAGACAGGAATAGTAATGATGGTTGTAGCCAACAGTGTTTTCAACTGTAGCACCCACAAGGAAGAAGGTATTTAGGCAGTGGGATCAGATGGGATGTTTAGTGGACATGAATCTGACAAAGCTGGGCAGCAGACATTTTCTCCTTGGCAGATGGAAGAACATTATTCCCTGTCTGTGAGTGAGACGATCCTGTGGGGGGTTGGTGTTCCACTGGAAGAGCAGGGTGGAAGGCACCAACCTCCAGATGGCTGTTTGTTCTGGTGAGCATTGATAAGGCCAATCACATACAGCAACGTTTTCATCTTTTGGTCCCCTTCCTCCACACTGTTTTGCCACATGATGTGGGGGATGCGTTTGTCTGGCATCTTGGACTCTCCAGGGAGTTAATTTTTTTTTCTCTCTATTTTGGTACCACTATTTGTGGGTACTCCGTTTTGGTATTTAAGGACTCTACCAACATTTCCATTTAGAACTCCACACTTGTCTCTCTCTTTTCTTCACATGGGAAGATGATCTGGTCAAAATCTCTTTTTTATGTGATTTGTGTTGGTGTGATTTAATTCACAGACCTGTGAGAGCTACGTTCACTTAAAGCTCAAATTTGATCTCCTAAAAGAATCTGTCCAAAAACAGCTTCCATTGAGTGGTGGGGAAAAGATTTAAGCATACTGTGACAAAGGAAACTAGCAAGGAGATGTCAGGGTGTAATTAAAGTGGCCGTTGAGCTGGTTTTGATGGGCTTCACAGTCCCACCTTCCAGAGAGAGATTGAGAGAGAGAGAGAAGGGGAAGAGTGTTTACACTTCACTGGCAAAGAGGGAGGCTTCCAGGAGGTCAAGGGAGTGGGGGCAGGTAGGACAGATGTCCCATCCCTTCCTCCAATCATACCCCCCACCCTTTTTCTTTCCAAAATATGCATATTTTAACAGTCAGAACAATCTGGGGAAGAACATAGTATCTTTCACACTGTATAAACAATTAATCCAAGTTTTAAAAAAGGGTTTGTCAGGCCTCGCCAATGTCATTTTCATTAAGATTTTATCTTTGAGTAACATGCATCTCTGCCTCCTCTCCAGCAAAACTCTAGTGATGAGTTGTTGTTCTAGTTGTTCATTTGTCTCCACTCACAAACTGGTCTCAATTAGTGGTCTAATGCTTGGTCCTCCATATATATTATAAAGAGGTCAAAAGTTAAACTCTCTTGGGAGCATATGTACAAACAAATTTTCAATATTTTTTCTAAGAATAATGCAATGAATTAAAATAGAGAAAAACTCACTATCCATATTCAACCAGTGGTTAGTCTTCTATGGCAGCATTTGGGATAGAGTTTTCGGTGATTTTTACTTGCAAAGTTGTCGACAAAAATGACTTTCTCATCAAATGTGCACGGGTCACACCGACTTGCGTACGTGGCCGATTTTGACAAGAGAAGAGAGATAGAAAGAAGTGATATTCTCTCTCTTCTATGTCAAAGAACGGATGAGTAATTTTTCTCATGATCGATGAAGGTGAACTTGTATCGTGTTTACCCAACTACAACTTTTTTTAAGGTCGTCGCCCGCACCACGGAAGGCATGGGCAATGAAACCACAAAACTCGATTGTGCAACATTTTTGGGTGAAATTGATTTTTATCGATCTTTATTTTTTGTGCCCTGGCAACCAAAAGGCTGCCATATAATAGGTTTGTAAATTATTTATAAAAGTCAATATAATAAGTTTAATTAAAAAAGCCAACTATCCATTACATCCCAACAGAGGGAAGACCACATTTGGGAAGATATACAAAGTTATCCATTCTTACTTCCTTTGATTCTTTTCTTATCTTGGTAGCTTTCATCGATATACTGCGCCATCGAGGAGGACACTGTCACCAAATGATAACCATCCCATCATTCCACTTGCTAAACTTGATTAGTGAGATCATCCATAAACCCCTTTGTCTTTTCAATAAGCAAATGATATATGTTAGATATTTGTGAACCCTAGATACTAAAAGGGAATAATGGATGCCAGATCACCCTTTTGGAAGACATTGTGGAGGGTGGAACCAAATGTTGCCATATTGGCATCCCTACACACCTTTCTTCCACGCCCAAGAACAGGATCCGATTACTTTTTGAAAGGAAGAAAAATAGGGGAAAAAACTTAAGGGAAAATTAATTAGGGGTCTTTGGATAGTTGGGAGATTTATTTCTTGGCTCCTATCAAAAAAATGTGCCTCAAATTGTTCCACTTTTTTTGTGGACTTTGATAATCCGTATTTGAAAGATAGTTTTTGTCTTCCATTTTGTTTTTCATTTTACCTTTTAGTGAAATGTATATTTATTTCTTATCATCAATATATATGATTATTGTGTTCGTATTTTAATTATTTTTGTCATCTAATTTAATCGATTTTCTCATTTACTTCAACCTGTTTCTTCGTCTACTAGCTGGATTCTACATCTACTTTAACTTATTATTATGTTCTTATTTATTGTTCTTGTATTTTAACCAGATTTTTCTTCTATTTTATCTAACATACAATATTATTTTAACACATTTATACATGTACTTTAACGGATATGTTGATATTTTCTATTACTTCAACTATTTATGCATCTTACGGTAATATGAATTAATTTTTATTTTAACAGTTTATAATTTTACTTTAATATTCTGTATTACACAATATATCACATATGTAACTGTTCTAAAACTTAAGATAAGAGTTTGAAGTCGTCAAAATATGTCTACTTTAACTGGGTTCTACATATACTTTAACTTATCTTTATGTTCTTATTCTTTATTCTTGTACTTAATTAGATTTTTCTTCTACTTTAACTCACTTAAAGTCGCTATTGATATGGTTTAAAGTCAAAGTCCGAAAATGTTGAAGTAAAACTTTAAAAGTGTTGAAGTAATTAAGAGTTTGAAGTTGTTAAAGTATATGTAACAGTGAGTTAAAGTGTGTGAGATTTAAAATCACTGTTGATATGACTTAAAGTCTAAATTTTAAAGCGTTAAAATAAGATTTCGATGACGTTAAAATAAGAGTTAAAGGTCGTTAACGTATGTGTGATGATTGATGAAAGTGTTTGAAACTTAAAGTCAATAATGTTATGACTTAAAATATAAGTTTGATCACGTTAAAGTAAGAGTTCGAACTCATTAAAATATGTGCGATGATGAGTTAAAATGTGTGAAATTTAAAGTCACTGTTGACATAACTTAAGTATAAATTCAAGGATATTAAAATAAGAGTTCGAATACGTTAAAATATGAGTTTGAGGTCTTTATAGTATGTGTAATAGTTAGTTAAAATATGTGAGATTTAAAGTCACTGTAAACATGACTTAAAATCTAAATTCTAAGATGTTAAAATAAGAGTTCAAAAATGTTAAATATGTGTGATGCTGAGTTAAAGTGTGTGAAATTTAAAATAATTGTTGACATAAATTAAAATATAAATTTGAAAATATAAAAGTTTAAGACGTTAAAATAAAAGTTTAATGTTATTAAAATATGTGTGTCAGTAAGTTAAATTATGTGGGACATAAAGTCAATATTAACATAATTTAAAATATAAGTTTTAAGATATTACAATAAGAATTTAAAAATTTTAAAATATGCATAATAATGAATTAAATATATAGAATTTAAAATAACTGCTGATATAATTTAAAGTAAAAATTTAAAAATATTAAAATAATAATTTAAGAACTTTAAAATAACAATTGTTCATGATCAGAAAATAGAATCATCAGTGTAGATTCCAATAAAATAGAGATAAAAAATTAACACATGTAAAAGTGCCTAAATTTTTTGGTACAAATATTTATGAGAGGGACTTACAATTCTCACACAGACAGAGATCAACAAATAATTTTCCTAACCTAAGATGGTTTCTTGGCGAGGTTAATTGGCCGTAAATTTCCGGTCAAAGAGGTCAGGGGAAAATGGAGTTGTCGTTAACCGAGGCAAGAGTGGAGGAAGGGTAAAGAAAGGTAGCAGCTTTCCTCCAAAAGAAGCGATGGCCTCCTCTTTCTTCGGTCCCTTTCCCCGTTCCCTCCTCCGTCCGCTGGGCGTTCGCGGACCCAGAGGAAGTGGCGCTGCAATGCACAGTGGGAGGTCGTCCTGACGCTACTGATGATGTCTGTTCCGCTGAGTAAATGCTGGGCTTCCTTCACGTGCTTGCCTCGCTTGTCACCCCCGCCCCTCCCCTCCCCTCCCCTCCCCTCCCCTCCCGAGACGGGATCCCCTCCCCTCTCTCTCTCTCTTCTCTCTTCTCTCTGTACATCTGCCAAGCAGATTCTTTTACATTTAATTGTGGTCCATGGCATTATTCTATGATAATTACAGACTCTGCTCCACAGTGGGCTGTTCTGGCTCCGGGACTGGGATGCTTTGATCCCCTTTGTGGAGCATTAGAGGGCTTTTTCTCCCCTCTCATGGGCACTCCGACGGGCTTGCTTCCCTAATATTCTCTCTCTTCTTTCTCCATGGCAGCGTAGATTGCAGGTCGTCTTGCGTCTGTTCGTTCTCTCCTCTCTCTGGGTTTGCTGCGTTTGGATTTCTTCAGCGCATTGTTCATTTTTCACGGGTTTGAGGGGGGGTTTCTTTCTGGGCTTCGAAGTTTGACGCGGGGGCTTGTCTGCAGGTGCTTCCTTTGGAGCTCGGGGGTGCTTGGTTTCTGCTACTTCTTCTCTTGGGGAGATGGGTTTTATCTCGAGGAGGGTTCTCCCTGCATGCGGAAACATGTGCGTCTGCTGCCCGGCTCTGAGGCCGAGCTCCCGGCAGCCCGTGAAGCGGTATAAGAAGCTCCTCGCGCAGATCTTCCCGAAGACCCTCGTGAGTGCCGCCAGCTTACAGATTCTCCTCTCTCTTTCAACATCCTCTTCGTGTTTGTTCATATTGTTTCCGCAGTCTGCCAACAGTTTTCCACGATCCGTGGTCAGTTGATTCGAGTTTCGTTCCCTTACTACTTGATTTTTGTTTTGGCATCTTGGCATTCTGTCAGTTAATGTTACTGGATGAAAATTTTCATCCTTGTGATATCAAGCTTGAGGTTGGTCAATGCATGTCGTGTAATGGTATTAGTGGACAGAATACTGCAGTGTACGCAAAAAAAACGCCTAAAAGAATTGACATTTCCAGTTTTCTGAACATGCATGCAACGATTAAGGGCATATTGTTTTCTCATCTACATGCATTGTTCGATCATATCCTTACGTTTCTGTTTCTCTTCTTTTCTTCTTTATGTTTGTAGGATGGTCCTCCAAATGAACGGAAGATCCTTAAGCTCTGCGAATATGCTGCAAGGAACCCACTCCGCATACCGAAGGTGATGCTTGTAAACTCTTTCTTTCACCGTTCTCATCTTCTCGAAAAGTCAAGTGGACGTCTATCTTGTTGCAGATAGCTAAGTTTCTTGAGCAAAGGAGCTATAAAGAACTACGATGTGAACACATCAACTACCTTAACATTATCACAGAGACCTACAGTAAATTGCTCTGCGTTTGCAAGGAGCAGATGTAAGTTTTGTTGCATTTATCTTCAGCAAATTGGTTTCATGATGAATGTGCCTTTTCCGAATTAATAGTCTTTCTTAATGCATTGGAAGATAATCTGAAATGTGCAAACTGTGGGTGACGGTGCCATGGTGGTAGAAAGGTCTGATGTGGGAGTATTATGTGGTCTCTACTATGGGGTGTGGGTGAGTAAACTAATAATTAGTCATCTACTATCTCTGAATTGAGGGTAAATAGAAATGTAATTGGATCTGTGCTCCAGGCACACCGATTTCCAATTTCCTCGTAAACAGGTCATGTACATTGTCTGATGTGAGTTGCATATATTGTGAATGTTTTATTTCCGCTTCAGCATTAGAAAAATCAACTCATTGGTCTAGAGTCATCTGGGCTCATGGGCATTATCTGTTGTACCTTGAATCCTTGATGACAAGTGCTGTGCCTGTTTGGTGTCACCATATTAATCAGTTACCGCTTTTCCCCAAATAGTAGTTGTCTTACTAGGAAGAAGAGTAGCTGTTGGTGCATAATTTCTCTTAGACTTTTTGGCTGATATGCATTTGATGGTAGTTGGATGCTTGCTCTAGCTCTTTGTTATTAAATGCATCTTTTCCCCAAATAGTAGTTGTCTTACTAGGAAGAAGAGTAGCTGTCGGTGCATAATTTCTTTTAGACTTTTTGGCTGATATGCATATGATGGTAGTTGGATGCTTGCTCTAGCTCTTTGTTATTTAAATGCATGAAACTTTTAGGGTCGAGCGCATGAACTGTGCGGGTCACATGAGATCTCTCATAACTCTTTTTCTTATGTTTCCTTGACACAGGGCTTATTTTGCTGTTAGTCTACTGAATGTGATTGTTGAGCTTTTGGATAGCAAACGACCTGAAACCATACGCATTCTTGGATGCCAGACACTGACTAAATTCATTTATAGTCAGGTGAGCATTTTTTCATTCTAGAAGTTGGGCTTGGGATGGTATTAAGTTTGTACCTTCCCATGAGGAAACTGTGAAAACATTCTAGAACTATTCAGCATCGTTTGATAACAAATTAAAAGCATTCATGATGTTGGAAAAATACCAAATGGGTTATTTTGATTGAATGGATTTGGGAAAAAATGGGCAACTCTGATCAGTCTAGGTGTTTTCTTGGAGGTCCCTCCCAGAGTGGCAGGGCACTTGAAAAACCCAGCCCTGTCCAGGTTCAAACCTGGGCAACTCCGAACCCTTCCACTTGCCTAGTACCAACTGATTAATCAGGCTATTGCTCCTAGAGATCTCAGTTTCATGCAAATTGTAACACTACAGTGCAACTGCTCCACATAATTTAGGGAGTGAAATCACATAATTTTTATAGGATATATTGTTATGTCCTAAAATCATAAACTTCTGCTGGTGGTTATAAATACCTGTGACTGTCACATATAGTTGATGCTTATCCAAAGTTACTACATCCCGATTGATCTGCTGTATGCCATCCAATGGGGGAGATGCCTATGCACCATAGAAAGTGGTGACTTCTTCTGTTCCAATCCAAGATGTAGTTAGATTTAGTAAAAGGGAACACATTGCATATATGATTACTGAACTTTTTTCTTAATGTTTTGGTTCATGGTCTGTGAGACAGACTCGTGTCGACATTTAATACAAAATTACAAAACTCGCATTAGGTAATGTTTCAGAAACAAGATACAAGGACACAGTAGGACCGAGAGACTTAGACATGTTGTAATCCTGAAGTGAAGTGTAGACGTATCCGAGGTTTGTGCAGGTGTCCCTTGTGTGTCTTACATGGCATTTATGAATAGGCATGTCCCCCAGTTATAGGCACTGGTGTTTCTTGTCATAAATCATTTTGTCTTTGATTCTACTTATTTTATTTGACCTTGTCATTTTACTTTACATATTTGTATATGTATTCTATGTTTCCATGCCATGTTAATCCTTCTAAGTCTGAAATATCTGAACAGGCAGATGGGACATATGCCCACAATATTGAAAATTTAGTCCACAGAGTATGTGTACTTGCCAGCGAGGAAGGAGAAGAGGACACAAAGCGCCTTTTGCGGGCCACAAGCCTTCAGTGCTTATCGGCAATGGTGACTTTTAATCCATATCTCATTTGTTTAGCCGCTTGTTCTTCTTAATTTATTTCGATAAGTAAATTCATTAATGATGACACTGCCATGACAAAGATTCTTAAGGTCCTGAGTCCTGACCTACCCTTATATTTTAACAGAGAAGTGTGGCAGGTATTCATGGTTTCTAATTGCGATCTGCAAATGTGTTGTTGTCACCTCCTTTCATTTTCACAATATGGGTGTCTTCTAAGTTTATTTGGTCCATTACGATTGAAATTTCAGTTAGCAAAGGGCCAAAGGGCGACAGAAACATAATTCACACGGGCAATTTTGAATTGTGGTTAGGCCAATTTTGTAACAAAAAGTAATTAAAGCAATAAATTAAACATCTAAAATGGTTAGCATTACGCTGGTTTCACATCATTGATCATTCTTTTGTTTCTGGAACATAATGATGATACAATGACTAATTTGGCGACTCAAAAAAAAAAGAGTGACAGTGAGTTCCAAACTTCCGGAACACATATGGGTTTCTCGTCCCCGCTGCCTCCTAATCCTGGGTGTACAGCTAAGCGAGTGAATAAAAGGACAACAAATTGAGGATGATGCTAAAACAAAGGAGACGTCCAACTGCTCGCCATTCACCTCCACCCCATTCTTAATTCCTACTCTTTGCATGATCTCCCAATGACAATTACAATCTTGCACCTTTAATGTGTCGTACTCTTATTAATCACGCTTCACAAATGCTATGTGAAAGAATGTAGCCCTGGCCATGGTTAACAGTAACATACTGTATATGGACACCTATATGGCCTAGACATAGGAAAACATGCCTCGGTTAATGTACTCCTTGATGTTGGCTGTTTCTTTTCATCACAAATTTATGAGAGCCCAGATAGCATGAACGCATAAAATCTGAAGTTGTACTGGACAATCATTGTTCCTCTTTCTGCATCAGCATTGTGATGCAAATTGATAACCTTTGTCAGAAATGTGAGAAAATTGCATGAAACATTATTACTTAACTTTACCTCCTATGGCAGGTTTGGTTCATGACAGAATTTTCACACGTCTTTGCTGACTTTGACGAGGTACATGTTCTTGACATCTTGATATTTTTTGCATACAACTTTTTCTTATGGGGTTGTCTCTTTAGTTGTGTAATTTTTGTCATTGACTGTGTAATGCAGATAGTGACAGTTGCTTTAAACAATTATGGCGCTAATCATCATACTGAAGATGACGATGAAAGACAAGAGGCCCAGCATAATTGGGTTAATGAAGTAGTTAGATGTGAATCAAGAGGCCTTGTCAGTGATGTTGGCTCAGGCATCCATCTCAGACCAAGGCCCGAGATAAAAGATACTTCACTATTGACAAGGTATAGTAACACTGCCAAATTCCTATGACGAATGGTGTTGCAGCATCTGGATATATCGAAGAGAAATGACCAACAAAATATATGCTATGTCCATTAAAATTATGTTTGAAGAGCTCTTCAACAAAATGACGACACTAATAAAATTAGACATTTAATAGGAAGGGTATTGTATTTTCTTTCTAACAATTTTTACTCTTCATTGTAATTTGTTTAGACTTTCATTTAGTTGGCCACAAAATTCCTAGGCTACCAAACCCAATTCAGTATACAATGACATGCGTTTATTGAAGTTTTGGGAAAGCACTTCGATGATGTATCTTCAAATTGATGTCCAACATTGTTCTATTAACATGATGTTCCTTGTGAATTCTGCTTCTCTAGCTTTGTCAGATTTCTTTCTTTTATTCATTTGATCTATCCTGCAGGGAGGAAAGTGAAACCCCAGAAATATGGGCCCAAATTTGTATCCAAAAAATTGTTGAAATGGCAAAAGAAAGCTCAACCATGCGACGCATATTGGAGCCCATGCTTATTTACTTTGACACAGGGAAGCACTGGGTTCTTGATCAGGGTTTATCCATTCTTGTTCTCTCTGACATTTCATACATGGTTAAGGGCTCAGGTAATTTTCTCAAATCTTTTGTTCTATGTTTTTATGGTTGCTTTGCATATTTATATTTGTGGGCTTTAGCATCACTGTGATTAGCACATTTTGTGTTTTCACTTGGAGTTCACATTTTTTTATCTTGGTGGTAAAAGGGTTGACACACTTTTCTTTTCTGAGGGCCACTGTAATCTGTTTATGCTTTCATCTGGCTTTCTAATGATGTGTTTCTGAGAGTTCTATTTTATGTTTTTCACTATCTGTGCAGACTAGTTGTTACTTTGCTTCCGTAATAGTGTGGATGGCTTTCATTCCTAGTGATTCTTATTTCTGAAAGACCCTTGATTTGGAGAAAAATCAGCAAGATACATGGTTGCCATTGACCACTTCTAGTTTGCTTGTAGCTGACCTATCTGATTTCTTCTGATCTTTGGTAACTTCTAAAATCTAAGGTAAAAGATAAATGGAAAGAAGAGTGAAGGCAATGTTGGAGAAAGGAGAGGGAAAAGGAAATGAATAGAAGTGGCAGAAAAGTGGAAAGAGTCAAAGAGCTCTATCATGTTAGCTTTCATCATGACCGCTACCCAAAGTTCTGTGCTGCTGTTAGCAGTACGCCTGTACCTCTGGCAATCAATTTCCATGTCTGCATGGAAAGTTGGGACAAGTGTTGATGATCATCTAAGCATGGATGTTTTGGGAAGAGGTGTACCCAGATATAACATACTGCAAAGGGCCACAGAACTTAAATCATATTAGCTGGGTATAATCTGGGATCTAAATCAGCTTGATTGGGTTTGTTTGAGTATTATATATCATGCTAGAAGATGAATAGTTTTAAAAGAGACATACCCACAAGAATCATGCTAGAAGATAAAGAGGCTGTTGAGTTTCATATATCATGGCTATTCATTCTTTTCTTCTTGAAAGTCATGGAAATTCATCATTTCTCTGGTGTTCTAAACTTGTTGAATACCTCTAGAAAGTCCTCATTCTTTGTCCTTGTTCACTGTCCATGTATGATCAGCATTCTGCCATTTTGGAATAGTCCAATGCTTTTCTGTATCAGACACTCTGTGCCAAGTTGGAAGTCCAGGCTCATCTATCCTGGTTTCTCTTCATAAAGAAACAGGGTGTCTACCATTTCCCCTCTCTTTTCTGATTTCCAAATGGAAAGGGGAACAATATTAGGGCACGATTGCAGAATCGGATGAGCACATAGAATCTGTCAGGCCCAATACGATTTAGATTGGGTTAGGCTGAGAATTGTTCGAACTTGTGGAACATTCCAGCTAAGTCATGCCAATCATTTCGTCTTCTTTGTTCTTTCTATTAAAGTTGGAAGTGTATTTCTTGATTTAAATTAGATCAGCATTGCCTGTTCCCTATTTCAATGAGCCAATCCGGAAGATGATCAGTCAACTCTGCACCCCTGCATTTTGGGTAGTAGAGAAAGTGTATTGAGTCCCACATCGGATAAGCTTTGGGCACATTTCCTCTTTATCATTAGGGGATTCCCTCAACTCGACACCTAGGATTGAAGGTCAGGCTTTCAACATGGTATTAGAGCTAGGTTTATTTATTGGGCTTCCCCAGCAATTCATTTAGTGTCATTTTTACTGTAAGCATCCTGGTTGAACGCCAGGGGGGATCTTGAGGTTTAGTGTCACATCAGATAACTGTGGGCGGTTTGCCTTCCCTCCTTCTCAGTAGAGGATTCCCTCAACTCACTTCCTAGGTTCTGGTTTAGAGTTTTGGGCATTTAAGGTGTATGTGGGATTGAAACTAAAGAAAACTCCTATTTACAATATATTTATAGGCATGCTTTCCTTATTTCAGGAATATTTTCTACTTGCAAAAACACTTTTTATTTGACCGCATCAGATTGGTTCTTTGATGAGTGGATATACCTGTCTCAATTTGGAATCTTTTGACAACATTAATAGCAAAAGCCCCAAAGCAGTTCCCAATTCACACATCCATGTTTCCATTTACCTTCTTTTTTATCACCTTGTGATGTGGGGCCGTGGGTCTGTCCATTGGAGCGGGATAGTTGGATAGGCACTTCATAGGAAACATGAGTCGCAGGGTAAACACTCACTACGGACACATGCTTGGTGGTTCTAAATTGGGGTTCACTTGGATTTCCACCTCACAGACTTCGATGCACCAGGGTTGAGGTTGGAGGGGGTGTGGGAAGGGGGGCCACTGCCTGGGAGATGTTTGACATCCTCATGGCTCGAGCTACTGGTGGTTTAAGCTTGAACCTGCTGAGGTGGGTTTGCTATTGGTATTCAAAAAATATGTTGGGCTGTTTTTGATGCTCCTTGCTTCCAGCCATAACTAATTCCTACATGGGTTATTTTGGCAGAGATGCAAACATTCTCTCAATTCTTTTGACACTATCACACGTGTAAGGAAACTAAGAAATGGACAATAAGAAAACACAACTCTTACTGAATGTTGACAATAAGAAGAAAAATTTAAGTACTAAGAATTACAGAATGGACAAAATCATCATTGTTGGGAGATCACTTGATTTGGAACATGCCTGTAGAGGGGATTTATCGGTACAACCTCTCTGGTTCTTATCTCTTGAACTTGTTGTTCCTTCCTCCTTTCAGTCCTATGTGCCATTATTGGCAATGTTTCAGTTTCACGGACTAAGGAGAATTCAATACTGGTATTCATAAGTTACAAATACAAATCTGGTCTGTTTGCCTTCATTTTGGTTCGCTATTCACAGTTAAAACAATACTTTGGTCACATTGTAAATTTGTCATGTTCTTCTTGACAATGTCAAGTGATGACATGTTTTTTGTATTTTGCATGTTCATTGTATATGGGCAATAATTTGAGACATAGCTGATCCTCAGATTTTGCTTACTTTGTTGTAGGGAAAGAGCAAGTGATTTTAGCTGCTGTTATTCGACATTTGGACCATAAAAATATTGTGCATGATCCACAAGTAAAATCTGATATAATTAAGATAGCTACAGCTTTGGTTCAGCAGTTAAGATCACAGGGTGTAGTTCCCGACATTGGAGTTATCAGTGACTTGTGCAGGCATTTGAGGAAAAGTCTTCAAGCAACAGTTGAAGTAGTTGGACCACAAGAATCCAGCTGGAATGCCTCCCTTCAGAGTTCAATTCAGAATTGCTTATTAGAAATCTCCAGAGGGGTTGGTTAAGGATTTGTAGAAACTGTTAACACTATTTTTTTTCATGAGATCATTTTTTATAATTATCATCAAATTTTTGACCTAACATTTATGTATAAAAATATTTAATTGTTCTCTTTAGGAGAGGTAAGAATTAGGTTCTACGTTATCTTCCGCTTCCAATGACCTGCTTCATTTTCATCCACCAGATTGACGATGCACAACCTTTATTTGACATGATGACAATTACATTAGAGGAGCTGCCGGCTATTGCTGTTGTCTCTAGGGCAGTGATTGGATCTTTACTCATTCTTGCTCACATCATTTCCATATCAATTAACCACTCTCATTCACAAACGGTAAGTTGTCCTTTATTACATTATTTCAGTTTTATTTAACAGAATTCTTACATTATTTGAGTTTTATTTAATAGAATCCTCTATTTTCCGGTGTTAATTTGCTTTTCTTTTCCTATTTTTGTAGAGCTTCTTCTCTTTGTTACAGCTATTTGTATATCATGTCTGTAGCCTCCTTTTTTCTTTTGGAAGGTGGCAAAGCCTCAAATCATTAGACATAGGACAGAAAGCTCAAAAATTACAGAGACAGATCCAACGTATAAAAATATATTGAAAAGGCAAAAAACAAGATGAGGAGAGAGCCATTAATCCTCCTCTGTGAAGACTAAGTGACAACCTCACCGCTGCAGCACCTCCAGTCTTTGATGAGCATTTCTGCTTTCCTTGAAATGTCATAACTATTATGCTAACTCTTCCTGAAAACGCCACCACTCCTCTCTCCCTAAGTTGTCTCCTTAGCACCTGGGAGAAGCATCCTATCATCACTGAGAAGCCTTCCCAGTAACAGCTTCTTTTTTGTAAACCATTTGTCTATGTGCAGTTATGAGTGGGACAATTGACACAAAGGAGAGGCTCCTGAGAAGGGGGCTGACCTGAATTCTCTTTTGGGCCTGGATGGGAGGGGGGCTTGGGAATAGAGAACATGGATGGCAGAGTCGGATCGGGGTGCTGGATCGGACTCAGTCGACCCCGATCTGAGTCGGGTCGGATCGTAGGATCCACCCGATTCCATGGGAATTTGGCTGATCCAGAATCGGCCAAGTTAAAAAATGAAGAAAAAATGTGAAAATTGAAGAAAAAAATCAGGAAAAACCAGAGAAAATTCTTAAAAAACATATACTAATTGAACATTTGGGTATATCCATAGTCTAATTGCATATATGTTCATATTACAATACAGAGCAACGATGATTAATATTTACCTAAACATCATTAAGTAAATGTTATATTTGTAGTTTCATTTACTTAAGATATTACATGTAAATAAGGAAGTACCTCTCATTTGAATCCAATAAAAATATCAGAAAAATCATCTCTCTTACAAATAAAAAGTCAACTCTCCCATCCAGGAAGAAAATCGCGATTTCGGTGGTTCCATCAAAATAGCGATTTTCTAATCTTTCATAATTTGACATATCTAAAAATTTCATAATTCAAATTAAACCTAATAGAATGCTAAAAATCTAAAGTCTGGTAAAAAAAGTCAAACGTGCATATGACTTCTCCAAGGGAGCCACTCTCCTACTAACAGTACTTAGTCTGCTTGAGACCTCTCAAGATTGGTCAAACCTAAACTATCATCATCCAAATTCATGAGAATTCACTTTCCAGTTTCTTTTTTAATTAGAAAGTGAAAATTCTCACGAGTTTAAGTGATGATAGCTTAGGTTTGACCAAATCTTGAGAGGTCTCAAGTAGACTAAGTACTGTCAGTAGGAGAGTGGCTCTCTTGGAGAAGTTATATGCACGTTTGATTTTTAGCATGGTTCAAAAACTCGGCCGGATCAGGATCGGATCAGCCGAGTCGGCTCGGTTTTGAGCCTCCCGATCCGAGCCGGGGTAACCTAGCTGGTCCTTGCACGCGGATCGGACCGGCTCGGCTGGGCTCGGCCGGCTAGCCGAGCCCGGCCCGATCCGCCTCGGATCGGCCCGAGCCGGGCCGATCCTGTTCAACCTTGTCATGGGCTGAGTCCAGGCCAATCCCAGGCTGAGTCCACTGCGATTTCAAGCCTATTTACTTGAATATCATTTAAGTAAATGTATTATTTGTAGTTTCATTTACTTAAGATATTACATGTAAATAAGGAAGTACCCTCTATTTGAATCAATAAAAATATCAAAAAAATCATATCTCTTACAATAAAAAGTCAACTCTCTTACCGAAGAAGAAATCGCGATTTCGTTGATTTTAGCGAAATGCTAACTTTCTAATCTCTCATAATTAACTTATCTAAAAATTTGATAATTCAAGTAAACCATATGGAACACTAAAAATCTAAAGTTCGGTAAAAAAATCAAACGTGCATATGACTTCTCCAAGGGAGCTACTCTCCTACTGACAGCACTTAGTCTGCTTGAGATCTCTCAGGATTTGGACAAACCTAAACTATCATTATCTAAACTCATGAGATTTTTCACTTTTTAATTGAAAAGAAATTAGAAAGTGACAATTCTCATGACTTTGAGTGATGATAGTTTAAGTTTGACCAAATTCTGAGAGGTCTCAAACAGACTAAGTATTGTCAGTAGGAGAGTGGCTTCCTTGGAGAAGTCATATGCACGTTTGACTTTTTTTACCGGACTTTGAATTTTTAGTGTTCCATATGGTTTATTTGAATTATCAAATTTTTAGATATGTTAAATTATGAGAGATTAAAAAGTTAGCATTTCGCTAAAATCAACGAAATCACGATTTTCTTCTTCGGTGGGAGAGTTGACTTTTTATGGTAAGAGATATGATTTTTTGATATTTTATTGGATTCAAATGGGGGGTACTTCCTTATTTACATGTAATAACATTTACTTAAATGATATTCAGGTAAATAAGACCTGGAATCGCAGTGGATTCGGCCTGAACTCAGCCTGTATAAGATATACACCTGTATAATGGGCCGATCCACCCACCCCTGGCTCAGCGGGCTCGGCTCGGCCGAGCGGGTCGGGATCGCCGGGTCGGATCGGTTTGGCCGACCGATCCGATCCCGATCCCGGGTTTTTGAACCTGATTTTTAGTGTTCTATTGAGTTTATTTGAATTATGAAATTTTTAGATATGTCAAATTATGAAAGATTAGAAAGTTGCTATTTTGATGGAATCATCGAAATCACGATTTTCTTCTTCGGTGGGAGAGTTGACTTTTTATGGTAAGAGATATGATTTTTTGATATTTTTATTAGATTTAAATGGGGGGTACTTTCTTATTTACATGTAATATCTTAAGTAAATGTACTTAAAAGATGTTCAGGTAAATAAGGTAAGTGGAGGGGATCAGACGTAGTTAAGATAAGCTGAGGGAATCGGACTGGATCGGCCCGATCCACCCCGATCCCACCTTACATCGTGGGTGGGTCGTCGTCGTCTACAATTTTCCGACCCTAGTCGGCCGATTCCGACCCGGATCGGCCGACTTTGCCATCCATGATAGAGAATGACTTTGGGTGGTTGCCTGGTTGGTACATACTACAGCATATGTATGTACAGGGTTGCTTCTGCATATTCAACAACCCGAACACACAGCCTCCTTCCCCATCCCACCAAAGAAAAAACAATTCCGCTGGTTCCTTGCATAAAACAAAGGACCTATAATTTACCCTTTCACCTTTTCCCTATTTCTCTGTATTATAGACTGACTATAAGGACAATTTCTGAGTCAGTGTTGTTAGATGATTGATTTTTGATGTATCAACGAGGCTTTGCCATTGATCTGACCTTCTACAGCAATGCATCTGTATGGTAGTTGTCAGGTGTGTCTGCTGGATCCTTTGTTCTTAGAGATAACCATACTATATTCTATCCTCATCATAAAGGCTCTACCATTGCTCATTCTACACTCTACAGAATATAGTTAGAGCATGAGAAGCAACACCAGAATCATAAAGAAGATCTTGCAATGGCAAAACGATGGTGGAGGAAAATGGTGAGTAGTCTGGAATGACTGCCTTGCCCAAGTTTGTTCTCTCAACAAAAAGTTGGCAGAAGTATTCCTGTAAGGACAGATGCATCCGCTGTTGTGACTAGTGCCTTGAGCACAAGATATGGAGACAACATGACATTATATGGATAATGGCCTCCTTTGATCATAAAAAATTACCAAAACATCTTGAAAATCAGTGGACATGCATTTGAATGTAAATAAATTGGATTAATGAGAAACTGTAGTTTATCTGAATATCACCTTGAGGTATGTTACTTAAGATATTACATGTAAATAAGGAAGTATCTCCTATTTGAATCCAATAAAAAAATCATATCTTTTACTGATAAAAAGTCAACTCTCCCATCTAAGAAGAAAATCACGATTTTAGTGATTTCATTAAAATGCCGACTTTCTAATCTCTCATAATTTGACTTAACTGAAAATTTTATAATTTAAATAAAGCACATAGAATATTAAAAATTCAAAGTCCGATGAAATAAGTCAAACGTACATGTGACTTCTCTAAAAGACTCACTCTCCTACTGACAGTGGACTCCCTTGGAGAAATCACATTATGTTCGTTGACTTATTTCACCGGACTTTGAATTTTTAGTATTCTACGTGTTTTATTTGAATTATGAAATTTTTAGTTAAGTCAAATTATGAGAGATTAGAGAGTCGGTATTTTGATGAAATCATCAAAATCACGATTTTCTTCTTAGATGTGAGAGTTGACTTTTTATTGGTAAGAGATATGATTTTTTTGATATTTTATTAGATTCAAATGAGAGGTACTTCCTTATTTACATGCAAGTAAATGAAACTACAATACTAACATTTACTTAAATGATGTTTACGTAAATAAGACATTATGTATATGAAGGGATTCGATAACATATTATAGATATGAAGGGCATCAGAACATGAATCAGTCAGTTTCGGCCGTTTCGGATCAAAACCAGGCGAAACGGTTTCAGCCGAAACCACTAAAATATTATTTTTTTAAGTTATCGGACTGGAACAGTGTTCCGGTCTGGTTTCGGATCGGTCAAGGCCAAAACCCACAACCATGCTTGCTCTGGTCCCATGTAACAACAATGAAAGTGGTAGAAGAATGATGAAGCTCTTTCTTCATTATTATGGCAATTAACCAAGTTATACGCATGGTGTTTCTAAGACTAGCATCTCCCTGATACAAGACTAGAAAGTTTCCCCGAATGGACAGATACCACCATGTATATAACACCCTACTAACAGTTGATAAATGCTTAAACATTGGAAGACATTTTTGTTTGGCAAAAAGGAAAAGCCTCATACTACTATATCTCCTCTTCGATGGAACTCAACTCTTTATTCATCAAGTTAGGGGATAAAAATGTATGTACTAGTCTCCTGTCCTCCTAGGTTGTGAACTGGTTAAAGAATTAAGTAGTCCTTTTGCCTGCATTTGTTTTTCCTGTCTTGTGTCCTATACTTAAGATCCATGGATGTTTTAATTGTGGTTAATCTACAGGTTTTTCCAGAGGCACTTTTACTGCAACTTCTGAAGGCCATGATGCATCCTGATGTTGAAACCCGTGTAGGAGGTCATCAGATTTTTTCTGTTCTGCTCATTCGGACTCCTGGTCATCAAAAACAGGAATATGTTTATGAACCAAAGAAATGGCAATCAAAAAGTGCTTCAGCATTTGCTTCGGCCACTGCTCTGCTTGAGAAGCTTCGCAGGGAAAAGGAATGCCTAAATTCAGATAAACATGCTAATGATGCACATGATGATGTTAAGGAGAAAGAGATGAATGATGAAGAACATAAACATGGCTTGGCACAAAAAAATTCTCCAAACTTCTATAAAATTAACTGCTCCATTATGGAGAGAACTGCTGCTTCAGCCGGTCCTGTAGAGCCGGTAAGTGCTTATCAGCATGATATATCCAATTTCATATACATGGTTTGTGAACCGTATCATTTGCCTTTTTTGTTTTTGTTTTGAAATAGTTTGTCCTATTTCTGGCTATAATTAGATTCCATGCAGCATTCGGTCTTCTGATACTGCCTTTTAAGTTCCTCCCCATATCCTTGTTTGACATTCTATCCAGAAACAATATATTGATCTCTGACAGTTCACATTGTTCATATTTGGACCATTGCAGGAAACACATATTACTGTACTAAGTGAGGATCAAATCAGCCAGCTACTTTCTGCTTTTTGGATGCAGGCTAATCAGCCTGATAATTTGCCATATAATTTTGAAGCAATATCTCATTCGTATAGTCTAACACTTTTGTCCTCCCGTCTAAAGGTGAGACTGTATACGTTTACGCAGTGTGAATAGTGCGCAGCATATGATACCTATTCCAGACTGCATAGATATACACTAGTTTACTGTCATGTACCATTAGCTCCGACTATTCTTTTGTTTATCTCATTGTTATCATGCCTCTGTCAGGAGTTCTCATATGTTTGTGGGTATATAATATTATGATACTGATGGATGTCAATAATCGACATATGTTGGATCCGTATAGGGTATAAAAGTTGCTAACTATTGACAATCATAAGCAGATTTCTGAGTTTATAGCGCCAGAGGCATAGTCCAGTCTCCCATGTAATATACCAGGAAAATTATGTAAATGGAAATTGTGCTAATACCCAAACTGTACTTTTCACCGATCAACCAAAGATGCTAAAATTAACATATTTGGGGAAAAATGTATGCAACCTGGATTTGAAAGAGCCAAGAATACCTGTACGAGATCCATGCCTGATCCTGCACAGATATGATAAAATCCCTCAACGGCTCAACCTAATTCAAAGTTTCTCAGAACTTGAAGTGATTGTCCACTGGATACAGATTCTCAGTATCTTACATTTGTTTTATGTATCACCACATCTTACCTACCATAAATTATCTTCAATTTCTTGATTGTTGCTTGTGTGCACCACCATCTAGGCTACTGCTGCTGCTGTAGTTTCTGCTGAGAGGAGCTAGTTATAAGGCGAGACAGGAGTTTGGGCAGTTACGACTTGAGACTCTAGGAGATGTGTGTTAGAATTTTATGTTTACCATTTGTGAGAATAATATTTCAGGTCAAATCAATGTTAAGCCTTCGAAGTCTCATGGTTTCAATCAACATTCTGTTCACCCCGATCTTAAGCACTTTGGGAAGTGCCAGAGATACTGGAAGTCTGATCAGAGCCAGCCCATTATGAGTTGTTACCCCCTGGGATCTTCTTGGACAGATTTTTCTTGTAGCATAAATTTGGCATATACCTACCTATTTTCTGCTTTATCGGTTAGGAAACCTTGACAGCATTATTCATCCCTTGTTTCAACATCTCATCTGCTTGATGCACTCTGTTTTCTTTCCTTGGGTTTGTGATGGTACCAGAAAACTATTTCATAAATTCTAGAAGAGATAACTTCCTTTTTTATTTTTGTGAACCCTAGTGCCTAGGTTTTTTCTATATCCAACTTTCTCTTTTTCTTTTATACATTTGGGACTACATATCCCCATGAAGTGCTTCTTACCTGTCTTTTCGTCCCTTTTCTTGCAGAGCTTAAATCAAAACCTTATTGTC
Organism: Colocasia esculenta; assembly: GCA_014218235.1. Lineage (NCBI taxonomy): Eukaryota > Viridiplantae > Streptophyta > Magnoliopsida > Alismatales > Araceae > Colocasia > Colocasia esculenta. The sequence continues at coordinate 144,899,808 of CM024758.1, read as the reverse complement.
CATTTCTTTCAGCTTCCCTTGTCTCTCAGAAGTTTGTCTCTTGATCTCAAAGGTAAGGGTGTCAAAAATTTCGTGTCCAATTTACTTATTTTAGCATTTTTATTTTTTTTATTATCCATAGATATTGGCTTAGAAATTCAGTTTCAATTATGTGTTCTGTGTTTTGCTTCATTGACTCTTTGGCAGGAGTATCATCTGCGGCACAGCAAAGATCAGTGTTCACTTTGTCGATGGCCATGTTAGGATTTGCAGGAAAGATATTCCAAATTCCTGAGTTGAACGACTCTCTTAAATCCTTGAAATCTATATATGTAAGATGTCTAACCAATCAGCTTAATTCTGCTTCCACATGGAATTATTTTGGCCTGCTATGTTATGATGTTTATGAACATGCTTACCTGTCGGTAGTTTGCATGTGGATTGAAACTTGTAAAACATAGTCTGGATGTATGTGTATGCCCTTGGGCAAAGTGCGTTATTAACAGTTGAAGGATAAATTGTGGAAAATATGTTATTGTAAACTCAATGAAAATTTTGTCTTTTCACTGAGGTAGGTTCCTCTTCTTCCAACTTGCATCTCCCCACAAACTGGTGTGCTTAGATTCCTTCTCCTAACTAGCATTGGCTGGAGTACAAGCATCTCAACTTGTTGAAGTTGACATCTCATTCTTCACAACTGTGTTGACCTTTTGTGGACTTCGTGATGGTGGTTGAGAAAAAAAGATGATCAGGGTGCCTTATTGTAGTAATATTAATATGAGAAGGCCGGCTCCCCCTCTCACAAGGATGAATCTAGATTATCCTGGTGCCGTGTTAAAAAATTATCTGTGAGGAACAAGAGTGTTTTTCTTCTTATGTCATAAAGGTGCTAAGTTTCTACATCTCATTTTTGGAATTTAAAGTAGTCCACTAGGAGTCCCGTGCAGTTGCAGATTTGGGTTCATGGTGATGCAAGGAAATCTGACCCATTCAGTAAGTGCCTGTACAAGATTTACCTGAATAAAATGGGGAAAACTATATTATGGTTGTTAGAAAAACATTTCTTGTTTGGTTGCTGCAGTATGCCTTTCATTTGTGTTTTTTGTTCTTTCTTTGCTTGGATTACCTAATTTGCATCTGTATCAGGATGACCCATATCTGTGTGTTAGTGATGACTTCCAAGTCTATGTAAGGCCTCTAGCTGACATGAAAGAATACAATTCTGAGACAGACCAGAAGGTAGCGTCAGTTTCACTCACTCTTTTGATAAAGTCTGCGGGTGACTTTGGTGGGCTTCTGCAACATATAGTGGTTCAAAATCTTTGCAACTTAACTGATGTATGTGCTGTGATGATTCCCATTTCTGTATGAATAGTTATCTAGTAAACATTTTATTATGAATGAACCTCTTTTATGTATTGTAGTTGTGCGAGGAAGATTTGGACAAACGGTTGTCTGAAACCTTCACACCTGATGATGAACTGTTGTTTGGTCCAAAATCAGTCCTTGATTGGGTTCGTATTCCAGAAGTCGCACATTCTGAAGAATCACTTTCTTTTGACGAGGTAGAAATTCATATCATCTTGGTTTAGCATATAGTGATTACCCCATGATCAAGTAGCTGATATAATCAATAGGCAGAAATATTTCACAAGTTTGTAAGTTTTAGGTATTTGTTGATTTTGCTTCCTTTAAAACAGATATGTACCAGCAGATATACTGCATCACCTTTTATTTTAGCATTGTACACTGCTACACTATGGATCTAAATAATCTCATGTTCAGGTCAAGGAATGATAAAGGTTTATAATGGTCATTGTAGGAATGTTCAAGGACCTCATCTGTTGGTGGGGACATAATCAGTGGATCGCCAGCTCCTGATCTTCCTCACTATGTCTCCAAGATGCCTACATTGCCATCGTTGCCTCATGTTATTAGTGTGGGCCAGCTGCTAGAATCGGTACTACTCTTTTCCTTCTTGAGCATGAATATATGAAATCGCTATGTATGTATGTTCTCTTTGACTTAATGATGTTACTGCCATGTATCACTGCATGCTACACATTTCAGCTTGTAACATTATCTTAGCCCTGTTTGGCAAGTGCCTGAGGGGCTTCTCAACCTAAACGATTGCTTGTTCTCTTGACAGGTGTGGGCTTCGTTATTAAAAACACTAATTTTCTGTCAGTCAAAACTTAGTGTTTTTTTCTTGGGAAAAAAGGCTACTTTTCTGGGTATGTTGTTTTTCATGATTAGAACTTTGTGATGGAAGAGTTGTGAACATCCTTTTGTTCCTTGGATCGGAAAATTATCTAGAGTTCTTTCGTGCATCTAGAGCTAAGAGGAAGCTTTTTTCGTTTAGGCAAAAAACTAGGCTTCTCTGTCTGTCTCTCTCTTTATCTCTCGCGCACAAATTTGTCCCGGAGATGAGTGACTGGTACATCCACGTGCCAAAAGAATTCCTCTGCTTTTCAAGGCATATCCCACCTTAATGCCCTGCTTTCCCAACTCCCAACTGCTGGACAGGGTATTGGGATAAACTTGAGAGGTGATATCTTATTGACAACGAATCTCAAACCTTAGTTTATGCCTGAGAGTTGTGAACATTGATGCTGTACTATCGGAAGTGATTTATTTATAGTTTATGCTTTATCAAAATTTGCATGTTTCCAATCTCAAAAGATAATAATGTTTGCAGACAGTAATTCCATGTTGTCTATCATTGTTTTTTCCCTCTGGCACATCTTGGATGCTTAATGGGAAGAAATATTGTTCCGATGATTTTACCCTTCCTTTTACTAACAAGACTCTGCCACATGAAATCTAAATCAGGCACTTCAGGTTGCTGGCCAAGTTGCTGGAACTTGCGTCTCAACTTCTCCCCTTCCATATGGGACCATGGCCAGCCAGTGCGAGGCACTTGGTGTGGGAACCAGGCGGAAGTTATCATGTTGGCTGGGCAGTAACGATGAGCTGACATTGGACAAGCCATCTACTCTCTGCGGGTGCAAGCAGTTGGCTACAGAAAGAGAGGTGAATGAACTGGAGATTATTAGAAGTGATTGCATTCTTTCTCCGTCTGTATTCGAACACTCCAAGTGATCCCGTTTTGTGCATGCAGAGGAATTTTAGCGACTTTGAGCAGGAAGGATTCACACGCTCAGAGCCATGGCTGGCCCTGCGACTGCCTCCTGCAAGCCCATTCGACAACTTCTTGAAGGCGGCGCGGTTCTAGGAAACATGCTAGTGTCATAACTTGGAATGCGTGTAGACTAATTTGTATCAGCAGAGCTTCTAACATGGTATATGCTCGACGTCGATGGTTCGGCAAATTGTCAGTGTGAGGCGATGCCTACTTCATTACTACTCGTTTTGGTTTTTAGTAAAATGGTACTGACGAGGGCTTCATGGTCTGAGAACTTCATATCCCTCGACTCAAGACCATGCTGTTCATTAGATGTTCATATGGTGTTCGAAATCTAGAATGGTGTTTGCTGTATGTTCTGTGTAAGAGGCCAGGATGTTCAGTCCCACGTTTTCTTGTCATGTTGTTGGCATTTCTTAGCCATGGAGATGTCTGCAAAACATGCACCACGTTCATGAGACCTGGAAGGGTTGCCTGTTTGTAGATGACAGGGGAGAAGCGGATGGCGAAGCCAACCTTGTTTGCACCGGCCCCAACACCATGGCGATGCCTGCAAAACCTGGTTATCGCGTGTATGGGATCCGGTAGAGCTGGCTGTTTGGAGATGACAACGAAGAATCAGATGCTGAAGCCACCCACCATGTGAGGCAGACGTTGTAGTGGTGCCCTACATATTTTGATAGATTTCAGATTTTGTTGGTTAGAGAATATAAATTTGGAAAGTGTAGATAACAATTGAAGAATAAACTGTGGGTAGTACCCTAATAAGAACTTAAAAGCACTAGATCTGAAAACAACTGCAAGATAAAGATAGCCTCCCACAATAAAGCAGATCCAATAAACTACACTTAAAAGTTAACTGAGTTTGCATAATTGCAATTTCAGCCCTACTAACTAAACCCTCACTCTATTTCTTCTCTCTTGTGTAAGTGTGTGGCTTGAGCAAGGTTAGCCAGACGGTTAAATTGTGGCAGACCCACTTCTTGTGATGGAGTATGGATCATCGTATTGTAGTGATTCTGATTGTTTCTGCCCAAACATACCTGTTTTCTTTTTCCAAATTCAAAATTCTTATTTGTTTTTAGATTTTCTAGCTCATTTTACGTGTTTTATGGACAATAATATTAAATAATCGAATGACATAACATTACTAAATATTAATAATAATAATAACAAAAATATGCATAGTTCCAAAGTTACAATGTGTAATGAAATATTATCAACATGTACAATTGCAAGTTGACATCCACTCGTTGATCATGTGAATCATCAGGGTCGAAGTCAAATGAAAAATAATCTAAGTTAACGTCTTCTTGGAGATTATGAACCTTGAACTCTATATTCACTTGGATGAGTATAGGTGAACGTGGGCTTATGGATAACATTCTAATCATGTCAACAAATGACGATGCATGTATTACAGTAGTCATGATGTAAAACTTTGACAAGAATCATTTGGTTGTGTTAATTGTTGTTGTTTTGGATGAGGAGGAGAGGACATGTGATGGGGGATCTCAAAACATAGATGGCTTTATGACACCAAAGATGCCATCTTGTAAATCTCTATATAACTGAAGCTCTATGTGCCAACAAATTGAAAGACAATATACATAGTCTCTACAACACTAGCTAGATGCTCGAGAACTAGTGGATCCTACTAACGCAATGTCCATAATGCATGTAATGAATTCATCGATCACCATCTATTGTATCCATGCACTTAGACAGGGTGGTGCTAATCGCACAACATCTTCATAATCAAAATTTAACATTAATTAGTAATGTGAAATAAATAATAATACATTGAATAGATAGATTATATTTAAGAATGTCTTACATAATCCTCAAATTCATTTATCTTTATATAATCCTCACAATTCGTCGTATAACTCCATCATCTAATATTGTATATTGTCATTAAATATTATAAGCAGTCACCATACGACATGTATGTTATAATGACCTCGGATACTTGTACCCAATAAGGTTTGTACCTAGTATTGTCACCCACGAGTCCGAAGACTCGAAAGGGTTAGGTGAAGATCTAGAGAGATATATAAGTGACAAAAGCAATTAAAAGTAACAATAATAATGACAATAAAATAACAAGCTCCCAAATCAAGTACATCATGTAGGGGATACACCCAAGAAGGAACATCAAAGTGACAGCTAATATTCAGGTACACTACTCAACAAAATCCCAATTCCAAGTGAAAAATATCTTGTGCAAGTTTAACACCTAAAAAAGGGGTGGGATTATCATTGGCTCAGTAGGACTTTCCTGACACATGACAAGATATACATATAGCAAGAAAATCCACAATTATACTGTAAAAGTATTCTATGTAGGAGGATCCACATTTATGCTATAAAAGTATTCTATTAATGGAAATATTCATGAAATCACATTTATATAAAAATATAATATTAAATGATTTCTGAAAAAACATGAATGACCACTAATCTGTACAATCTCATAGAAAATCACATGAAAACGTAAGTCAAGGGAGACTGGCTCACGACATTGCCTCCTAACTTAAACAAGTACCAACGTCTAACAACTATCTCATGGTATCGCAGCCAACAACACATACTGACTGTTGCAACCACGTTGCAACCACGCCTTTCTTCCTACCACCTGTAGGTGTTGTAGATAACACAACTATAGTGCAATCTCATGCCTAACCATCTTTGGAGAGATTCTGGGGGTCCCATCAAGGTGAGGCCTGTGAACAACAACACGGGGAGCAAATAGATTAGTTGGAGACTAGTACATCTACCGATGTCCTCACCCCTAACTATGAGTGCACTCAAGTGATCACACACAAAAACAAAGTAACATTGTCACTGATCGCCTTGTCTTTCCCCCAACCCAGATAGGGTTCTCTAGGAGTGTTTGAGGAGGACGGTTCAAACTGTTTTGATGTCCACCACATCAGGATTGACCCCTGTTGTACACCATGAACTATATGTACATGTCCACACAGGATCGGGGCTCATGACTAGTGAGGTAACAAGTAAACTAATCAAGCTCTACAAAAATCTCATGAACACCTCAAAACTATATAGGTTATATATTCCACCAGCATTAGAAAGATTTAGGCCATTCTAGAGACTTTTATCTTATGCTAGGAACTCACAATAACCATGCTTATGTTATCACATGCTAGAACTAGCCCACACATGATACCTAGTTTATTCGTACATAGAAACCCGTGTCAAATTAGCAAGATAGCTTTTCCACGATTAAACTCAAGAACATGATGTTAATGTGCTATTATTATAAAGAAATCGATAGTGTGTCGCCATATGTTTTTACAATGTCTGGGACTCGAGAGTCATTTCATACATTCTCTGAAACTCATTTTTGATTGAGAATTGCAACTCGATTTTTTAAGAGTTTATTTCTCAGTTGACGACTTCTTGGTTCTAAGTATTTAATTTTGTTATCACTAAAACTTAAACCACTTAAATTACTTAAGGGAATTACTTGTAATTTATTAAATAATATGCCTAATTACATGTAATATGTTCATTAGTAATCAAGTTAAATTTAAATTTTCACTGACATATACTACTTAAAACTAACATATATTAGCCACTCAGTAACATATGTGTCTTTTAACTAATACATATTTATTCTCACTAAAACTAACACATATCCAACGTTCACTAACATATATTCTCAATTCATTAACATATGTACAATTTTACTAACATATACTAAAATTCACTCCGCATATAATTAAAAACATCCCCTGTCTCCTATATTTAGGAGCAACCACCATGTTGGCTTCACTTGCTTGTCCTTCCAACATCACCTTTCAGATGGGTGAATCTATAACTTCCCATCATCCTATTCACAATAGAAAAAATTACACAAGTACTCCATTAAATGAAATAAAAACTACCAAAAACAAAGGAATAGTACCCCATCCTAATGTAGCTCACCAACAACCAATAAACCTATTTTCTACAAGCCACCATCCCAACTAAATAGTCATGGTAAAATATTGTGATTTAATAGCTGGATGGCGTGTGTCCGCTTTAACAGCCGCACCAATAACCAACATATTGAACACTTTTTAATATATTTGATGTAAATAAAATGATAATATTAATTATTAGAGTAATAACTCTTAGAGAAAGGTTTATTGCACTTGACGAAGTGCAGTAAGTGCAATCTACGTAAGATTGCAGCTCATGTGGCGTCTTGTTGGGGTCACATATATTTTTTAATTTAGTCTTTCTATTTGGAGTCCAAACCTCTATTTTGGAGCCTAAAATTTTATTTTGGAGCCTAACTTTCTATTTGGAGCCTAAAAAATAATGGGCTTCAAAATAGAAGGCAAGTTAGGCTCCAAAATAGAAAGTTAGGTTCTAAAATAAAAAAGTTGGACTCCAAAATAAAGGGGTTGGGCTCTAAAATAGAAAGACTAAATTAAAAAAATAAATAAATCATATGACGCCCAACAAAGCACCACATGGGCTGCAATCTTACGTGGATTGCACTTACTCAACTTTCTCAAGTGCAGTAAGCCTTTCTCCATAATGCAATAAAACAGCCAAATAAAAACTGACAATCCTGTGATTTCTCACCACAGCTTTTCCTCTTGAAGCCCATCTTCACCCTAGTTTGTCGGTTCTTTAACAATATCCAAAGACGGATAATGTCCTCAACATCGTCTTAGTTATTTGAACTAACAAGGTCCATCAAGTAATCTCGGATCACCTTCCTCTAAAAAATAACAATTTTACAAATCTTTGGTGCAGCTTCGATCTGTTGATGCTGCAACCATAGTGATCTAACAAATGCTTGTGCATATAACTCTAAGGATGAGGACACCATCCTCAACTGCAAATAGTATTGGCTTCTTCCCTATTACAAATAAGTTGCCTTCCTTATGGTTGGCAAGGATCTCCACCAACATTCTAATACCAAAAACCCGAGATGGAGGGATGTCTATATATGCTGCAAAAAAGGTGTTGCCCTCGTTACTTTCTTATGACATTCTTGAAATTTTATCTGCCTCAAAGAGCATCTGATAGGTTTTTTTTTTTTTTTGGTTGTAGCCCAGTGGCATCTGCCACTGGGTAGCTCCAGCTCCACCTTGGAATTGAACCCGGGGTGGGATGCTCCCTCCCCACCCCTGTGTCCAACTTGCCTAAGGCGGGGACAAGAGCATCTGAAAAATTGGCTAGTGGTACTCAGCGCGGCCCAGTGCACACTGCCCTCATTGCCGCGAGGACATGTCGCTGCCATTTCAAATGGCCATTGCGAAAAGAACTGCAATAGAGTTCTCTACTCGCCACGTGACATTAGAAAACTCTGCTTTAATAGTATAAGATAGATAACACTAACATATGTAGTATGGTCGTGGGGGTGGTTACACAGTTTTCAAATAAAATGCAAAATTTACTTTTAGTTATTTCTAAGTTTATTTACTTACTTCTTTGATAATGAGATAAGAAGACTAATGATAGGTTAGTCATGTAGGTGGGTTTGATAATGAGATACGGGGGTTTATCTTCCTTTTATCACTAGTTTTAAGTCCGCAAGTAGTTTGGTAACTGAGGTAGGATAAATAGGAGTGATAAAACTTAAGCATGATAAAGGAGGATAAAGGGGTGATAACTATTATCTCCCATGGAGGGGGGATAAAAGTTATCTCCGAGGATGACTCATTATTTATTGATATTTCACTCTAGAAAATCGTGTCTCTCCCCTTATACATAGATAATGGTGTCAAAATAGAGTAAAAAGGTAATAATTATACACACTTGTCACATCACATTTATCCTCCTTCATAACTATCTCTCATTAAATCATCTCAAACAAAAAAAACTCTTAAACATATGACTAACCTATCCTCATCTCCTTATCTCATTATCAAAGAGGCACGGGTTTGATAATGAGATAAGAGAGTTTATCTTTCTTTTAGCACTGGTTTTAAGTCCACATGTAATTTGATAGTTGAGATAGAATAAGTAGTAGTGATAAAACTTAAACATGATAAAAGAGAGATAAAGATGTGATAACTTATCCTCCCATGGAGGGGGATAACTCATTATTTATTAATATGATTTTTAGAAAAATCGTCTCTCCCCTTATACACATATAAATGATGTCAAAATAGAGATAAAAAAATGATAAACTGTTTATATTCTGTCACATCACATCATATTACATTAAATTATCATTCTTCATAATAATTCCTCGTCAAATTATTTCAAATCAAAAAAAGTTCTTAAACGTGAATAACCTTAAAGACTTGTGATCAGAACCCGTTTTCACTCTCCGTCCTCTCGCCATGCGGCCTGACGAGAGAGCATTACGTGCTAGTTTGATTGGTAAAGGATAGATAAGTCTTTTTTAAGACCACTTCAAATCAGAGTTCGGATTGAGGGGGGGGGGGGGGGGGGGTGGATCTATGTGAGGGGAAACACAAGGGCTGATAAGTTTTTTTTTAAGATCACCATTAATTGTTTGACATATTCTCTCTCCTTTTTTTTACACGTCAGCTCCCTTCTTTCACAAGGCACCCATCCATTGGGTGTGTGCCGTGTCTCACGCTGCACACTCGTTCTTTGCTCGCCACCAACACGTAGGATTGCCCACCTCCCGGTAGAAAGGCTCCAGATGTGCGCAGAGGTGAAGCCGCCCATAGAGATCCCCCGCAGCAGATCCGCCCTCCGCAGCCTCCCCAGTGTGAGCTCCCTCTAGGGTTTTGCGCAGATCTGAGCTCGCCGCATCCGGATCTGCAGCTGAGCTTCCCCGGGATCCAGCAATGTCGCACGGGGACACCATCCCCCTCCACCCCTCCTCCCAGTCGGACATCGACGAGATCGAGAGCCTCATCAACGCCAGCGTCCAGGCCGGCCCCGCCACCGTGCTCCCTGCCAGGCCCCCCAGCCCCCCGCGCGCGTCCATCCCCGTCTCCCCCTCGCCCTTCATTGCCTCCAACCTCCCGCCGCCGCCGGCGTATCAGAAGGCGGCGACTGCTCCCCCGCCGCCCCCAGCCCCGCCTGTCCTCCCGGTGTCGGATGCTCAGGACGGCCGCCGGCAGAACATCGGATCCGCGGGGTTCGGGCCGCCGCCCAACACGCTTACGGAGCCTGTGTGGGACACGGTGAAGAGGGACCTGTCGCGGATCGTCAGCAACCTGAAGCTGGTGGTGTTCCCGAATCCCTTCAGGGAGGACCCTGGGAAGGCGCTGCGGGACTGGGATCTCTGGGGGCCCTTTTTCTTCATCATTTTTCTCGGACTAACGCTGTCGTGGTCGGCCTCCGTTAAGAAGGTTGAGAAATGGGAATCCATTCTTTTTCCTTTCGATCTTTGATTAAAAGGTTTATTCTGGTATCCATTTTCAGGCTAGGCATGCGGATTTGTTTTCCCATTTCTATAATTTCCTTCTTGTTTCTGTTACCAACACTCTTGAACAGATCAGGATCTGAGCACTGTTGTTCAGTTGCTAGAAATATAAACATCCTAGATCTTTAAGTGGCCGAAACAGACTTGGGATCGATGATTCATCTCATTCCTTAGAATTTGGTAACACACATGGCATGGGGCATTTGTGAACTGCAGTTTTTATTTTGTGCAAATGTGCACACCACTGCTCTAGAGACCTAGATTCTAACGCGTAAAGCTAGGATTCTTATTATGATCTGATGGTGTGGAGCTTCAAATAATGTGTATTTTGAGGTTTAGTCGCCTATTGCAATTGAGTGAATAACAAAGCCACCCGTTAACCAGGCAGAATCTTCTGCTATTATGCATTGACCGTATAATTATGAGGATGGGTCAAGGAGTCCACACAGATTGATTGTCGTTCTTAAAATCCAGTTGATTGACTACTTTTATAAAGACAACAGTGATTTCAAGCGAGAAGTTGCTCATTAGATTAAAAAGGAACCTATTACCTCTGTGGTTGCAATTGTGCCTCTCATTTTTCTCTCTTCTGAATGGGTTTGTGAATATGAGGAGGAATGAATAGAAGAAAAGGCTGATTGGAAGAACTGCAAATGCAAAAGAGGGTGTAGTAATGTATGCAGTTTTGTGGAAGCTTCAGCTTTAGGAGAATGTAGATTCTGATCCTTCCACCTTAAACAAGGATAAGATGGCGGAGAAAATGGTCTGAAAGATTAAGCAATTATCTAGAGCTTTACAAAACAGAATGCTCCAACTTATAGATGTAAGATGATTGCTTCATGGTAGAGAGGATCATGGAGAAGCTCATTAGCCTGATGGAGATTCTAATGTGGAAAGCTATGAATCTGGGTTCAATTAGGAATTAGGATGTACGAAATATCAATCATGGTGCATTTTGAAGTTGAGCAGGCTGCTGTAATCGAGTGAACAACAAAGCTGTGTTAATTTGTTGGAATCTGCTATCATATCTTGAATGGGAGATAGAGAGGGATGGTGGGAGTGTCTGTTGCTATCATATCTTAAACAGGTGATAGAGAGTGTTAACGGAAGTGTACACAGGAACATAACACCCTTTATGATTGCTTTTATAAGGACTTGACTCTCTTTTCAAGGGAGTAACAATAGTTAATGCGGGACTTAGTACCTTTACAATTGTATTTTTAACTCTAACTTTTTTTGGGGGGTTGATGGGTGTTTGTAAATATGGAGAACGATGAATGATAGGAAGGCTGGTTGACGTATCTGCAACTAAGAACAGTAAATAGATGCGGCCTTATGGATGCTTTCACTCTAGCATAATGCACCACGCCCAAACAACTCAAACTCAGATAAGTGGAGGTTCCTTTCATTGAGAAGTTGAAGTGAGACTGTAGTTGGGCTGAGGATGTAAACGATGCAACTATGAGGTGCAATTTCGATTCTGGAGTTTTTTTTATTATATTGGTCAAGTTGCAAACACGAGATATCCAATTGTTGTCTTTGAACCTTTGGGTGGATTTTCTGGATGTTTTGTTTGCAAAGTGGTGAACCCGAAACAAGCATTTAGTGATGAAAAATGTCACCTGAGTTTCGGTGCTTAATCAAGTTCATGCTCTGCGAATTTTTAGGAGTGTGGAGTGTTTTCATTTATGGTTCTTCATATGGTTAGCTTGACATCAAATGACTTGAAAAGAATGTTTCTCTTGTTTATGTTAAAATACTCATGCTCTGTACAGAAAAGAAGAGTGAATTGTTTGGGGACTATAAAAAGAATGAAGTCTTGGCTGTTCCTTTTCTTGCTTAATAGTCAGTAGATTCAAAAGTCAAGTCAGTGGTCTATTTCTTGTTTGGAGCCTTTGTGGGAAATTAAAGTTAGTTTTACAAAGTCAAAGTTGTATCCTGTCTTATTGATGCGTGGGACAGTTTAGAGGAGGCCGGTCTACTAGATGAGGAGGATAGGGCAGTTCAAGACTCACTCAAGGAGCAGTTTTAGGACATTTTGTGTAAGGAGGAAATTTACTGGAAACAGAGATCTAGAGATAGATGGATTAAAGAGTGTGACAGGTACACGACTTATTTTCAGAGGATGGCTTCAGGCAGAAGAAGGGTCAATGTTATTGCTAGTATTAGAGAGGGCGATGAGTTCATCACAAATGAGGACATTAGAATCAAGGCAAGGGACTTCTACCAAAGGCTTTTTACAGAGGAGGACATGATGCGGAAGTGGGACTACGAACAATGTAAATTCGGCGATAACGACATCTTTATGGCTTGGCGAAGAGTTCCCACATTATTGATGTATTTACTTTAGTTATTTGAGTATTTGATTGTAAGAATAAGGCCCAAATGAGGCCAATAGTGTATTTCTATTTCTGGTCATTTTTGGGTGCGATTTTAGGCTAATTTAGGTCCTAGGGTTATGATTTTCATTATTATATCATTTGGGAGTCTAAGGGTTTAATCCCTATATAAAACTCTTGTAAACCTCGAAGAGGCATTGATGTTGAGAATTAAAAGAATATATTTGAGCCGCCGTCCTCCTCTTCTCTTTTCTTCCTCTGCGCCTCTTCCTGCATCTTCTCTCTCTCTCTCTCCTCTGCTCTTCCCCGTTCTTCCCACGCAGACCCCACACGTACCTTCTCAACATCCTCTTGCCTCCCTTCTCCCCCATCAGCTCTTTGCTGTCCAGCATCAACTTTGGTATCAGAGCGTCAGGTTTTTTTTCCGACTTCTTCCACGGAGTCGAGTCCTGGCCAGCCGTCTTTCCTTTCTCGTCCGCACAGAGCCCCACTCCGATTTTCATCTTCTTTCTCCCTTGCGAACCATCCGATCCACTCCGCTCCGTGCGAAGACCTCGCAACCCTCCGTCCGCGTTACCCCAGTGCACAGGCGGGCCCCTATCTGCAGCCGGCAGCACGCGGCCCGCACGGCCCTTTCGCCCGCATCGCCCGGTGCACAGGGGACCCCGCCAGCAGCCGGGGAAGACCCCCACGCGCGCCCACCCCGCCGGTTGCGCGCTCGCGGGGACGCATCCCAGCGCCACGCGCCGGCACTCGCGCTTGCCAACCGCACCCCCCGCGGACGCGTCTCCCTCTGGCCCCTCGCGTTCGTGGGCGCCCACACACAACGCCCGCACCACGCCTCGTCCCCAGCGCCTCCCCCCCTTCGCGGGACCAGCGCTCGCGCCACGCAGACATCGCACCGCGGCCCCGCCACGCCACGGTGCCACGTCTCACCGCCACAGCCCCGAGAACCGCCTCCCCGCCCGCTCCCACGCGAGCCGTCGCTCGCCTCGTCGTCCCATCTGCCTGCCTCGTGCGCCCGCGTTCCTCTTGCGCAGCACGGACGGGAAAGCCAACCAACGCACAAATGTGTCCGTATGCAATCCACAGACCTATTCAGGTGCATTATTTCAATAAAGGTGACACATTTGCAATCCATACTTCATCACCTTCAACATGAGTACCCATTTGAGGTCGAGTTGCCCAAATATTTACAGATTACGGTGACACTTACGAGAAGTTTAGGGTAATTCTGTTCTCAATCTATTGTTGATCTCTGTCCAATTCAGATTATATTAAATTTTCTGGGGATCAAGTATATATACCATTCTTCATCGCGTCAAATGCACCAAGACGTCGAAATCCTACCGATATTATGATTATGCTTGGTGTACATTATACCCACTGGATCAGGAATATTTTTGAGTCGAGTCTGGATGGATGAGCGTCAGAGTTTTGTGATTGATCACCAGCAAGATTTTATCTTATACATCCAGAAGGTTACGACAAGCATTTCGGTGTACGATTCATATATATTGCATGCACAAGCTTATAAAGACATGCTCACTATTTTCAGCTATGACAGAAGCATCATTAGATCTTAGATGGGATCATAGATTGATTGCAGAGGCTGGAATTGATTTATTTGAGGATACATTGTTCGAGGAGGATCCACTACTCGCAGTTGATGTGTGGGATCAGGCATTATTTGTGCGATCCGGGTTGGGTCGTATATCTTCTGATATATTTGCAGCTCCTCTATCTATACTTACTCCAGTTGATGGCTTGCTCTAGCTGATGTGTTACCAATTTATCAGACTATTAATGTGATCGAGTGGAAGCACCCTTAGTTGATCTGATGTGGCTGACATTCTGTGATTCGTCTATAGTGCACCAATTCGAGGTCCTTGATATGGTGTTACATGAAGTCTCTATGTGCACTCTTGTGTTCACCTTCGTCCTACTGTGACACTTCAAAATTCGAGGACGAATTTTTTCGAAGAGGGGGAGAGGGCGAATGATGCGAAGTGGGACTACGGACAACGTAAATTCGGCGATAACGACATCTTTGGGCTTGGCGAAGAGTTCCCACATTATTGATGTATTTACTTTAGTTTTTGAGTATTTGATTGTAAGAATAAGGCCCAAATGAGTATTTTCCATTTTTGGTCATTTTCGGTTGCGATTTTAACCTAATTTAGGTCCCAGGGTTATGATGGTCATTATTATATCATTTGAGAGTCTTAGGGTTTAATCCCTATATAAAACTCTTGTAAACCTCGAATAGAGGCATTGATGTTGAGAATTAAAAAGAATATCTTTGAGCCGCCGCCCTCCTTTTTTTCTTCCTCTGCGCCTCTTCCTGCGTTCTTCTCTCTCTCTCTCTCTGCTCTGCCCCGTTTCCCAGCGAGACCCACACGTCTCTTCCTCCTGCTCCACCCTCCTCTTTGCTGTCCCGCATCAGGACATCTTTAGGTCGAGCCTTCATGTGGACTTCTTTCGGCGTCTGTCAGTGGAGGATAGTGTGATTATGGATCAGATTTGTTCAGAGAAGGAGATTTGTGGGGCTGTTTTTGACTTGGCAGGGGGCAAGGCACCAGGACTTGATGGCTTTCTTGTGGTTTTTTTACTAGAAGTGTTGGCACATTGTTAAAGAGGACTTGATTGCCGTGGTGGTGGAATTCTAGGAGGGGAGGGCCCATTTGGGTGTGAATTAATAAAACCCTTATTGTGTTGATTCCGAAGAAAAAGGATGCGTCGTATTTTCCTGATTATTGGTCGATCAGTTTGTTGATTGGCTCATACAAAATTTTGTCAAAAGTGTTAGCTTCCAGGTTAGCTTTGGTGATCGATAGGTTGGTGGGGGCATGCACAGGGTGCTTTTATCAAGGGTAGACACATTCTTGGTAATTTTTTAGTGGCTCATGAATGCTTATTTGCTCTTAAGCAACGCAGAGGGAAAGACTTAGCCTTGAAGTTAGATTTTGAAAAGGCTTATGACATGGTCAACTAGTTGTGCTTGCTACATGACTTGGAGAGGATGAGTTTCAGTGGAAAGTGGATTGGATGGATCAAAACTTGTGTTTCTTCGGCTACTTTTGCTATCCTCATTAATGGTAAGCCGTTAGCATAGTTCCATGGTGAATGTGGCCTTAGACAGGGTGATCCTCTTTCCCCACTACTTTTTGTGTTGGTGGCTAGTTTGTTGGACAGGATGTGGGAGAGGGCGGGTTTGCTTGAAGGAATCCAGGGAGCCCGTGGTGGAAGATCCATTTCACACCTGCAGTATGATACTATTCTCTTTTTGACTGAGGGGGGTCATATGTCGTTCATTGTGAGATTCTTGTTTGAGCTGCTAGATTCGGTGTCCAGGCTGAAAGTTAACTTCGATAAAAGCCTTTTGATTGGGGTCAATATGGAGGAGTTTGCTCTATGCAAGGCATCAACGGTTTTGGGGTGTAAGATGGGGAATTTTCCCATCTCTTACTTGGGCCTTCCTCTCTCTTCTGGTGTGCTGAGATCCTCAGATTGGCTTCCCATTGTGTAGAGGTTTGACTCCATATTGGCGGCGTGGAAGGCTAAGTTCTTGTCTTATGGTGGTAGATTGGTCTTGTGTAGCTCGATCCTGGATAGTCTACCCACTTATTTTCTGTCCATATTCAGAATTCCCAAGTAGGTGGCTAATAAATTGGAAGGCATTAGACGTAGGTTCTTTTGCATGGCACTGGAGGCAAAAACAGGGGGTGGCATGGGGGAGAGTCACCAAGAGTAGGGAGCAGAGTGGTTTGGGGCTGAAAAATATTCGAGATTTCAACATGGTTTTACTGGCTAAGTGGCTATGGAGGCTAGGGGTGATGAGGTTAGCTTGTGGACTCTTATTATCCAGCAAAGGTGTAACACCCTCTTCCGACCGCACACACACCTATACATATCACATAACTTTTGATCGGAAGAGGGGTTACGCTGACAAATTTCGTTATGGGCGACAAATCCGTATAATGCTCAAAATAGCAAACCATTCCATAAAGGCATCTTTGAACGTATTATATATCAACAAAGTACAAGTATTGATACTCATTATTTACATTAAGCCACGCTTCCTCTCTCTAGACTTTAATAAAACTACAAAATCTCTAAAGAGTCACTAAACTATGCTATTCCTCTTCATTATTTCTTCAGCAGCAGCGGAATTTTGAATCATCTGTAGCTGAGATTACATTCACCTTCAATCTAAAAGGGTTGGAGTATACAAAGGCATGAGTCGGAGGACTCAGTAGGTGAAAGTAAGCGTATATGGATCAAAACACATTTATTCATGAATTTCATACTTAACAAGAATTTATAGCTCATTTAATTTCATAACGAGCTCAACAAAAATTCAGAACAAGAGTCTTATGTCTTTCAAAATTCAGATCATAACTTGATTTGGAAACGAATTCGACATGCATCATACAACTCTCAAGAGGTTACTAAATAACGTAATACATCCTCAGTGCCTAGGCGATTCCAGCACCTTGGACCTTGTTCATTGCGCAAGAACGAGGTTTGTTACCCACCATCATCAGACCACTGACTTGGATTTACCTACAAACTGTCGCCCACAGTTGATCACAAGTGACTGGTGCTACCACAAGTGATCCTAATCCCTCTTTGAAGAGAGCACTGTCTTCAGATCATAAGTTATATTTCATGAGCACAATAGGGATAGAAACTCAAAAGATAGTTTGATGAATGAGTAATCAAATCATCTTGGTCATAGAGTAGTTTAAAGTCCAAGAAAATGAGATAAACTACTCATAGGGTCAATAGTATAGTGAGTCTTCAAAGGATGGGACAAAAATTGGTGCTGAAAACACAGCAGGACAGCATGTGTCGACAGCCAGAAGGTGGCTGTCGACAGGTACTGCTTCCCAGAACCATGTTTCTGGGATTTGGACTGTGCCTGTCGACATGCAAGGGTCATCTTTCGACAGGTCAGGGTCGTCTGTCGAGCTATCTGTCGACAACTACTGATTTTTCAGAAGTTCTGGGTTCTGGAACAAGGGTGCCTGTCGACAGATGGGGCCTATCTGTCGATAGCCGCTGCACTTTCTCCCAGAAATGGTTAAAACCAACTGGTGATTCGAACACCAACTAAAATTTAAACAATATGAAAGATAAAGGATAACCTCGTACTTCTAATGGCCTTGCCGAATACAAGTTAAGGATGATACCAAATCAAAGATTATCTTTAAAGACTTTTAGTCAAAAGTAGAACAAAACAAGAAGAACTCTTCAAGACATGGGATAAACAGGAAACATGATTTCTGTGAATGAAGAAATTATGAGCATATAAATAGGAAACTGGGATGGTTTTGAAGTGTGGAACCTACTTGACTTGAAAGGGGAATGAAAATTCTTCTTGGTAACCACATAGTTCCAAAGGTAGCTAGGGAGTCAAACAAAAGTCTGGAGTTACAGCCACGTATACAGGAGATGTACACTCTAATCCAAAATTGATTGACAAGCTCAAAGGCAACATGTACGAGGCTCTAATCTTTTTAACAAGAGTAGAGATTAGAGGTACGAAGAGAGGATAGAATCCTACCTTTCTTGAAGAGTAATGCTTCCACTCCGATGGCCTACAGTGGATGAAATGAAATGGAACCAAGGGTGCAACACAATAATCCCCTGAATCAGCTCACAACACCTCCGATGGAAGCAATGGAAGCAGCAGCTCTACAGCAGACTTCCACGTGAGGTTGCAAGCACAACTACGACAAGAGTAGCTCTAGCAGCTCCTACAACAACAGCTCTAGCAGCAAGGGGCAGAAGGAAACGGGAACAAGAGCTGTGGTGAGCAGGGATAAGCAAGAACTAAGGGGTGAAAAGGTGCGCATAAAGGGTGAGGGGTTGCTTTTATAGCCCAGCCACATCCCATGCACGTTGACACCTCCCAAGCGCAGGTGTAACAGTAAAAACCATTTGGTTTTTACTGTTACACATGGCTCATGCATCCTCTCACACACTTACATATCAGTCACCAAGTGTAAGGGTTTTAACTGCTAATGACATGGGCTTACGTAGCCCATGTTGCGCAAGCATGAGATAATCCTAAAAATCATCACCGTAAATAGCTCATAATTCAGCTGGCCCAAAGATCTTCATGTAAACATATTAAAATAATGTCCGTTATGTTAAAACTTCAACCATGGGTTAATGTAATGGTTTTACAAATTATGGTGATTTTAGTTTAATTTTTAGAATTTATTTTTCACTGGATGAAAAATCGCTCGCGTCGACTAAATCTCGAAATTCGTACGTCAAATTTTTTGGATATTTACATTCTGATATCACCACATTTTCTAGAATTATGTGGTGGTTTCAGATTTCATTTTTGTTACAGAATTCCGGTGTCGCCCTGTCGGGTCAAGGATGGCAGAGTCGGGTCGGGTGGCTGGGTCGGCCCCAGCCGATCCCGACCCCGAGTCGGGTCGGAGTCGGGCTGAGTCGGGCCGAGTCGGGCTAAGTCGGACAATGGACTTTGCAAACTTAGTCTCGTGGGTGGGTGGGGTTCCCCACCCCAAGTCGGGTCGCCAGGGGCCGACCCGACTCAGAGTCGGCCGACTCCGCTCCGAGTCGGCCGACTTTGCCATCCATGGTCGGGGTGTGTACGATCGAAAGTGATACCGGTGTATGATATTGTGTCCTAAACACACTCTTAATCCTAAACATCTCAATTTAAGTCTAATTGTTTTGCTATAACAAAAATTTCTAGGTAAATCATGATGTTTAAAATTTGAGGATATTACAAAAAGTACTTGCAGAATTCCATAGTTTGGGATTTGTCTCCTTCCCCGAGGTCCATCACTTCTCTTTTGTGGCGAGATATCTCCTCGTGCAGGGATATAGTCCTTGCGGGGACGAGGATCTTGGTGGGTAAAGGAGATTTGGTGAGGTTCTGGACAGACAGATGGTGTGGGGATATTCCGCTTTGTGTGAATTTCCCTAACCTTTACCAGGTGGTGACGGATCCGCTTTCCTTAGTCACTCAAGTGCTTAACTCTTGGAAACCTACATTTAGGAGGAATTTGCCTCAACTTGAGATGGAGAAATGGATGGTTTGCTTTCTCGTTGTCCTCCGTTTCTCTCTCTATGATTGGTGATCGTGGAGGTGGGAGAAGAGAGGTGTTTTCACAGTGAGATCAACTTCTCAAATTATCTCGATGGTGGGCTGTGACATGGACTTCAGATGCAGATTTAGAAGGTGAGGAGCCCGCTCAAGGTGAAGGTTTTCATCTGGAGAATCTCCCATGGGCAACTCCCTACTAGGATAGACTCCTCTGTCTCTTTTCGGACCTACCGAAGGTGTGTCTGAATCATCTAAATTCCTCTCTTTTTGCTTTACTCGGCAGGCAATGATAGGTTGTGTGGTGGATGCGGCTGGGGGTGTATAGGTGGGCTGGGCTGTGTTTTACTCTTTTGTAGAGCCTATATTTGTACATTCTCTTCTCTTTTTATTTATACATCAGTGGTACCATCCACGTTTCAAAAAAAAAAAAAGTTGTATCCTGTCTTGGTTAATAAATAACAAATATTGACTCATTTCTTTGTAAAGCCAAGATCATAAAAGCTGAAAAATGTGCTTCCAACTAAATGCTTTGGCAAACATGCCATTAGTCTTGGAACTCTCTTTGTATGAAGTAGCAACATGTTGGGTAGTTCTTTTAACTATGTATTCAACATTAATATCCCTAAATACAATAATCATTTAACAATTGAAGCTACACTTTTTGATTCTCATACTAGTTTCCAGAGGTATGGAAACTGATGACAAATGGTATTAGTGACTTGTGGCTCTATCTCTGAGCACACTGATATGACTTTTTTTCTTTGAATCTTTCTGAAAATAATGGACATTTTTTCTTGGTTTATTAATAACAAATATCAGTTTTAGCATAATAAACCTTTTTATTGACAGGAACCATGAATAGCATGCTTTTGAAATGCCTTTGTTAGTTCACATCATCTGATTATTCTACGGGATAACATGTGGTCTCATTATCGCCTAAATCCATAAAGACCTGGGTAAGTTCTCTGGTCAACTGCCAACTTACTGTACAACTCCTCGTGAAGCCATAAAGTGTTACCACTTGTTGGCATGTGAGGGGTGGTTTTCTCAATCAGCTGATTCAGCTCAATTGGCAACCCCCCTAATTTATATTCAGGAGGAATGACCCTTGAGAAGTAACTTGGTTGGATCAGTTCAGTTACTCTACCTATGCTTTAAGAAATGGGGTCCAACAAACACTGTGCTCTCAATATTTACCCTGAGGATGCTTTATTGCACCTTGTGGCAGTGATGGCTGGTGGACTTGTAGTTGGCTAAGTGAAATGGTGGAGGACTGGAGAAGGAGGCAAAGTCACCTTGGGTCATCCTGAATCATCAGCAGTGGTCTCGTCTTGGCTCTAGCTCGTGGGTGGAATGAGTGGAATGTAGGTCATTTGGGTCACACCAGATTTGTTACCATTCATCTTGTCTGGACCTCAGCACTGACGGTGTCAGAATGAGCAAGAAGCCTTGCCAGACAATCCTTAAGGTCTGTTTCAGCATCTTCTTCATGCACAACATGTTTCTGCAATTCTGGGAAGCTACAGAAAGGAAAACCTCATAAAGGAAACATGTGATTTTGGTGAAATATGCTAGGAACAGAGGAAGGAAGTTAAGAAAACTTTTTTGGTGGAGTTAATGATCTTTTTTTTCCCTCATAGAAGTTCAGTTTTTTAGAGGAGCTAACCTCATATGGAAAGTGGAAAGTTGGAAGCTGACAAGTAAAAGTTGCAGTACATTATCCAAGTAGGGGGTTAGGATTTTTATTCATGGGATACTATAAGTTTCTCCAATTGATGCCCATGGTGGTTAGCTCATTGTTTATTTATGCCTGTGGAGGGATCAAATTTAATGACATCAAATGCGCAAGCATGGTAAAAATTCAAACTAGACAAACAAGGCAACAAGCACCAAGTACTTTTGTTGTCACTTCCAATGGAAAGGCTTTTGAGCTTCCACATCTTCAGCCCATCCCTTCTCTTCTATCTTCTTCTCTTTCCTTGGGGTGGGGAACTAGACATGGAACCCAATTTTGTGGTCTTTTAACATTTAGCTGGAAGCTTTGAATATAAACTTCCTGAGTTACAGGGAAAAGAGGGTTACATGGGAGTTGTGAATGTTCTTTAGATGTCCTGTAACATGCACACAATGGTCAAGATGCTTGCACTAACATATAGTGTACAAATCAGCTTTGTTGGGAGCTAAACCACATACTTGGTGTATCCTCTCTTACCTGCCAACTTCAGTGGTGCAGTAAACTTGGCAATCCTGGTGTAATTGTCAGGATGGTTGGGATTTACTTCTAAATTGCCGTGTCCCCCTTATAAAACTTTGTAATCCTAGCCAGCGATTAGCTGTCCCCAAATTGTTAAAATAAGATTTCTGATTTTGACTGTAGTGATGGAAGTCTGCATTAATAAGCCATCTTGTTCTGTGCTTGCAAGTCGCGCAAAATCTAATGAAGAAATAGCATATAAGTTGATGAAATCACTAAGAATTAATAATTATATATGGACTGAGTCTGAAACATCAAGATTTCTCATCTCCCCCTGCCCCTTGGGGAACTCTATCATTGCCAAAATATGGACAGCAATGGCTACTGATTGTCCAGGGAGCTGCAATAGGTACCTGTGCAGGTGGAACGCATTGTAAATTTCAGAATTAAGCTTTTCTAGTTTACATAGATTGCATTTTTTGGATTTCCTTGTGCCATTTATGTTTTTGCTGAAAGTCTAAATGTTGTTGTTTCTACCCCTTCCAGTCTGAAGTGTTTGCGGTAGCGTTCGCTGTCCTCGCAGCTGGTGCTATAATTCTGACGTTGAATGTGCTTCTCTTGGTATGCCCTTCTCGAACACTCCGCCCACTTCTCTATCTTTCATACACCATTAACAAACTCCCCATTCATCTTGTCGCTGCAGGGTGGACACATAATCTTCTTCCAGAGTCTCAGCCTTCTCGGTTACTGCCTATTTCCTCTGGATGTTGGAGCCATGATCTGCATGATTAAAAGCAATGTCATAATCAAGATTATCGTGGTTACAATAACACTGGTATGGAGTTCTTGGGCTGCGTATCCATTCATGAGTGCAGCAGTTGGACCTAGACGGAAGGCCTTGGCCCTCTATCCGGTTTTCCTCATGTATATCTCTGTTGGCTTTCTGATCATTGCCATCGACTAAGGTGTCAAGATAAACTGTAGCCACTGTATGGTTGTTGGGTCTTGGGTTTTCTCTTTTGTTCGACCTGAGTCATATACAAGTTCAAATGGAAGGCATGTACGCAATTGCTTTTGCAGAGTTATCCATTCAACCACGGGATTCGAAGATACTTGTTTTTGGATCTGTCATCTGTACATACCCTCTACTTTGAACTATACCAGCTTTGGAAGTGTTAAAGAGTGCATTCACAAATCGCAATCCAAATTTTCTTCCAGATTGCTAGAAAGTACTTGTGTGTGTCATCCACTTGGACGTCCATGTTGAGTTGACAAACAAAGAACAAATGAAGTTGACGTCGATGGAGATTATCGATCCAATCTTCTTCCGAGGGAGATGTGCGTTACTTGTGTTCGCTTGTCAAGGTTTTAATATTTATCTAAGTAGTGTTTCATTGATGTTTCCTCATAGAGATTGGTCAAAAACTATGAACACTTGAAAAGAAAAAAAGTGCTCAAGCAATAGTTATCAAGGCTATGAGGTGATGTATGTTAGTCAAACAACTGTTCCTGCCACTTTGATACCGGGGTAAGCAATATGTTGGTACCTTAACTTGGTGTAAGTTGATCCAGAAATTAATCTATTTAGTTTTAGAAATAAAAAATAGGATTGAAATAGTCCAAACTTTTGATAACTCTTACTTTCCCAGTCACATAAAAAAAAACACCACTGTTCACATGGCATCGAAGAAAAAAAAAATGTTTTTTTAGCTTAACCAGGAATAACAAGTTACCTCATCTGTATGAAATGGACAGGTAAATCCTGCATGTATACTATTGTACCCCCGCAGTAACCTTCATATCCTGCATCAGCCACCTACTTGCAGTATCAAAATCAAGTAAACACTAATCATTGGAGTAGATCACCGTATACAGAGGTACACGGCTTACCAAGTATCGGATAGAGCTTGGTACCGGATAGAGCCTGCCATTGTTACTAACGTTGGTAAAAGTTATTTTTTGATGAAAAGGTTTACGTAAAGAGAAGTTTATTGCACTTGTGCAAAGTGCACAAGTGCAATTCACATGGATTTTTTGTCCATATGGCACCAACTTTTATGATGTCATATGAGCAAAAAATTCATGTGCATGATGCCACATGGGTAAAATGTCTATGTGATTTGCACTTGTAATATGTTACTAACGTTGGTAAAAGTTATTTTTTGATGAGAAAGGTTTACGTAAAGAGAAGTTTATTGTACTTGTGCAAAGTGCACAAGTGCAATTCACATGAGTTTTTTGTCCATGTGGCACCAACTTTTATGATGTCATATGCGCAAAAATTCATGTGCATGATGCCACATGGATAAAATGTCCATGTGATTTGCACTTGTACACAAGTGCACAAAATCTCTCTCTTACGTAAATGTAATATGAATAATACGTTAGTCTATGTTGGCATCTAATGTGCTATTATTTTAACAATAAAGAGCAATAGACGACGGCGGCGGCGATGATAGGATCTAAAATTATTATTTTAAAGCTATAGTTTGTATTTTGTAGTTCAAAGTCTCTATTTTAAAGTCAAAATTATTATTAAAATTTAGTCAATATTTTTAAACTTTAAAGATGATATTGTATAGCATAAATTATATTTTGAAATCAAAGTAAATATTTTGGAGCTTAATGTTTGTATTTTGGAGTCTAAAAATAAAAAAAATCAGTCCATATTTTTAAACTCTAAGAGTAATATTTTGGAGTCCAATATTTACATCTTAGACCTCAAAATTTTTATTTTGGAGTTCAAATATTAAACGTTCAGTTAATATTTTTAAACTCTGGAAGTAATATTTTAGAATATAAAGTTTATATTTTGGAGCATAATATTTATATTTTAGAGTTTAAAATTTATACTTTAATGTTCAATCGTCGATCACCGACACCGGCTTCCGTCACCGCCGCCACGTGTCGCCGGCCGGCGCCATCGATCGTCTCTATAATTGTTGAGATGGCAATTCATGTGACGACACGATAGATTAGATGCCACATGATGACACCTTAGTACAACAAATGCATTAAGTTTTTGATTGAAGTCCATTCCTGATGAATGGAATTATTGGCGATCAAAATCTTCGTTAGAGAAATACTTAGTGCACACCTTGGTGTGTACTAAGTTGGGCACACCCTCTAGGGTTGTGCCATGTGGCCTTGGGGGGATTATAATATCCCCCCCATCTCACTTTTCCCAACCCCAAGACCACATGGCACACCCCTAGTGGGTGTACCCAACTTAGTGCACACCAAGGTGTGCACTAAGTATTTCTCCTTCGTTAATGGATCACCAATTCCGAGCATCTTTCTGTACGGTGACAGTTTCCTCCTTTTTCTTTTAACAACATTACGCGCATTCTTCCGGACGTACCATGTCAAGGGCGAAAAAAATGGGTACCCATAAAACAAATGACAACGTGAGCACTCGCACACCTCTCCGGCCGGAAGAATTAATCATGACATCCCCGTCTGGATCGACGACCGGCAACTGCCATTTGTCGTGCTTCCCACCCCCCCTCCAAATCCAAATGTTCCACCGTATGCTTATGCTTATATATATCTGCTATCACCAAGTCCAAAACTCTGGTTCTTCTCTTTGCATTCTGCAGCTTCAGAGAGAGATCGAAGAGAGAGATGGGGAAAGAAGTGGAGGCAAAGGGAGAGTCCCCCACCGCCGGCGCGGAGGCTTCGTAGCTCGTTGCCTCCACGCGACCAGCCTGGTCATCCTCGCCCTCCTCCTCCCGCTGGCCTTCCTCCTGCTGGCCCGGCTGGCCTCCAACCCACTCCTCCTCCTCCCTTTCTCATCTTTCCTACAAGCCGACCTGCTTCTCCTACTCTCGCTCTTATCTGGCGTCAGCGTCGGCGCCCTCCTGACGACGGTCCTCGGCAGGGAGGGCGGCGACGGCGACGACGCTGCCAGGCCCCACACGGTCCTGGCCTGGGCCTTCCTCTGCCTCTTCCAGCTGTGCGTCGGTCTGGGCGTCGAGGCGTCCATCGCGGCGGGGGTCGAGCCCGCCTGCGCGGGCGCCGGCGTCCCCACGGGCCCAGGGTGGGCCCGGCGCGCCGCCCTCTTCCTTGGCATGCACGAGGCCACACTCTTCTGGGTGAGGACCTTCGTGAGGCCCGTCGTCGACGACGCCATCTTCCGAGCCCCGAGCGGCGGCGAGGGACGCGGAGAGGGGGTGGCGGTCGGCGCGGCGTTCAGCTTGCTGTGGCTGTGGGCGGTGGGGAAGGAGGTCGACGGGCTCCTCTCCGTGGCGCTGTGGTTCGGGGGAGGGCCGGCGGCGGCGGGAGCACGGTGGGGCAGCTTCGTCCTCTGGATGGTGACCAACGTGACGGTCATGGCGGGCGTGGTCAGGGTTGTAAAGGGGTTCATATGGTTGGGAGGGCTCTTGCTGGCTCGTGCATGGGGTCAGGGAGGTGATGGTGGGCAGCTGGTCCAGTTGTGGGATTCTCACAAGGCTTGCGAGGTATAAACAAAGGTTTCAGTGAGAAGAATGTTGGGTGGGTTGGTGGTGGTCTGCAATTGCTTAGTTTTCGTTTTCTCTCTGTGTATGTTCATATTTAATTATATAGAACACCATTCTTTATTATTTGTTTTTTCTTTTCCCCCTTCTTCACGTTCCACATAGTTGTAATTGTGATCTGTCCATGCGCAAGTACAAAATTCGAGCTAGAATAACAAACTTGCTCTTAAGCTAGATTTCCGAGAGAAATGCTCACATAACATGTCCGGAGAGTATTTTTTTTTGTTTTTTTTTATATATTGATTAATATTTTCTCAATATTTTTTTGACATCACAAAAATCAGTGAGAACGGGTCAAGTTTGATAACTAGATAAATTATTCGCAAGGCGGATATCAGCTGATAAGATATAGTCATCTTTTATTTTGATGTTATATTTGAAAGTATAATAATTTTATGTCACATCGATATCTTTATGTCATATCAAAATCATTAATGAGTCAGTCATTATAATGAAGTTTATCTCTATTTTGAGATGGTTTTAGTCTCTTATAAGCCCCGATAACTTTATTAATTCAAAAATGAGAGTTATAGATTTATTCAGAATTTATCACCATTAAGTGCTGATAAGTGTCTGATAAGATATCATATTTACTAAAGCGATATAATAGTTATTAGAGTTGATAAATCTCTTTTATCAAAAGTTATCAAGACTTATTTGGTTATCAAACTTGTCTAATCTATAGTCATAATTATTACGAAAGCACTCTGTCTTTGTTAATTCATCAAAGTCAGGGATATATTAATCAGTATACACTTATAAAAGTCATGCTGTACTGTACTAGTATGACACGGGCAGATCTTATTGTGTCAGGAGAAATTCTGTTCCAAAATATGGTGTGCACGAACAAATTTTTTTTTTTAATTAGTTGGATGAGAGTTAGGCTATATATATATAATTCAAAAAGGAATAGCAATAAATACTCTTCCGGTTCAAGCTAAAACAATAAACTCGCCCTTAAGCTAGATTCATAAACTAAGAGTATTTTTTACTTGTTTTTAATATTATGAGTATTTAATTTGTCAACATTTTTTACAGCATAAAAATGAGAGGTCTATATGGCCATAATTATCCGAAAGCACTCAAGAGGTTTTTTTTTTAATTCATAAAAGTAGGGATGTCAATTGGGTCGGATCGGCCCGGAGGCCCAGAAACCTGACCCGATTTTAACCGGGTTTGGGCTGGAAAAATGAGTCCGTTAAATTTTTTTGGCTCGGTCCATACCAAAAAAGAATAGGACCGGGTTTGGGCTTTGTGAGGCCCGGCCCGGCCGGTCCGAAAAATATAAATATAAATATAATTTATATTAAATATAAAATTTATATTTAGAAAGAAAATTATATTTACTACTAAAAAATATAATCTTTTATAAGTAAATGTTAATATAGATATAAGTAAAATATATATTATTTTTTATAAATATATTAAAATTATATATTATATAAATAAAAATAATATTTTTTCTTATATTTTTTGGATCGGGCCGGGCTTAACTGGGCTTTTCCTGAGCTCGGGCCGGGCCACCCATACCGGATCTACCCCCGGGCCTGGGCCGGGCCCGAGCTGACTTTTAGAAAACCGAACTTGAGCTGGGCCTAGCAAGACCCGATCCAGATCCGACTCATTGACATCCCCACGTAAAAGCGACATGTGTATGTTAATAGGATAATTCATAACTTATAGAAGTGTATACGTATACACAAAAAATCAGAAAAAAAATAGCAAGAAAAGCTCTTCCGGTTCACTAACCGGTCCGGTCCAGAGCAGGTGGAATGGCGGTAAACCTTCTTCCCGGTTCCCCGGCCAACACCGACCCAACGCAGGCGGACCGGTCCGGTTTATAAGAACGGGGGGTTCCACCACGCCGACCCCCCAAAGAGGAATGTGTGGTTACCGTCGAGGAAAAGCTGACGTGCGGAAGCAGCAGGGGGGCGGGGAATCCCCTTCTTCCGAACACATCTGACAGTACTGCGATCTGTGTCTCTTCTGTGTCTCCCCCCGCAACCCCGGTGGCGAGCCGCCGCCATATCCTCGTCCTCGAGGGCTGCCGATTCTTCTCTCAGGATGAAGGTCCCGGCTAGCTCCGCCGCCCTCTGATCTCTGTTTTGGGGGTTCCTTTTTCGATATCGAGTACAGAGTATTCTGTTATCGGGTTGCTCGTCTAACGGTGGTGGTTTCCCCCTTGCAGAGGCTGGAGGGGGAGAAGGGGAAGGACCTCGTGTCGAGCCTGACGCATCTGAAGAAGCGGGTCCAGGCTTCAAGGCTCAGCACGATCAGAGTGAGTGGCTTCCCGGACCTGTGGAAACCAATTAATGGTCGGTTATTGATCGGGTACTCTTTGGAATGCTGTGATAGTCGTGGCTAGGGATGACTGCTCTGTAATGTGTTTTTCCCTGTCGTCGAGTCGCGCTGGGATCGACCGTTGTCCATCTTTACGTGTGGGCGGACATGTAGCGCTCGAATTCATAGAACGTGCTCCTCTGTCCATGCAGCATTTGAGACTATATGATTCGGTTAACTTTGCTTTCTGCCAATGGGAGTTCCTCGATATGAATATCGTATGCAATTGAACAGTTAGGTTCCATTGCGTACACCGTGATGGACAACTTAAACTTACACAGTCTAAAAATACAAACTTGCATCCTTACATGCCTGTCCATTGAGCATCAGACAGATTGAATAAGCTAGATTTGAAAAATTATGAGGCATTTTGCTTGGCGGACACACTGTCTTATGAGAATTTTGACATGTCTCCTAAGTTTGGCCGGATTAAGAGGTTCTCTTCTTTGTAATAATATCTAAACGATGCATGTCTAATCAAATTTACATCTAGCTGCTATATCTCTCCGCACAGTACATTTTGCTTGGGTTTCTAGGTGGTATGCTTGTAATTCCTCACATTCTTTAGATTTCTATGGGGTTGGGGAAAACTTCTTTTCAAGTTTCATGAGAAAGGACACCATGCCAATGGGCTTAGCTGTGTGATGTCGAGGACTCGAGATTTTAAAGTTCTGTATTCCCACTTTATAGTGCATTTCCTCTTCTTAACCGCCAAAAAGATTGGAAAGTTATGTTGATGTTTGTTGAATGATATTATCTGTTTACCATTTAGTTTCACTTATTTTGCGTTTTGTTTTACAGGAGAAACTTAAAAAAAATGAGAAGAATTTAGAAGCTCACACTTCTCATCTCTATGCATTGACAATGTCCAAGAGCGGTCTTTGCATGATGGACCAGAACAAGAGCAAGAATGTGCTCACACTTAGACTAGGGAATACCCTCTGTGATTTTGATGGAACTGACTCAGGTTTCATGGAGAAAGATATTGTCAACAGTCAGGAAGAACTTTTGTCCTCAGGAATACTGTTTGGACATAGCAGTAAAGGAAAGAGCCTTATTAGGCTTATCAAGCTTCCATAATTGAAAAAATACCACCTTACACAACATGGATTTTCGTGGACAGGTCTGCTGATGATATAGAGTAATTGTAATGATGTTTCATGATAATGTTCCATATCTGCTTTCTATTTTTGTTACATGCTATTTTATTTTGGTGATTCTTTTTCATGATCTCACTGTTAAGTTCATTTTTCCGAATAATATGTCTTCAGATGTGCAAAAGTCTCATAATCTAATTTTAGTAGTAGTTCAGCTGACATTGAGAGATAAAGAGGAAAGCATATTGACATCCAGAAGTGCAAAAGCTGCTGTTATGCATCTTTTTCTTGTGTCTGCTTCTTGCTCTTCATCTCCCCACTTTCTTCTTTCATTGCAAAAAACATGTGATTGTTTGGCCATTCGACTCAAGCAAAATAATGTAGCAGTACAACTTGAAAAAAGTCAGCATTTTCATCAAATCTGACTGTCGTCCACATTAATGATGTCCCCAAAGTATAAGATGCCTCCAATTGCCTCATCAAAGAGTCAAGATCTATCCAATTCTGCACCAAAGGAATTCCTCCCTAATTATTCGGCTTTACACACGGCCAAGTGGCCAACACAATAGATGAGATGTACACTTATAAGTTATAATTCCTTATAGATTGGGTATCTATTACTGACAACCCCTCCATGCTTGTTGTCTGAAGACAAGCTCCATGCTTGTTTTCTGAAGACAAGTACTTGCTAAACATATGGCAAATCAATCCTTTTCTTTCCAAAAATTTGTCTACAATGACCATTGCTTCCTCAACTTAAATAGCTTACACAATGGATTTTCTCCCCTAGGTCTCATCCGTTGTCCCTTAAAGCTTCCTTGCATGTGGCTCTGCTTTCAAGGTGCTCCTTTTCAAGGTTCAAGAACAAGGGGATCGGGGCCGGATCGGCCAGCCAAAAACCGATCCGATCGGCCGATCCTGACTGAGCCAGGGGTGGCTGGATCGACCCCTTATACAGGTGTGAAGTGTATACTAATGTACAATATCTTATTTACCTGAACATCATTGAAGTAAATGTTATTATTTGTAATTTCATTTACTTAAGATATTACATGTAAATAAGGAAGTACCCCCCATTTGAATCCAATAAAAACATCAAAAAAATCATATCTCTTACCAATAAAAAGTCAACTCTTCCATCCAAGAAGAAAATCGCGATTTTGGTGATTCCATCAAAATAGCGTCTTTCTAATCCCTCATAATTTGACCTATCTAAAAATTTCATAATTCAAATAAACCCAATAGAACACTAAAAATTCAAAGTCCGGTGAAAAAAGTCAAACATGCATGTGACTTCTCCAAGGGAGTCACTCTCCTACTGACCATGATTTAGTTGATGTCAGTAGGAGAGTGGCTCCCTTGGAGAAGTCACATGCACGTTTGACTTTTTTCATCGGACTTTGAATGTTTAGTATTCTATTAGGTTTATTTGAATTATGAAATTTTTAGATAGGCCAAATTATGAAGAATTAGAAAGACGCTATTTTGATAGAATTACTAAAATCACGATTTTCTTCTTGGATGGGAGAGTTGACTTTTTATTGTAAGAGATATGATTTTTTTGATATTTTTATTAGATTCAAATGAGGGGTACTTCCTTATTTACATGTAATATCTTAAGTAAATGAAACTACAAATAATAACATTTACTTAAATGGTATGGTGTTAAGGTAAATAAGGCCTGAAATCAGAGTGGACTCGGCCTGGACTCAGCCTGGAATCGCCCTGGACTCAGCCCCTGGCAAGGTTACCCCGGATCGGATCGGTCGGCCCAAAACCGATCCTAATCAGCCAATCCGATCCCGATCCGGACGATTTTTGATACCCTGCTCCTTTAGCTATCATCTTCCTTTGGATAACTTTTGGCATGCAATACTAGATGTCTAGTATTCTTAAATTATATACTTCATGATGAACATATTTAATACGCCGATAAATCATCTTCTATGTCAATCAAAGATTAAATGAATATTAAATCATGTTGTTTTTCAATTATAAATAAGTGAGTTGCTATAACTGTTACTTGGGTTTGCCATCTCATCTAAGAATAAAAGTTCTCTGGATGCTAGGTGACAAGGATAGATAGAAAATACTAAAGTCAAACCAGACGTCTTTCTTTTTATCTTTATCTTTCTTCCCTACTAAGCTTCTTTCACTCTTTACTGAATCTCACTTGAATAATGACAGAAATCAAAGAATGGCTGAAGATCAGTCTGTTGTTGGGAGAAGACAGATATATTATGATCCATGTGGCAGTGAAACACTGATATGTAGTGATAGTGAGGAGGATATTGCTGAACCAGAGGAGGAAAAGCATGAATTCTCAGAAGGTGAAGATCATATTCTTTGGTGAGTAGAATAAAATTGCATGCACCAGTTGTTAATTCAGCATCATGGTAGACATCCTCATGAGCTGAAATAACTCCACTCTTAAGATCCTGTTCTAAACTTGTTTATATATGCCTGATCAATGCATTTGTTACGATTTATCTTCTTTGTGAGGAGAAGTACTAGAATTAGGCATCCTTGATGACATGCAAAGCATCTAAAACCAGAATAGTAAATTCCCATCATGACAAAAGTTGGCGATTGAGATTTGAGAGTGACTAGAGAATGAAAGAAAACCTAGGTATGACATGGCATGCCCACCATTAATTACTAATTGTGAACTCATTAAGAGTCTCAAAAATGATCTCAGTGGGGAAAATAACCCAGGAAAACAACCCACCAGTGGATGACAAAGGCTCCCATTGTCCATGCAAAAGATGGCTAAATGGCATACCCATGAAAAAGTGGCCAACAGCCTCCTAGAAAATCTGAAACTAGATTCATAAGGGAGTCAGTTCTGGAAAGATGCTCACTAACAGTATGCAAGCGTGGCTTCCCTTGGTTGTCTAAAACATGATTTTGTGGCTAAGGATCCACGTTTAAACTTCATTTCATTTATTGCCAGCAGTCATGTAATTTCAGCCTAAAAGAAAATGCTGATGGAAGCTTAAGGGGATCTTGGTATGTCTAAAAAGTCCACAGTCACCCTAAATTGAAGATTAATACATGAGAAGCTTTACAGAACAACTGTCCAAAGAATACTGTGATCACAATGTGTTAACAATGCCACTTTCATTGTGAATTGAAGATCGATATGTGAGGCATCTCTGTTCATCAATGACTTCTCGGGGCCTACATAAGGAACCCAGGTGGCATGGGAAGGGGTATGTAAATGAGCTGAATGAGTTTCCAACTGTGTCCGTTCTATTTCTTCATTTTTTAAGCTTTTAGCTGTTTTGCAGATGTGAAGAGTTGAAGGATGGTTTTGTTAACTTTCTCATGTACCTTCAGATTCTTCCCATACATGTGAAGGTACTATGTGTATAAATGGCCTCATGTCCTGACTTTGCAGGAAGGCCATTCAGGAGCATGGACTAAAGCAGGAACTTCTGAATACCCTTCATCAGTTTATAGATGCATCCTCTACAGAAATTCAGGTCCTGGATTTATCTTTAATATTTAATCATTTTTGTGTTCAGAATTTCATGAATTCTAAATATCCTCGGTCAGTTTATAGATGCAACCTCTAATGAAACTTGGGCATTGAAACTATCTTGTCAGAATATTGCATTTTTTGACTTCCATATGATCAGAATTCGTCTCATGAACTTATGCTTCTTTTGCTGTTTATTTTATGTATATATTCTTTAAATTTTTGAAAGGTTCATTTGAAATTGATACACTAATATCATTGTTCTTCTGTGATGATGTTTTTTTAATCCTTCCTTTTGTTCTACAGGAAAGATATGAAGTACTACTAAGAAAGTACCAAGAGAGGACTAAAAAAGCAGAATTTTCTGGTGAAGCTGCGCCTGCAACAAAAACTTTCTTGGACAAGACTCTCAGTTTAGCATTGGATTCTTTTGACAATCTCTTTTGCCGCCGTTGCCTGGTATGTTTAATAAGCAGATTTCTTTTAATCTCATCTCTAGAAGAGAATATGTAGCTTCCAGTTATCTTGTTCTACAGAGTTCTGGCACTAACTGCTATTTCCTGATCTTGGACACTAGATTTTTGATTGTCGTCTCCATGGTTGTTCGCAAACTGTAGTTACCCCTGTAAGTTGCTCAATTCCAAGATTATTTATCCATATCATACTAAGCATTTGTTTCCCGTTCTAATAGGATCTATGTTGCTTGGTAGAGTGAGAAGCTGCCTTTCACTTTTGAACCAGATGAAAATATGAAGCCGTGCAGTGAGCAGTGCTATCTTAGGGTATATGTTCCATGATACTTCAGACTTGATCAACTTGAAATTCATTGCTTTTACAGTTATGCAGTAAATTACATCATTCTTTTTCTGTTCCAATACAAATTGCACAAAGTAAAGGTCATGAATCTTCTTCTCAATGATTGCTGACATGATCTCATCATTTAATCTGGATACACTTTTCCTACAAAAGGATACTAAGTTTATGAGGCGTGAAAAGTGAAAATTTGGGATACAATTGCAAAATTAGTTGTAATTTAGGATAACAAAAGCTTTCGTGCCACTACCACCAGAATTTGAGGTAGTATTCTGTGCACTAGTATTTGGTTATCTTATTAGCCGACCCCAAATAATGGGATAAGGGTCTGATGATGATGATGATGAGTATTTGGTTATCTTATTTGAGGCAATGCTTTATCAGCAGTTTATTATTTATTCATTGTTGCCAGGTCTTTCCCCTCTCATTACCTTTCTTATTTTCAATTCTGTCATTTCAATAGATTTCATAGGTATTATCCCAGCATTCTAACTCTTCACTGAGAACTGTCCAAACCATTTTCAGACATTAGTAGACTGTTTGACTATTCAGCTGACAGGTTAGATTTAATCAGTCTTAGCGACTTATACTATGTAAACTAACAAAAAGAGAGATGATATGGTTCCCTTCTCATCACTGGCCAATCCTGGCTATGCTAATGCCTCATTCCACTTAGTCACCTATTGATCATCATCTAATCAGACCATTAGGTTAATAAGCATAAGTACAAAAATCTTACGTTGATTAAATATATATCATTTTATGTGGGAACCCACGAAGTTTAATAAATTAAGTTATTAGCTGGAGAATCTTATGGTTTCCTAAATGGCTTTCCTATTTATATTTATAACCCCCCTCAGACTTGGAATAGCATCTTTGGCTACTTGCAGAAAAATTTTCGTAAGAGGGTCATCCCTAGAGCAGAGGTGGGTTTTGCTCACAATCATTTTCTCGACAGCCAATGTGGCATTATGTAGAGACCATTTTTTGGCCCCTACACAGCCTCCTGGAGGCAAGGTTGTGCTATGGGCTGGGGTTCCCAAAGATGGCACCAATGTTGCAGAAAAATTCTCTTGGGTTAAGGTGATGAGTGGTCTTATAAGCACATGATCATTGTTTTCAATCAATAGGGAATTATTTGGAGCCCCCATTTTTTGGCCTCCACAAAACCCATTCATTAGCTTACCTGTAATAAGGAATTCATGGTTTGCTATATTGTACCATGTTGGACCATACTGCACCACATTTGGGCCACACTGATCAAACTGAGATAGGCTGACTCAGACTGTCTCGTCCATATCATACTGTATCTGGGCTGAACTTACTCGGTTCTCCAAGCTGGCTAACCTTGATAAGTATGGAATCATCATTACTGACAGACACAAAGTAGAAATACTGATTCTTAGAAAGTCATACATTCATTTATCCAAGACCACAGAATATTTGAAATAACTCTAAAGCGGAAAAACCATTCCTTGATTAAAAAAAGATCCAAACTTTGATGCAAACCCTTCTTGATCACTGACTCAACCCATCTGGAACTTGGTAAATGACCACTTCATGTGTTTCACCTTGTGAAAACTCATGATATTCTACAGATTTCTGAAGGATATGACACTTGGGATATAAAAACACAATGTTACAACCTGCAATCATAATTGATTGACTAAAAGTGAAAATCTTTGAATTTGAGGTGTAGGACATCAATAGAGCAAAGCTAGCCTAGCTATATTTTTTATGCTCACTGCATATAGAATGGGAAACCTGTTTCTTAGTAATCCCAATAATTATCAGCACACCCTTGGGCTCATGATTCCAAGTCTGTCTGAATGAAGGAAACACAGAAAAGGGACAACAAAACGGTATGGTTGGGGTTGGGGGGGGGGGGGTTGTTGAAAGGTCTTCCACGGGCATTATTCTGGTGGATATGCAGAGGGCACAATGACTGCACACAGGGAAATAGAATGTATGTTGAACATTTTCCTTGGGTGACTTTATTTTCTATTTAGCTGTAGTAGGTTTATTCTTGAAATTTCAGTACCCTTTCTTTCTTTCATTTTTTTTTCTTGGGGTGGGGGGGGGGGGTTGCCTCTCCCCATATGATTGTGTTGCCTCTATTTGTTTGAAATGACATTGGTGGTAGAATCCACTTCTTTTTTAGAAAGCTTAGCATTATAACTTAATTTTAATAATCTTGCAGAGAAAAGAAGCTAAAGAGTCTGAAACTGGTGTCACGCTTGAAACTGAATCTGTGAGTTTGATAGAGACAATTGTCACTTTTCAATTTATGTGAATAACATTATGACAAATTTAGTTTCAATTATTTTGCAGAGAAAAGATGTGAAAGAGTCTAATACTGGTGCCATTATGGAAGTTGAATCTTTCAGTTTGACAGAGACACCTGTGGCACTGCCTTTAGAGACTGAAGACTCTGACATGCATCCTGTTGATGAAGAAGCAAAACTCTCAGTATCTAATATAAGGTACAATGATTCTGATAGACATATAGCTGTTCATAAAGGTGGGGATTCTACTCTCGAAGGTACAACAGATTCTGAATTATTATTGAAGAGTATGGGCAAGCGCAAGGCACAGAAACATGAGAGTATGCTAGTGGGAACCATGAAAGACTCTGCTGAAAAGATTTTAAATTCTTCTGATAAGAAACAAAAGAAACTGCGCATTTCAGATGTTGTTTCTATGGTTAGTAAAGACATGCTAAACATAAATCTCAGTGACAGTAAAGATCCATGTGCACTTCCTGAAGTTCAGTTGCAGGATAAAGTTCTATGTGAATTATCTACAAATGATCACAAGATGGATAGATTTCAAAGAAAAGATAGCAATGCAGGGGAAGACATAGCAGATATTGTCAAAGAAGCTCCTTCAGTTAAGTCATGCAAATCCAGGCTCTCCAGCAAAGGGCAAGGTTCCCAAGATTGGAGTACCATTGAAAAAGATCTATACTTAAAAGGCATAGAGATATTTGGAAAGAATAGGTAATTACAGTTCCCCTGTATCACTTATGTTTCCGTTACCATTGATGATGTGCATACATCTGCTTTTGAATGCAGAGACAGTATGATGTACCTTGGATTTTTTTAGATATAAGTGATTCTGAAAGCCACATATGGATTTGATGTATTTTTAAAGCAATTGTTAGTTGTAATTTGTAAGGATTTGTAAACCTCTTTTAATGAAAATAATGTGAGCTATATCAAAGATTAGTAAAGGTAGTACAATCAAGGTTTAAAAGACCAGCCAGTTCAGATTGGAACCAGGGGAACTGGACCGGAACCTGCCAAAACTGGTCTGGTTCTGGTGGCTGGTGTTGTTGCCATCAGGGTTGGCAGGATCGAAATTGGGGGGCTAATCTGGAAATTCCTGATTCACACACCCCCCCCATTCTCCCTAATTGGTCCGATTCGCCTTGATCCTGCCCTACATAAAACATGTGATTTGGTCATTTTTGTCCGATTCTTTGGTGCGGGCTTCATGTGATTATGTTTCATGCATAATTGACGATATTTATCCTATGTAGTGCTACTTTGAACCATGATTTGAACATAAACATCCATTTTTATTTTTTAATGGGTGAAGAACAAGAGCAAGAACAAGGGGATCTTGCCTCCAAACACCTTGTAATCCACGTAGAAAGGCCCCCCCTAAGTCTGGGTGTGGATATCCAAGGGTTTCTTGAGGGAAATAGGGGGAAACGAAGGGGAGGGAAAGGCTTCTGACGTGAAACCTTGTGAATCGGGACGAATCAGGCGTATCAGGAATCGACTCTTCCCTGATACGCACCGATTCATCTGAATCAGACCGATTCGCCCTGATTCCGCAAACCATGGTTGCCATTACCACCATGGAAGGCATAATCGGTAGATCCGGATCGGGATTGGCTGATTCCAAATCGGATCGGTGATCCCGGGGGTAACCCCTTGAATTTAATAGAATCCTGGTCAGATCGGCCAGAATCTGTCTGAATTGGCAAGGATCGTTTGGAATGGGTCAGATCGGCCGATTCGGATCTGGATCGGTCGATTCTGAAGAAAACAAATCAAATTAAAATGTTTCCGACCCGAATCAGCTGGATCGAGTTGCTATTGGACCCGATCGACCTTCATCGGCCAATTCGGATCCGATTTTAAAGGAATCGGTCCAATTTGGGTTGGATCTGGGCTTATAATGGTCGATCTCCCTCTTTGGAGATCGGCCATTTCTGGTTTTGTAGAAACCATCCCCCGCCTCCTTTCTTCTCTTCCCCACCGGCCGCCCCCTCCTCTACTCCAACACCACTGGCCGCCACTTCTGTCGCCGCCGCTGCTGCCCTCACCAGCCACTACCACTGCCGTTGCTGCCCTCACCAGCCACTACCACCGCCGCTGGCCGCCCTCTTCTTCTTCTATTCTTTAAGGTAAGAAATGTTTCAACTTATTAATTTTTTTTAAAAAATAGAAAAATGTAAAAGAAGCATGAAATTGATTGTTTTGGGACTTTGGAGCTTGGACAAAGGGATTTTATTTAGGATTTGTGAAAATAAGACAAAATGCCTAATTTTGACCCTATTTAGGGTTCAAATATTAGGGCTTTTATCTAATTACTTTAATTGATGGTCAATTGAGTGACACTCAATTGACCCAATTGTAGCTTGATCTAAAATTTAGGGTGTTTAATTTCGGGAAATTAGGTAAAACCCCCAAATTTTACCTCATTTAGGGCTTAAAAATTGGGACTTTTTTCTACTTACTTTAATTGAAGGTCAATTGAGTGACACTCAATTGACCTCATTGTGGCATGATCTAAAATTGATGTTTAATTTCAAAAAATTAGGTAAAACCCCAAACTTTTACCCCATTTAGGGTTTAAAAGTTGGGGCTATTATCTAATTACTTTAATTGAAGGTCAATTAAGTGTGTTAATCACTCATTGACCCAATTGTAGCTTGATCTAAAATTTAGGGTGTTTAATTTCGGGAAATAGGTAAAACCCCCAAATTTACCTCATTTAGGGCTTAAAAATTGGGACTTTTTTCTACTTACTTAATTGAAGGTCAATTGAGTGACACTCAATTGACCTCATTGTGGCATGATCTAAAATTTGATGTTTAATTTCAAAAAATTAGGTAAAACCCCAAACTTTTACCCCATTTAGGGTTTAAAAGTTGGGGCTATTATCTAATTACTTTAATTGAAGGTCAATTAAGTGTGTTAATCACTCAATTGAACCAATTGTATCATGATATAAAATTTAGGGTGTTTAATTTCGGGAAATTAGGTAAAACGTCTAATTTTTACCCCATTTAGGGTTTAAAAATTGGGGCTTTTGTGTAATTACTTTAATTGAAGGTCATTGAGTGTATTCATGTTATATGTTTGTGTTTGCATTGTAATAGGGTTATGGCTGACCAGGAGGGAGACTGACCTGTGCTTCTAGAGAGAGATAGACATTGGATGGTGTCATGGGCATATGGTTGATCCGACTAGAAAGAGAGTCCAATGTCTTTATTGCAATAAACAGATGAATGGAGGCATTTATCATCTGAAGCAGCACATTGTAGGTATAGGAGGAAATGTGCAGAAGTGTAATGCGTGCCCCAAGGAGATTGTAAAGGAGATGAGAGCATATATATTGGGGAGAAAAGAACAGAAAGAGATCCACATTCAGCACCAACAGGAGTTGTATGAGGAGATATCTAGAAGACATGGAAGGAGGGGCAAAGGCCTAACGAGGGATAGGCCAATTCTCATTCAAAACCATGCATGAGACTTTGATCTCGCACGGCTCCTAAGTGATAAAAGAAAGAAAAACTCATCTTCTTTCTTTTTTGATTACCTTGATGATTTTGAAAGTTTTAATGAAGAAAATCTACCACAAGAGGAAAGAGATTTCAGGGAAGCATGTTATGAGAGTTGGCGCATGATTAGAGAGGCTTAGGGATCAGGAGGTTTAGGAGGAAGAGGTGGTGGTAGAAGTGCATCTTCAGGATTAGGAGGAAGAGGGTCTGGAGCTTATGAGACTTCACAGATTCCTATAGACAAATTTCTGTATAGAAAGAAAACTGTAACACAGCCAACAATCAAGCAAAGCTATGAAAGGGGTGAAAGCTACAGCTAAAGCAGCAAAAGGTGCAGTCAAGAATATTGTGAAATGGTTTTTGCGTGCAGGAGTCCCAACACATACAACATCCAACCCTTAATTTCAAACTATGCTGGATTCAGTGGGAGAGGGATTGAAAGCACCAACCTCTGAAGATATTTATGGGAAATATTTGGAAGAAGAGATTGAAGAGCTGAAAAAATGGGTTGCCTCTTTTAGAATAGTATGAATGACGAGAGGTTGTAGTATAATGTGTGATGGATGTAGGGACTACAAGAAAGTCCATGATAAACTTCCTTATATATTGCAGTGAGGTGACAGTGTTCATGAAGTCTGTTGATGCAAGTGGGCAAGTTAAAAATGCAGACTATCTTTTCAAGTTTATAGATGAAATGGTTGATGAGATTGGGGAAGAAAATGTGGTTCAAGTTGTGACAGACAATGAAGCTAGCTATAAGGCAACATGTAAGAAATTGATGGACAAAAGAAGACATATTTATTGGGTACCTTGTGCTGCACATTCCCTATATTTGATGCTAGAAGACATTGGGAAAGATAAGCATATTATTGAGATGGTGTCCAAGGCCCAGAAGATCACATCCTTTATTTGTAGACATAATAGAATCTTACATATGATGAGAGCATGCATTGATGGACATGACATCCTTCGTCCTGGCCCAACAAGATTTGCCCTCAACGTTGTTGCATTGGAGAGTTTATACAACTATAGGCATGAGTTGGGCACTCTCATTCATAGCACCGATTATTTGGCACATGTTGACATTTCCGATTTGTTTAAGGGATAAGAAACCCCCGTTATTTTAACCGGGGGTTGTTTAACCCACATTTTGACCGAAATTAGTTTGAGAGGGGTTATGTGGGCCCGGGGGGTAAAAGGGGTTAGGGGGGCTTAAAGTTACCCCTCCAAAAAGGGTGGGGTATCTTAACCTCACTCCTACCCCCTTTTACCCCCCAAAATCCCCATTTTTAACCGGTTTAGGCTATCCCCTTCGCCAAATCACCCCATGTGCCTAACCCAATCAATACCCCTCCCTAACCCACTCTATGCCCTCCACCAAACTGGCCCCAGAACCTAGGGATGTTGCCTATGACATAGCTAGCTTCATTGGAGACCACTGTTTATGGGAGATGATCTCTTATTATTTGAAATTGGTTGAGCCTTTAGTAAAGGTACTCAAGATGGTGGATGGAGAGGGAAAAAAATGACATTGGGTACTTGTACGCATGGTTTGCCAAATCAGATCGAATCGGTCCGATTCGGCCAAATCGGTGCAAATCAGGGTAAGACCGATTTCTGATTCGCCTGATTTCCTTCATATATGTAGTATTTTGCCTGAACATCATTTAAGTAAATGTCTATATTTGTAGTTTTATTTACTGAAGATATTACGTGTAAATAAGGAAGTACCCCTCATTTGAATCTAATAAAAATATCAAAAAATCATCTCTCTTACCAATAAAAATCAACTCTCTCATCTAAGAAGCAAATCGCGATTTTGGTGATTCCATCAAAATGCCGACTTTCTAATCTCTCATAATCTGGCCTAACTAAAAATTTCATAATTCAAATAAACCATATGGAATATTAAAAATCTAAAGTTCGGTGAAATAAGTCAAACGTACACTTGAGCTCCCTTGGTGAGATGCCACTATTTCAGCTTGCTGCCTGCCTAACGGCCCAAACTCCGCAACAGGTTACCAAGGCTTTGGTTCACCACCTCAGTCTGGCCATCCATCTGAGGGTGATATGCACTACTGAACTGCAACTTTGTACCCAATCTGGCCCATAAACTTCTCCAAAAGTGACTTAAAACTTGGTATCCCGATCAGAAGTAATGGTGGTAGACTGGTAGGAACACCATGTAGACTTACAATTTCTTTGAAGTATAAGACAGTGACATGACAAGCATTTATAGCCTTCCTACAAGGGACAAAGTGCTCCATCTTAGAAAATCGACCCACCACCACCATTACAAAGTCCATACCCTGCTGTGTGCAAGGAAGGCCAAGCACAAAGTCCATGCTCACATCTCTCTGCAATGCAATAGGAACAGGTAGCGGGGTGTAAAACCCACTGCATTGGTAGCCACACCATGGAATCCCTGACAGATGTGACACCTCTCCACATATCGTTGCAAATCCCGCTTCAATTTGGGCCAATAAAATCCTTGGTCATTAAAGCTAGGGTCTTATCTCTGCAAAATGTCCTTTGCCATGCAACTCTCTGATAATCTTCTCGCGAAGAGAAGAATTAGGAATGCACGACTGCACGTCATGAAACAAGAACCCATCTGTGATGGAAAAATCATCACGCTTTCCATCTCTCACCGCCTGGTTAACCAGACAAAATGTGGATTAGCGGCGTATAACTCCTGAAAGGTATCAAACTTGACCACTCGAGTCCTCAAAGTGCCCAACAACATCGCCTTTCTACTCAAGGCATCAACCACCTTGTTGAGGGCACCAGCTTTGTGCTTTAAATGGAAAGTGAACTTCTGTAGGAAAGCCACCAACTTGGCATGCGAATGACTGAGTTTGTGCTGGCCATGATGTACTTGAACGCTTTGTGGTCCGTGTATAGGATGAACTCACGATGCACTAAGTAGTACTTTTAATGATGGAGGGCTTGTACAATAGCAAAGAACTTAGCATCATAGGTGGAAATATGGAATATTTGAGTTTGGGCCCATTCAACATCTCACTGTAGAAGGCTTCCGGTCGGCCCTCTTGGCTGAGCATGGCTGATGCGTACAACAGAGGCATCACAATCCCATCGAACACCTTCTCGAAGTCTGTAAGTGCCAAGATAGGTGCCTCTGTCATCTTCTTCTTCATTAGATGGAAGGCCCGTTCT
The DNA here is from genome assembly GCA_014218235.1 of Colocasia esculenta. Lineage (NCBI taxonomy): Eukaryota > Viridiplantae > Streptophyta > Magnoliopsida > Alismatales > Araceae > Colocasia > Colocasia esculenta. Next base: position 144,856,464 of record CM024758.1, on the reverse strand, counting down.
ACTGCGTTGGAACACCTGAAGGTGTGCCCTTCAAGCAGCCGCTGACCAGTGCCATGATGCTGCTGAATGGCGGATGAACCTCCTGGAGAAAGAGGCTAAGTCGAGGAAGCTCTGGGTCTCCGCAATGGTCCGCGGAGTACGCACTCACGTCTCTGCACCTTTGCTGGATCCGCCTTTACGCCTTTTGAGAAGAAACGATGTAGCCCAAAAAGTTGACTTCGAAGGTCAAGAAGTAGCAATCTTTGGATGGGCGACATCTGCTCATGCTGTAGAATATTCCTACTAATGATCCTAATGGATAGGTCCTGTTGAAGGGTAAAAGTGCGATACGTTTTACATCAGCGGAAATTTATAAATCCATCAGATGATGGTCCGAAGACTTGGCTAGTTGAAGCCTATTTTGGCGGACGATGGTTCGATCCGTGGACATGATGAAAGGGGCCGTTGGGCACGAAGATTAAATGTTGGTATCAACAGGCCTGGTTACAATAACATTACAGCAGCTGCTCAGAGGCCAAAAAAGTTGTGATCCTTCCCAAAATTCAGCGGGAAAGTCCGGCCCTTAAAATGGCGCCCGGATCCTGGTTAAAGTAAAGTACAAGGAAACATGTCTCCGTCCAAGTACAAAGCACGGAAAAAATCCGCAGCACAAGGCTTAGAGACCGAACATAAAGCACAAGTACAAAGAACAAGCTCGAGGAAGGAGCTCCAAAGCTTCGCGCAACAGTCTTCTATGGGCGAAACTCCAAAGTACAAAGCACGGAAAAATCCGGCAGCACAAGGTCTATAGACCGAGTACGAAGGACAAGTACAAAGAACAAGCTCGAGGAAGAACTCCGAGGCTTGCAAAGGCACCTCCGATCGGGCAAAACGAGAAGTCGGGCGAAACTCCAAGGAAACAAGCAGGACTTCAGCAGCACTCCGGCCCCAACAAGTCCTGGAAATGGGGTGGGGGGGGGTATTTATAGAAGATTCCCCCCCCCCCTCTCCATCGGTTAGGCAGCCCTAACCGATGGTGACCTCAACATGAGGTCACCATCGGTTAGGGGCTAACGATGGGACCTAAGCATGAGGTCACCATCGGTCGCCCCCTAACCGATGGTGACTCATGATGAGGTCACCATCGGTTAGGGGTGATCCCCCTAACCGATGGTGACCTCATCATGAGGTCACCATCGGTTGGGGCTCTCCTTCTCTCGCATGTAAGGGGTTCATCCCCTATAAATACCCCCCTATTCCAAAGGAAAGGGGGAGATCCATTGCTCCGGCGAAGCCCTGTTGGAAAATCCCGGAAAATAGAAAAGAGCATTTGCTCATTCCCTCTCTCATTCTCAATTCCCTTCTTGGTGTGCGAAGGTACAAATCCCTTCTTTAGCCCGATAGGCCAGGCGCGGAGAGGAGAGCGGTCGGCGTAATCGTCATCAACATTCCTTCTTAATCTCCATCCCCCACATCGAGCAAGTCTCTGTGGGGTGATATTCCCGGGGTTTAAATGCCGTCCATATCGAGCAATCTATGGACACATGGTATTTAAATACCCATGTTCTCCCCGCCCATCGAGCAAGTCTCTGGGATGGTGGATTTTGTGCTTATATGTATATGTTTTCTTGAGGAGACTCTGCCCAAGCGGAGGTTCTGCCAAGGACATATTCGTATATTCGCAAATTTGTGTTCTTATATATAGTTTCTTAAGACGAAACTCTGCCCAAGTGGAGATTCCGTCCAAGAACACATATATAAAGATTACAAAATTGTAATTATACAAATATGTTCCTTAAGGAGAATCTCGCCCAGGCAAAAATCTTCTCAGGGGACGTATCCATATAAATACAAACTCGTGTTATATGTATATGTTTCTTAGAGGAAACTCTGCCCAAGCGGAGGTTCTGTCCAAGAACATATTCGTATATTCACAAATTTATGTTCTTATGTATATGTTCCTTAGGGGAAACTCTGCCCAAATGGAGACTCCCCTAAGAACATATCCATAAAATCACAAATTTGTGCCTATACGCATATGTCTCTTAGGAGGAATCTTGCCCGGACAAAGTTCCCTCTAAATTCATATCCGTATAATCACAAACTTCATGTTTATATAAATGTATTCTTAGTGGAATCTCTGCCCAAATAGAGACTCTGCCCGAGAACATATCTATATAATCACAAATATGCCCATTGTGTATATGTTTCTCAAAAGGAACCCGTTCATACGGGGGCACCTTCCCATCGGATACTCTGCTCAAATAGAGATACCGTTTGAGAATATATTCACAAAGTGCAAATTTGTGTTTATACACATATTCTTTAAGGCAAATCCCTCTGGGTAAAGTTTCTCCCGAGGGATACACAAATAAATAAATCTCTACAAGGACACCCGCCTAAGCAGGGACTTGCAAGACATATTTCATATTCAAAAAAAAAAAAAGGATTGTGATAATATACACACATCCAAAGAAAAAGGAGAATAAGACAGGAACGCGCTCAGATACTCCAATGGGAGCACATATGCACCTCCACGAGAACCATACCCGTGGAAATGGACTTCGGACAAAAATCACAAATGGGACAAGGACTTCCATGGAGATACATCCATATGCTCTCCGGAAATTGTACCCGCACAAGTGCAAATGAGGAGAAAAGAAACTCTACCTCAAACTCGGACTTGCTCAGAAATGGCATTGTAAAAGAACCTCATATAAAAATTTGCACAATCACCCTTCTAATACGGAAGTGTTGTCTGGGTTATATAACCCCCAAGTTCAGAATCAAAATCCACGGCATATACCCGTTCATAATAATAATCTCATGTTTTCCCAAATAAAATCCATAATCAACCTTTTGCAAAAAGGAGAAAAAACCTCAAATCGGTCCACGGGTATATACCCGCTCCCCTTTTCAAAAGAAATCAAACTTGGACTCCCAAAAAGGCAGTCATTTCAAAAAAAAAAATGAATATCCAAAGCAAAAGCATTTCAAAACAATCAAAAGAAAAAAAAAAAACATGTCATGATCAGGATTTTCAAAGAACATACGTATTTTTCTCGTCCTTTACTATGAATGGTATTCGGGTTAAGACCGGTATTAAATAATACCAAGTGTCCTAACTCGATGTAAATGTAACATCGATTCCGGTCGATGGAGACAGAGGTCCAGCACATGCTACCCTAATCACCTGATGAGAATAGACATGGGACTCAAGAAGTTCAGATAAAAAACGGCGCACCCGTCCGTTCGCGGACACACCCGTCCGTTCGCGGACACAAACCGTCCGTTTCTCGGACACCAACCGTCCGTTCACGGACACCAACCGTCCGTTCTTCGGACACCAAAATTCTTCTTCCGCATCGCGGACTTTTTTTCTGTCTGCTAGACAGGCTGGCACGCCCCGCAAAATAAAAATCAAAGCATTGAAAAAAATGAATGAATACAAAAGACCACAAAAAGAAACCAAAACCAATGAACGCAAACCCGTTCCGATATTTTTAAGGGAAATCTCCCCGTGTCAACAGCTGGCACGCCCGGTGGGACCTCTTCTCACCATTCATAGTAAAAAGGATGAGACTTACATACTGTTTATGAAAATCCTGATACTGATATTTCCCTTTGAAGGTACTCGAAGAAAAGACAAATCATAAACTGTTGAAGATGGCCGTCACTTATGGACCGCTAGTCGTCAACAACCATGCCAGGTTCGGTACCTGGCGACTCCGATCATATTCGGAGATTTCCCTGCAGTCGTCGGATCCCCTTTCTTTCTGGGAGTGGTTCCGGCCCATCAGGAGGAGGAAGCTGCTCAAATATCTTCCTCCCACAAATCAACAAAGAAGAATCACAACAACAACGGGCGTGTCAAGGCTCGTTCTGCTACTGTCAAAAAGGGCACCCAAATGCCCGTGAAGAATGATGCTGTCAAAGGGGGCAAACCCATTCAACTCAAGTTCGGACCTATTCGGTCCATATGATCTCTTCTACCATTGTGGCTCCCGTTCCTCACAGCGGGGGCAAAATAAACGCCACAAGAACAGGAGGCCGCCCGCCGCCATCTCCAGATCTGGCAAGTCGTTATGGTCGGAAATGTGCGAGTGCGCCTTGATGGTACTCCACCTACCACTCCTCGTGATAGGTATATTCCAAATATTCCAACCTCGAACCGCTTCTCAGCTCTACGGTGGTTCGAGGAAAACATGAAGATTCCATGGTGAAAGCCGATGTCAAGCAAAAGACGCGGCGTTTACCAAGTTGAAAAAAATCTGGGTTCCAAAAAAGGAAGTCCAGAAGTTGAAGATCAAATAAATGCATCAAAGGTGATTCAAAGAAAGAAGAACAACAATGATCCTCTCCAATATAGGTCTGAACACTCCAGAGGATGGAAAAGAAAAGGCATATATAGAAAGCCAAACTACAATCCTCAAGGCCCGGAGAATACCGGGTGGTCGAAGAAATTCCAACTCAACAATCCAATCCTCGAGTATCGGTCTTCGACCGTATATCGTGGATCCCAGAATTTGTAAGCCAAGGCAATTCCTAGCACCAGTACTCGTCCGTCAAAAAGACGACGTGTTACTTGGGCAGCTCGGGAAACACCCAAGCTTATAATCTTCTCATGTTATACTACTGGAAGGGAAGTTGGCGAACTCGCGGAGAATCGCGGAAGCCACCCCAATATTCCCACAGAAGATGTCCATCCTAATATCAGGCAGTTCGTCAGAAGAACTCACCAACCTGGCGGGCAAATTGGCCCCTCTAATCAAGCTTCTCTTCCAACTGATATCCAACATGAGGGTACTCAAATCCCTTCCTTGAAGAAACAAATATTCGACTTGAAGAAGGTGGACCCTCTACCTCTGGCAGTCATCCCGTCATCAACTTGCCGACAAAAGAAAATTTCCACGCAATGGCGGATGACGACAAATATGAAGTCATGCAACAGTGGCGGTCTGAAATGACCTCACTTGTCAATGAGATGAGACGATTGGCAACTTCAAGCCATCGACCATCCATAGAACCGGTTGCTGCTCAACATCAACAACAAAACCAGCATCCGGATGGATTTATCTCATTACATAATCCAGCAATTTCTTCAACTGGTCTTCTTCCTCAAGCTACGGGTCCGGATATCAATGACCCATCTAATATCATGCCTCCTCAAACAGAAGCCTTGCAAATTCAAAGGCATGAAATAAAGAAGATGGTTGAAGATATGTTCGCCCAGCAGGGCGAGGGTATTCAGGCTACGGGCTTATATTCTGTCCCGTTCCCTATACATCATCAACTCAAGAAGCTGCCAGAATCATGTCCCAAAGTCCCAAAGTTGCCTAAATATGATGGGCATGGGACACCTCGGGAGCATGTGGCACATTATATAATTGCCATGGGCGATCTTGCATCTGAGGAATCCTATCTCCTCAGATATTTTGCAACATCTTTAACAGGGGTCGCATTCCAATGGTATGCAAAGCTCAAGGTTGGCTCAGTTCTCGACTGGGCTGATATGCAATCAAAATTCTATGATCGCTTTCAAACAGCAGAAAGGAAGGTCTCTCTTGCTGAGTTATGCTCCCTCAAACAAAAGAAAGGGGAGTCGGCAATAGACTTCATCAAAGGTGGAGGGAGTTTAGCATGCAATGCGACAATCCTCCCATCCAGCAAGATGCAGTAATTATCTGCCGCAGAGGCTCATCATAACAATTAAAGAGAGACTCTTGGCTGCAAATATCAGAAGCTTTGACCAGTTGAATATTGCTGTGGCAGAAATTGAAGGGTTCTTAGCCGAGCAATCAACTCATACAGCTCAAAAGGGTAAACTCCCTAAGGAGCGCAATTTGCCTGCAAAAGAAGTTATGCTATCGACTCTTGCCAGTGATGAAACAAAGGGGGCAGAATCCCCACTACCTCAAGAAAGAAACCGGAACCAAAGATACCTCCGCCTACATTGGCCGAGCGTATGAAGGCTCCTTATTCTTTCAGAAAAGAGCATACCAGAAAACTCTTCGATCTCTGCCTTGATAATCAATTAATATCACTGCCAACACCAAAGAAGCCGGCAGATATCGGCAAGATCAATCAACCCAATTATTGCCCGTATCACCGTATGGTGGGGCATTCAATTGAAGATTGCTTTGTCTTCAAGAATGAGGCTCAAAAGGTAATCCAAGAAGGCCGTATATCTATGCAAAATGGTCTGTTGATCCTCCACAGCCTCATACTTCGGATTGGCCAGAACAATCTGTCAATGTTATACATACGGCGGAACCCGCCACAAGCTCGAGGAATCCTGAGGTTGGGTCCTCATGTAACCCACCTCAAGATACTTCTGGAGCTCACTCTCCGCCGAGATCTAGGCATCGGGGTACAAGGAAAACAATACAAAGAGTACAAAGGCAGCTCGAGCAATTACAACAAAGCCAACAGGAGCTGCGCCAAATCATGCAAAGCATGGAGAGGCGTCAGGATGTGCCTATTCAGGAATCCCACGCCTTCCAACCTGCTTTATTTATCCACCTGCATATCCGGAGCTGCCCCCTATGCCGCCATTTCAAGACCCAATCGGGTGGTTCCTTGAAAATCCTAAAATCCTGTCGAGCCGGCAAGGTCATATTCCTTCCGTCGCCAGCATACATTGTCTCTTCCGGCTATGTCTGCGATCAGGATATATGGACTATCTAGTCCCAGAAGAATTGAGACCCAACTATTGCCCATATCATCAACTGCTGGGACACGTCATTGAAGACTGTCCAAATTTCAAGCATGAAGTGGAAGAAATGATCCAGCAAGGACTCATCAATATGGGTAATTTTCTGGTCAATCCCCCACAACCTCATATTCAGCCACCATCAAATGAGCCATACAATCCTGGACTTATTCGGTCAATGTCATTAATGCATCATCCTCTGGGGTTCTTGAACCGGAGGGACAACCGCCTATGCCGCATCCATATCTATCCAGCCGATGGTATGATGATTGGCATCCTCTACATCAACGCTCATTTGATCTAAAAGATACTCAAGCCATATTCAATCAGCTTAAGATCAGAGGGTTGATAAAAGTATTTGATCCTGAGCCTTATACTTCCGAAAGGGAAAGGGAGTCACATCTCTACTGTGAATATCATGCCAGAGTCATGCACTCTACCAAAGATTGCCCAGATCTCCATGATTGGATCGAAACAAAGATCCGCGAGGGAATAATTGATCAGGAGGGAAATTTCCTGACCCCCTCACCACAAATATATGATCCAAGTCCACAGTTCCAAGCACAATATCAAGATCTATGTGAATATTATCATCGCCAGTTGGGCTATGGACGACATAGAAGCAAGGCTGATGTTGAGCAATTCAGAGTTGGCCTGTTTCAATATAGAAACGGAATATCAGAAATGCTGCCGCGAAACCAATCTCGCAGCAAGCTGAGGAGTTTGTAGACGATTACTACCAACTCCCTCCTGAAATTGTTGAAGAAGCAATCAACTCAACTTTTCAGGCACAACCCTCGGAAGCTGAATGGGTCACTGTTGGCCTCGAAAGTCAAGAAATTCTAGGAGACCCGGCAAATCTATCGCCAAGGGTCGCCCTAGCAAAAGAAATATTCCTGAGCCATCTTCAGAGCAAGAAGTGATGAATTCACTAGAAGCTCTACAAATGAAGAATAGAGAGAAAAAAGAAAAAGAAATGAAAAAAGAAAAATGAAAAAAACAAATGGAGGATGCTATGGCAGCAGAAGCTCCTCAGCAGCTGACGGCTGTCCAAAGACTCCAGCTGTTGATTAATGAGCTGGAAGAATATGAAGTCTCCGAGCCCTCTAATAAACCAACGCTCGACCAATATATCCCTTGGGAAGAAATCGAGCGAAAGAGGCGGCTCCGGAACTGGTTATTGCAAGTTCAACATGAAGCACTCCAAGAAGGTGACCTCCCTCCTTCGCCGAATCTGAGTCTCTTCAATGGAGATGAAGAAATCACCATGGAACAGTTGGACTCTATGTTCAGCTCTTTCCATTGCTACATGGTGTTCATTCCTCCTCCAAAGGAATTACAAACTCCCACAAGCAATACTACTGCACAAGCAGGGAGATAAACCAACGACGCTTGTATACCAGCGTCGACCTCCAGGTAATTCAAATCGTCATCCTAAGAAGGGTCGTGGCAGGCATCAAAAAGCGGCATCTTCCACTACAAGCAGCCAGATAAGATCATACTCTTTCATGGCGAAGAAGCAAAGCCCTGCCCGAACCTCAAATCCGGGCGGACTCTTATATATTTGATCCTTCAGATGAAGAAGGAGGACTGTCTGACAAGGTTCCTCAATCTGGAGATAAAAACTTAAGTCCATATGCTTCATCAAATGAGCCAGACAATGTTCCTCCTCTTCCTAATGAGAAGCTATTGGCTCCTATCTCTCAAAAGAAGCCCGTCAAATCAAAAGAGCCTTCTGGGTCCTCATCAAGGGAATCCTCCCACTTGGACCAGATACGCTCGAAGCTGACGACAAAATTCTTCAGCAATTACAGTCACTTCCCGTCAACATTACTGTCTGGGAAGCGATTGCCTGGAGCAAAGACTTGAGAGAAACTCTCGTCAAAATACTCCAAGAACCAGAAACTTATGAAGCCCATATGGCAAATTTTCAAGCGCAAGCATGTGAAGCACTGGCGGCAAATGTCACCTTCACTGATGAAGATTGCTATTATCTTCCCCATATCATAATCGCCCTTATATATGAAGGGGAAGATCAACAACATGCAGTTGAATCGGATCCTGGTTGATCCAGGGGCATCCATCAATCTAATGCCCTTCAAGACCTTTCAATCTTATATCTTATGCCCTATATGCAAAGGGTCAAGGATGTGAAGATCACAGGATTCAATCAGAATTCGGAAAAAGCCATCGGAAAGGTCACCGTCAACTTGACTCTGGGGGATTTTGTCACCAGGGTGACCTTCTTCATTATTGATGCCAATACATCATATAGAGTCTTGCTTGGGAGACCCTGGCTACATGAAAACTGGGTCATTCCATCAACTCTCCATCAATGCATTAAATATGCAAAAGAAGGGAAGCAGCATACAGTCTTTGCTGATCAAGCCCCGTTTCGGGAAGATGAATGCAACCTGACTGATGCCCCTTTATATCTTGGAGGACCAAATCTTCAACCCTCCTCCCTCTCTAAAGGGAAAAGTAAGCAAATTGAGTCCTCAAATGAAGACAATGAAACTGGCGAGCTTTTTGTGGTAAACAAAAGCCTTGCCAAATTACCTGCAAATACTTCTCAAAGTAAAGCAACCCGCCCAGAACGGCGGAGCATCAGTTATGAAGCTGATCACATAAGTCAAGTCATCAATGGGAGCATTCCTCTGCCATCCAACTGCATGCAAATCTATCTCCAAAGCAAGAACAAAGTGTCCGGCGATTAAAAACTTTCGTCGTCACTCATCAAAGAAAAGAAAGAAGAAAGAATGCAAGAAAGGCAGCAAAGCCAATCCTCTTCTACAAAGGGGAATTGATCCTTCCAACTTATACAGGGGATGATTTTGGTTGGGAAGATAGGTCCAATAACAACTGGAATCAATACAAGAAATGGCCGATATGCCAGAAAAAATTAAGGAGATGTGCAGAAAGCAGAAAATCCCTCAGGTACAAGATGTTTCCCGGAGAAATTTCTTCAAGCAACTATGGGAACCTTCTCAAGTCCGGGGGCAACCTCCATTCTCTGGAAGAGATACCAGAGGATTAGGTTATGATACCAAATCCTCCTATACAGTCAATGTTGTCGGATCATCACCAGAGGTCTGCAGCACGGAGAATAATCAGGAGTCCAACTCCAACTCTCAAGATATTACTTCAGCTCTATCAAATGAATTATCAAATGAAGAGCTACCAGAAGAATTCTGCAAGCAATCTTCATCCACAAATTCTGAAAATATAGATCTCTATGAAGTTACGTCACCAATTCTGATGACGCGGAGGATTTCATAGATCTGCAACCAGCTCCCAAGAAATTGAAGATGGTGGACAGGCCACTATTGATGAATTAATTGAACTCAATCTCGGGAGTCAACAAGATCCCCGGCAATCTTTATCAGCGCCCTTCTTGATGAACAAGAGAGGCAATCTTATCAAATTCTTCTGCTGGAATTCCAAGACTGTTTGCTTGGAATTATAAAGAAATGCCGGGACTGGAGCCATCAGTTGCTGAGCATGAATTATCCATACTGCACACGGCCAAGCTGTCAAACAAGCTCAAAGGCGTATGCGGCATGAACTAGAATTGAAAGTAAATACTGAAGTCGACAAGCTTTCTGAAGTAGACTTCATCGAGCCATGCATATATCCAATATGGCTCGCCAATATTGTTCCTGTGAAGAAAAAGAATGGTCAAATCCGGATATGCATCGACTACAGGGACTTGAATAAAGCATGTCCCAAGGATGATTTCCCAGTTCCAATCACTGAAACAATGGTGGATATGACCACCGGCTATGAAGCCTTGTCTTTCATGGACGGGTCTTCCGGCTACAATCAAGTCCGGATGGCAATCAAAGATAAAGATCATACTGCATTCAGATCACCCAAAGGTATCTTCAACTACAAAAGGATGCCCTTTGGTTTGAAAAATGCAGGGGCTACATATCAAAGAGCCATGACCAAGATATTCAATGAAATGATCCATGATGTGGTTGAATGCTATGTGGATGACTTAGTCGTCAAAACCAAAAAACGGGAGGATCATCTATATGATCTTCGCCGTGTTTTTGAAAGGCTTCGTCAATTCAAATTGAAGATGAACCCTATGAAATGTGCATTGGGGTTTCAAGTGGCAAGTTCCTGGGTTTCATCGTCAAATATCGGGGAATAGAAATAGACCCTGACAAAATCAAGGCGATCCAGCAACTGCCTTCTCCTCAAAATTTGACAGAGCTAAGGTCACTCCAAGGGAGATTAGCCTATATCAGGCGATTCATATCCAATCTCTCAGGAAGATGCATGCCGTTCGGCAAACTAATGAAGAAGATGCTCCCTTCATCTGGGACCAAGAATGTCAGGACGCTCTTGAACAAATCAAAGAGTATCTTCTCACTCCTCCAGTCCTAGGGGCGCCAGTTATTGGAAAGCCTCTTATACTCTATATTGCAGCTATGGATGCTTCTCTGGGAGCTCTATTGGCACAAACAAATGAGATGATAAAGAGCAAGCTTTATATTATCTTAGCAGAAAGCTAATTGGTCCGGAACTCCGGTATGCTCCAATGGAAAAAGTATGCCTAGCACTGGTATTTGCTGTAAAGAAATTGAGGCATTATCTGCTGGCTCATGAAATTAAACTCATCTCCAAGTATGATCCAATCAAATATCTGCTAAGGCAAACCATATTGTCAGGAAGACTCGCGAAATGGGCTCTGCTCCTTATGGAATTTGATATCACATACATCCCACAAAGGGCAATCAAAGGGCAAGGCTTGGCCGAATTTTAGCCGCACATCCAGTGCCAGAAGATTCCCCTTTATCTATAAATCCCCCAGAAGAAGAAACTCTCTCCTGCAAGTGAAAATCAGTTCTCGAAGAGGTTGCCACAATTGAGCTACCCTCTTGGGAATTATATTTCGATGGAGCTTCCCGAACTCTTCATTATACTGATGGTTCTACCACCGTCTCTACTGGAGCAGGGATCGTCCTAGTCACTCCATATGGAGGAATCTTATACAATTCCTGTGCTCTTATGAAGCCACTCACAAATAATGAAGCCGAATATGAAGCTCTGATTATTGGGCTCCGGCTGGCTCTCGAAATGGGAATCAAAGGCATACAAGTTTATGGTGACTCACAGCTGGTCATCCGACAAATATTGGGCCAGTATGAAGTCCGTAAACCACAATTGCTTCCATACTATACCACTGTCATGAAGCTCAAAGAAAAATTCAACTTCTTGACATATCTCATGTGCCGAGAAGTGAAAATTCTCAGGCTGATGCTTTAGCCAAATTGGCCTCTGCTATAAAATTGCCTCCTGAAGGGGAATTGGACATAAGTGTCCGCCACAGAAGGCTCATGCCGAGTATCCTCGACGATGAGTCTGATGTTGCAATCGAAGAAGTATATAATACAGAGCTAGATACAACAAATGAATCTGAAGATTGGCGTGAGCCGATATCAAAATCAAGAAAGGTTGGCTACCTCTGATCGAGCACAAAGAATTCAGCTCTTACGCAGGGCTACATCATATCAAATAATAGCAGATCAACTATATAAGCTGGTCCATGAAAAGAAAGGACCAGTCCTCCTCAGATGCTTATCCCCCAAAGAAGCCAAAATCATCATGAAAGAAGTTCACTCCGGGCTGTGTGGTGCACACAAGGCAGGAGAAAGATGAAAATCAATATCAAGTTAAAAGGCTTCTACTGGCCTACCATGTACGCGGATTGCATTCAATATGCCCGTACATGTCATCAGTGTCAAGCATTTGGCCCTATACCAAGGAAATCACCAAATGTATTACATCCCACTGCGCCAACATGGCCGTTTGCCGAATGGGGTATGGATATTGTGGGACCATTCCCACCTTCATCTCAAGGCCACAAGTTCATACTGGCTGCCACAGATTACTTCTCTCGGTGGGCTGAAGCTATCCCATTGAGGGAGGTAACCGGAGAATCAGTCGCCAAATTTGTCAAGCAAAACATAATATACAGATTTGGGACCCCTCACAGGATCATATTGATAATGGGTCACAATTCAGAAACAAAACAATATATGCCTTGGCGGCGAAATTTCATATTGATTGGAGGACATCGTCAGTATATAATCCACAGGCAAATGGGTTGGCAGAAGCTTTCAATAAAACCCTCTGCAAATTGCTCGCCAAGATAATCGGCAACAGAAAGCGGGAATGGGGAGAAAAGGTTCATGAAGCCTTGTGGGCTTATCGAACTGTGTATAAAACCCCTACCGGATGTTCGCCCTTCTCCTTGGTATATGGAGCTGAGGCCATGATCCCTATAGAAATTGAAATGGCATCCTATCGGGTGGCAATCCAAGGTGAACTACAAAATCAAGATCAAGACCAAATAGAAAGGAGACTTGAGGAGCTCTCCAATCTAGAAGGAAGGCGCCTGAAGCATACAAGTCTCTCCAAATATATCAGGCTAGAATGGTTCGAGCATTCGACAAATTAGCAAGACCCAGAGCTTTAAGCAAGGGGATCTTGTCATGGTCAAATGCAGAGAAGCAATGGCCGGAAAGTCATGTGGCAAACTTCAACCCACTTGGCTCGGTCCATATAGTCACTCTGGCATATGAAGGAGGCGCATACGGCTAGTTGACCATAAAGGTAATGTGCCCTTCCCCCGCTTATGGGAAACACCTGAAACTGTACCACGCGCCAGAACATGAATTCCCTGGCCAGCCACCAAAACAAAAAACCGATCACCCAAAAAGGGCTCGAAGCCGAAAGAAAATAAAAAAAAATGATGAAATGAAGTTTGCCATAGATGGGGGCAAAGGAATCAAACTTCCACCTGCCGTCATATACCCGAACTTGTCAGTCCCTACCGAGCATGAAGCCAAGGGCATTCCATGTATAAACCGAAAAAAGGAAATCCAATGAAGATGGAGGCTATTTTGCATATCCCGCCAAATGAGGTTCCAAGCTACAATGCTAACAATGTCAAATCCAAATACCAAAACCATAGCCAGCAAACAAAAAGGTAGGCTATGTCAAAACCATACCAAACCATAGCCAGCAAACCAAAAAGGTAGGCTATGTCAAACCCAAATACCAAACCATAGCCAGCAAACCAAAAAGGTAGGCTATGTCAAACCCAAATACCCCAACCATAGCCAGCAAACCAAAAAAAAAAGGTAGAAAAAAAAAAAAAATAAAAAAAAAAATAGCAAAGCAAAAAAAAAAGGTAGGCAAAAAAAAAAAAAAAAATAAAAAAAAAAAAAAAAACAAAAAAAAAGGTAGGCTATGTCAAACAAATCCAAATACCCAAACCATAGCCAGCAAACCAAAAAGGTAGGCTATGTCAAATCCAAATACCAAAACCATAGCCAGCAAACCAAAAAGGTAGGCTATGTCAAATCAAATACCAAAACCATAGCCAGCAAACAAAAAAGGTAGGCTATGCAATCCAAATACCAAACCATAGCCAGCAAACCACAAAGGTAGGCTATGTCAAACCCAAATACCAAAACCATAGCAAACAACCAAAAGGTAGGCTATGTCAAAATAAACTATACAAAACCATAGCCAACAAACCAAAAAGTAGGCTATTCAAAACCATACCAAAACATAGCCAGCAACCAAAAGGTAGGCTATATCAAAACCATACCAAAACCATAGCAACAACACAAAGGTAGCTATATCAAAAATACCAAAAACCATAGCCAACAAACCAAAAAGGTAGGCTGTGTCAAAACCATACCATAACCATCAACCAAACACCTCAAAGAGACTATGTCAAAACCAAATCCAAACTGAACTCATACCAAAGTCCACAACAATCCAAGCAAAAAAAAAAAAGAGAAATAAAAAGGAAAGGGTTTAAAAATAAAGATACCCCGATGGACTTAAGTATACAATCCCTTGTATACTTAAGGTAAAAAGATCAAAAAAATCCAGCTGAGGTGAAAACCCGAGAGGGCGCTTCAGGCAAATGGATAACCCCTCAACGTGAAAAACCGAAAGGGCGCGTTGGAAAAGCTAAAGGGGGCCAGTCTTGGTGAAAACCCGAAAGGGCGCTAAGGCCGGTAATGTGACAAAAAAAAAAAAGAAAAAAAGAGAAAGAAAAAAGTGATGAAAAAATTTCTCAGTTCTCCATTCATATAAGTCACCACATTACAAACTTGCAGAGGGTGACAGATACCACATAGAAAAGAGATCAAGGCAACAAGCCCGATATACAAATATTGTGCTGTGAAGCAAAGGCAAGAGACTTCCTCCTCTCCAGCCATTCAAATCAAATACGAACCCCTTATCCCGGCACCAAGCCATCAAGGAGGGGTGAAGTTCAAATCCAAAATCAAACAGAAAAAATAAACCCATTCCAGAACCCGTTCAGAACCAAGTCCGGGCCAAATCAGACCCAAATCACATATCCATATCCAAACCCAAATCCAAAATACCACAAAGGTGACTCAAATCACCCAACATACTCATATCCAAACCCAAATCCAAAATACCACAAAGACACTCAAGTCCCAGTTTACTTATATTCAAATCCAAATCAATTCCAAATCCGAATTTTCAATCATTGGCCATATTCAAATCTCAAACCACATCTGAAACCATCACTCACTCCACAACCAAACCTTTAGCCATTCAGCCATCCAAGTCAGCTGAGTCCTCGACAACCTTGGTAAAAAAAAAAGAAGAAACAAAAGGGGTTAAAAAACAGAGATACCCCGATGGACTCAAGTATACAGCTCACTGTATGCTTGAGGGTAAAAAGATCAAAAAATTCAGCTGAGGTGAAAACCCGAGAGGGCGCTTCAGGCAAAAATGGATAACCCCTCAACGCGAAAACTCGAAAGGGCGCGTTGGGAAAAGCTAAAGGGGGCTAGTCTTGGTGAAAACCCGAAAGGGCGCTAAGGCTGGTAATGTGAAAAAAAAATAGAAAAAAAACATAGAGAATGAAAGAAGGAATTTTCCTGTCCCTCATATTTATATTCATAATCAGAAGTCACTCTGTTATATATTCATAGGGTGACAGATAGTCACACACTATTTACAAAAAAAAAAAAAACAATCAGGACAACGAGCCTAATACACAAGGTTATGTTGAGAAGCAAAGCCAAGAGGTGCCTTCTTCTGCAGCCGCTCTGCCTTCCTAGCTTTGGAAGATCCGGGCCGGCGGAGCCGTTCTATCTCTAGCACGGAGGCCTCCATTTTCGGGATCTTCAGCTTCATCTCTGGCATCTTGATCCTGACAAGATATTGCCTCGTCAAGCTCACGTTCCAGCCGAGCGATACTCTTTTCTCTTGCGGCCATCCGCAGTTCTCGCGTTTCTGACGCTTGCGCACTTCAGCAGCCGGGGATCACGGCTTCAGCATCGCTCTCCAGAGCTTCAAATCGCTGGGCCCAGGTCATCTCAACCTGACGAGTGTGCACCCTGTTCCAAACATCGGTGATAAAATTCATCCAACGCTCCTGCTGGACTCCCATGCTAAAGGCAGATCCCGTATGTTGCTCCAGCGCCTCTCGAATAACTTCAAGGGCGCCGGGTCTGTGGAGTCTGCCAACGCCGTTATTCGGCCAACAAGGAATTCCAGCAGCCATCATCAGCAAAATGCGGGGCTGGTTGTGTCCCTTCAGCCATCTTATACATGCTCAGGGGGAGCACCAACCTCCATGAGCGGAGAGCTCTCCTCATCAGGATTCGGCTCGCGTCTGCCCCTGAAAGAAATCAGCAGCAAGAAAAAAGGTTGTTAGCAAGACAAAGCTGATAAGACACCAAGTCAAAAATGCAAGGCATAAAGCTCGGCTCTTCTCACCTGGGGCGGGAATTTCACCTTCCTCCTCAACCTCAGATTCTGAAGGTTGGGCGAGATTGGGTGGTCCAGGACATGGATCTTGAAAGGAGCTGGGAAATATGGCGAATTTGCATAAAACTGCTCCCCATCAGGTGGGAAGGTTGGAGGGACATAGACATGATCTGCCTGGTGAAGACCTCCACCTCCACTTGTGGTATCGCCCACTTGAAAGGCGGATTGAGCTGGGAAGTCCAAAAACGGGCTCATTGAAATTCCCCAACTCGGGATGGAGAAGTTCGCCCCTGAGACGAATATGAATCTGTCGTTCCCCAGCCAAACAATTGATCACAGAATTCTGCCCCTTTTAAAAGCAAATACAGCAAGGGAGAGGATTCGTCATGAAAGAAAATGTGTCATGAAAGAATATATACGGGCTTGAGAAAATCGGCTCACCAAAAGATTGTCCCTACAGGAGGCTCCTCCACAGGTCTCGGGATATAGACCTCAACGGGGGCAGAAGAATACTCTCCTTCTGAAGCTCCCAGTTCAGCATATGTGAATCCTGGGCAGTCGACATCGGTTTCTACCATCCCAGAAAATGTAAAATGAGGGAGCACCATCGGCCCCCTCTTCGGGCAAAGGATCTGCCATAGCCTGTAGAGTGCTCCCGTTTCCCTCTCTATGAAAAATAGAGGGACTTTCGGGCGGAGAACCACACTCATCTGGAAGGGGTGAGCCGGCGCCCGCCTCATCAGTTTCATCATCTAGTGCAGAAAAGTATGGAAGAAATCAATATGAGAACTGATGATAAAAGAAAAAAAAAGAGGCGGGGGGGAATGATAAAAGAGTATACCGCTCGAGGAGGCATACGCAAACTCTTTGGCCTTTTCGGCTCTTCTATTGGTAAAGGAAGAAGGAGCGCCAGGGCGAGTCCCGTTGCCCCTATCCCGTTAATCCTCAAAGCGGGAGTAGCTGGAAGACGAGGTCACCATAAAAAAAAGGGGGGGGGGAAGAAAAGAAAAAAAAAGGAGAAGAAGAAAAAAGAAAAAGGTACATCAGCTGAGCAGAAATCCGGGATCAAAAGCACTACAAAAATGCTCCGGAATGCAAAGCAAGGATTTACACGGGTCGCGTGTCGTCACTTTCAGTTCCGACATGTGTCCCGTGGGGGGCATTTGTTGAAGGGTAAAAGTGCGACACGTTTACATCAGCGGAAATAAAAAATCCATCAAATGATGGTCCGGCGACTTGGCTAGTTGAAGCCTATTTTTGGCGGACGATGGTTCGAGCCGTGGACATGATGAAGGGGCCGTTGGCCACGAAGATTAAATGTTGGTTTCAACAAGCCTGGTTACAATACATTATCAGCAACCTGCTCAGAGGCCAAAAAGTTGTGATCCTTCCCCAAAATTCAGCAGGGAAATTCCGGCTTTTAAAATGGCGCCCGGATTCCGGTTAAAGTAAAAGTACAAGGAGAACATGTCTCCGTCCAAAGTACAAAGCACGGAAAAATCCGGCAGCACAAGGTCTTAGGACGAGCATAAAGCACAAGTACAAAGAACAAGCTCGAGGAAGGACTCCAAAGCTTCGCGCAGCAGTCTTCTATTGGGCGAAACTCCAAAGCAAGGTTCAAAATCTCGGGGATCGGGATCGGATCGGTCGGCCCAAAACCGATCCGACCCGGCGATCCCGAGCCCGGCTCGGCCGATCCGGGCCGAGCCCGACCGGGTCTGGCCAAGCAAAAGGGGGGTGGATCGCCCCCTTAAAAAAATTGAAAAAAAATTAGAAAAAATATGAAAAAATAGGAAATATATGAACATTGTATTTATGAACTGAAATACATGAAAAAAATGTATTTATTGGAATCGTACATTATATTGTGTGGACATAAGGTTTACATAATCTGTCCAAGACATATAATGTTGGTAATATGCCTCATATTGAGTCAAATATTGACTATAGGCATCCGTGTTCTTTGTGTAATGCCTGCACAATTCCATATGAAAAATTAAAATCTATGTCTTATTAATGAATAAGTGAATAACAGTTAACTAGCCAAACACTTGTACATACCTGTCCATCCATCGCACATTAACGTGCAACCATATTCATCCCATATTCGTTCAAATGTGGAAACATATGCCTTCATATCTTCAACCTCCATATCCAAGTATTTGTTGTAGATTTCATATGAAGTAGGGCCTTCCACCCCTTTGCCCACTTCACCAATAGTCTCTATCATGGACTCATATATGGTCCTTTTGCTGCATTAGCCGGTATGCTGTTGAAGAAGAACCATCTTGACGTCGCTCTCCCTATCTTCTCCTTGCATATTTTCAAATCTTAAATGCTGCAGAAATGGATGGTTGCTTCTCCCTTCGCCTGGTGAGAAATGGGTCTATTGGTCCCACTCTAGGATCTTCGTCTCTAGGGATATCCACTGGAACCTCAGGTATATTTGAACTCATTCCAGCACTTGAACTCCCTTGTCCGCTACCCCCATGGCCACTACCTTGACCTACGTGACGACCGGTACGTCGGAGATAGTCCTCTTCCGCATTAGACCTTCGACTTGCTTCCGATGCCCGACGAAATTGTTCTATAATATGAGATAGAAATAGAATGAGGGTCGGAGGGTGCTTAAAGCCTTAAACTAAAATAAATGTTTCAAAAGTAAGTTAACTAATTACTAACCTTCTTCATCTTGATCAAGATCAAAGAATTGTCTCCCTCTTGGTAAATCTACGGACCTTCGAGGGGCAGATAAATCTTCCCGGATTTGTTGCCGTCTCTACTAGTGTTTGCTTTGGATGTCTCTTTCTCCTTCATATATTGGCAAAATTGCATTCGAACTTCAGCAGAAACTCTCGAGCATGGTGCCACCTCACCTTTAATTCCCGCTAGATGTTGTTTCAAACGAAATATGCCGCCCGATAAGACCCGGTCACAATATTTACATTGGACCTTCCTTCGAGCCATGTCCACAACGATACCATGAGCCCAAGCGGGATCGGTGCTAGGAGGGTTGCTTGAAGAATGGGGAGCCGGAGCAGCACCACCTTCGGCGGCCATCACTTACAACACAAAAAAAGAAGTTAAATAATAATAAAACAGAAAATAAATAATTTTTTTTTGCGGATGAGAGAGAGGGAGATGAATCGCAGCCAAGAGTTCGGGCCAAGAGTGTGTGTGAGAGAGCCCGAATAGTCGAACAAGAATCCCAAGAGTGTGAAAGATGAGATCGCCTCCCAAATAGTGCAAAATAGCGCCCGAGAGAGAGAGAGAATGCCCAAAATATTGAGAGGAGGGGAGGAGAACTCAAAACTTGAGTTTAGAACATATTGGGGGCCTTTGGGGGGTTTATATAGACCCCCAAGGCCTCCAAAGGCTCCAAAGAGCCGTTTCTGGCCGTTGGGGAACAGTCCCCAACGGCTAGTTCTGAACTAGCCGTTGGGCCGCGGATCGCCCCGGTCCGGGCCGATCCGCGGCGGACTGGCCCGGGCTCGGCGATCCCGCCGAGCCCAGCCGAGCCCAGCCGATCCGAGCGCAGGGGACCGGACAGGTTACCCCGGCTCGGATCGGAGGGGCCAAAACCGAGCCAACTCGGGCGATCCGATCCCGAGTTGGCCGAGTTTTGATTCCCTGCTCCAAAGTACAAAGCACGGAAAAATCTGGCAGCACAAGGTCTATAGACCGAGTACGAAGGACAAGTACAAAGAACAAGCTCGAGGAAGAACTCCGAGGCTTGCAAAGGCACCCTCCGATCGGGCAGAACTCCGAAGAAGTCGGGCGAAACTCCAAGGAAACAAGCAGGACTTCAGCAGCACCTCCGGGCTCCAACAAGTCCTGGAAATGGGGTGTGGGGGGGTATTTATAGAAGATTTCCCCCCCCCCCCCCCTCCATCGGTTAGGCAGCCCCTAACCGATGGTGACCTCAACATGAGGTCACCATCGGTTAAGGGGCTAACCGATGGTGACCTAAGCATTAGGTCATTAGGTCACCATCGGTTAGCCCCTTAACCGATGGTGACCTCATGTTGATGTCACCATCGGTTAGGGGGTCTAACCGATGGTGATCTCATGATGAGGTCACCATCGGTTGTCCCTAACCGATGGTGACCTCATCATGAGGTCACCATCGGTTGGGGCTCTCCTTCTCCCGCATGTAAGGGGTTCATCCCCTATAAATACCCCCCTATTCCAAAGGAAAAGGGGAGAGATCCATCTACTCCGGCGAAGCCCTGTTGGAAAAATCCCGAAAAATAGAAAAAGAGCCTTTGCTCATTCCCTCTCTCATTCTCCAATCCCCTTGCTTGGTGTGCGAAGGTACAAATCCCCTTCTTTAGCCCGATAGGCCAGGCGCGGAGAGGAGAGCGGTCGGCGTAATCGTCATCAACATTCCTTCTTAATCTCCATCCCCCACATCGAGCAAGTCTCTGTGGGGTGATATTCCCGGGGTTTAAATGTCGTCCATATCGAGCAAGTCTCTATAGACACATGGTATTTAAATACCCATGTTCTCCCCGCCCATCGAGCAAGTCTCTGGGATAGTGGATTTTGTGCTTATATGTATATGTTTTCTTGAGGAGACTCTGCCCAAGCGGAGGTTCTGCCCAAGGACATATTCGTATATTCGCAAATTTGTGTTCTTATATATATGTTTCTTAAGACGAAACTCTGCCCAAGTGGAGATTCCATCCAAGAACACATATATAAAGATTACAAATTTGTAATTATACAAATATGTTCCTTAAGGAGAATCTTGCCCAGGCAAAAATCTTTCTCAGGGGACATATCCATATAAACACAAACTCGTGTTATATGTATATGTTTCTTAGAGGAAACTCTGCCCAAGCGGAGGTTCTGTCCAATAACATATTCGTATATTCACAAATTTATGTTCTTATGTATATGTTCCTTAAGGGGAAACTCTGCCCAAATGGAGACTCCCCTAAGAACATATCCATAAAATCACAAATTTGTGCCTATACGCATATGTCTCTTAGGAGGAATCTTGCCCGGACAAAAGTTCCCTCTAAATTCATATCCGTATAATCACAAACTTCATGTTTATATAAATGTGATTCTTAGTGGAATCTCTGCCCAAATAGAGACTCTGTCCGAGAACATATCTATATAATCACAAATATGCCTCATTGTGCATATGTTTCTCAAAAGGGAACCCCGTTCACACGGGGGCACCTTCCCATCGGATACTCTGCTCAAATAGAGATACCGTTTGAGAATATATTCACAAAGTGCAAATTTGTGTTTATACACATATATCTCTTTGAGGCAAAATCCCTCTGGGTAAAGTTTCTCCCGAGGATACACCAATATAAAATATTTCTACAAAACACCCCGCCTGCGCAGGGAT
This sequence comes from Colocasia esculenta, assembly GCA_014218235.1. Lineage (NCBI taxonomy): Eukaryota > Viridiplantae > Streptophyta > Magnoliopsida > Alismatales > Araceae > Colocasia > Colocasia esculenta. Next base: position 144,834,625 of record CM024758.1, on the reverse strand, counting down.
TTGCCAGACATATTCATATATTCAAAAAAAAAGGATTGTGATAATATACACACATCCAAAGAAAAAGGAGAATAAGACAGGGACCGCGCTCAGATACTCCAAATGGGAGCACATATGCACCTCCACGAGAACCATACCCGTGGAAATGGACTTCGGACAAAAATCACAAATGGGACAAGGACTTCCATGGAGATACATCCATATGCTCTCCGGAAATTGTACCCGCACAAGTGCAAAATGGGTAGAAAAGAGACTCTACCTCAAACTCGGACTCTGCTCAGAAATGGCATTATAAAAGAACCTCATATAAAAATTTGCACAATCACCCTTCTAATACGAAAGTGTTGTTCTGGGTTATAATACCCCCAAGTTCAGAATCAAAATCCATAGGCATATGCCCGTTCATAATGATAATCTCCATGTTTTCCCAAATAAAAATCCATAATCAACCTTTTGCAAAAAGGAGAAAAACCTCAAATCGGTCCACGGGTATATACCCGCTCCCCTTTTCAAAAGAAATCAAACTTTGGACTCCCAAAAAGGCAGTCATTTCAAAAAAAGAAGAAATGAAATATCCAAAGCAAAAGCATTTCAAAACAATCAAAAGAAACAAAAAAAAACATGTCATGATCAGGATTTTCAAAGAACATACGTATTTTCTCGTCCTTTACTATGAAATGGTATTCGGGTTAAGACGGTATTAAATAATACCAAGTGTCCTAACTCGATGTAATGTAACATCGATTCCGGTCGATGGAGATGGAGGTCCAGCACATGCTACCCTAATCACCTGATGAGAATAGACATGAGACTCAAGAAGTTCAGATAAAAAACGGTGCACCCGTCCGTTCGCGGACACACCCGTCCGTTCGCGGACACAACTCGTCCGTTTCTCGGACACCATACCGTCCGTTTCTCGGACACCATACTCGTCCGTTCTTCGGACACCAAAATTCTTCTTCCGCATCGCGCGGACCTTTTTCTTCTGTCTGCTAGACAGGCTGGCACGCCCCGCAACATAAAATCAAAGCATTCAAAACAAATGAATGAATACAAAAGCCCACAAATAAAAGAACCAAAACCAACGAACGCCAAACCCCGTTCCGCTATTTTATAAGGGAAAATTTCCCCCGTGTCAACAGTCCTGCAAGTGAACCTTCACGCAAGGTGTTAAGGACTATACACCACACACCTGCCAATAAGGGGTCGCAGAATGTGTGTCATCACCCTCGTGAAGGTGCTGGGTGCATTGGACATACCGAACGGCATTACCAACCACTCGTATAGGCCGTCTCGAGTCTTAAAAGCACTCTTCCACTCATCGTCTGGACAGATACAGATCCTCTACGTTCCGACCTTCTTTGGTGTCAGCAACGCCAAGACAACACATGGGCTCATGCTGAGTTGAACCTGTCCACTCTTTAAGTATTCTGCAACTTGTCACCCCATCTCCTCATTCTTCTTCAGACTCATCATGTATACTGGTTTGTTGGGAAGGCCCGCCCTAGGGGTAAGATCGATTTGATGTTGGATGTCTTGCAGAGGCCCGAGGCTAGGGGACAACTCCTCTGGAAAGACATCGTTGAACTCTTGCAACAAAAGCTCCACTGCCGCTGGCACTCCGACATCACCACCCACACTTGGCTTAGTCACCAAAGCATAGATCTCCTTTGTTTCCTTTGCTTCCTGCAAGAAGGATGACATGGACAGCAAGCTCAAGGATGGCCTGATCTTCGGTCCTGGGTTGCTCTTCTCCTGGTCGGACTTAGCCACACCAACCATCAATGCATGTTCTCCGTTCTCCTACATGGGAGTGAAGACAATCTTGGTATCACCCATCCAGAAGGTATAGGTGTTGTACCATCCGTCATGCTTTGTCTTCCGATCATATTGTTACAGTCGTCCAAGTAGGACATGGCATGCATCCATCTCCACAACATCACACCAGACATTGTCAAAGACTCAAAAAACTTCTTTTCAATGGAGAAGGAGACGAGACAGTGGGTATCAATGACCATTTTGTTACCCTTCTTTAGCCAAGAAAGCTTGTAGGGCTCCGGATGTTTCCCTATCTTCAAATGCAACTTCGAGACTGCATTTTTAGAGATGAAGTTGTCAGTGCTTCCTCCATCAATGATCACTTAGCAGACCTTACTGGCAATGGTACAGATAGTACGGAAGAGGTTCTGGCATAGCCAAGCATCTGGTTCAGCAGGCTTTTTAGGGGTGATCAAAAGCCGCGCAGATCATGAGACTTTATCCCACGTCTCTATAGACCATCTCTTCTTCATTATCTCGCAACTTACCATCATCATCATAGATCAGTTACTGGTCATCCCCATCCGGATCTTCCACCTCAACGTAGAGGCTGCCCTTGTCAGACCGTTAGGTGTAGTTGAGGGGCATTAGGCCGCACCGTGACCAGATTGTCCACACGTAAAGTAACACATAGACGAAGGGGCACCCTACACCTTGGAAGGACCACTAGGCAGTGGTCGTGATGGGGTGGTAACAGGAGTCTCCCACTAGGTTGGACTTTGAGGTGGATGGAATGAAGTGTCCGACCATATAGGGTTCATGGCTGCTACCCGCGTTTAAAGCTTCTCCTCCGCCATAGCCCGATGAACAGCTTCGTTGAGGGTTCACAAAGGGTGCAAGGAGAGGACGTGCTGGATGCTCTGTCGGAAACCTCCGAGATTTCACGCCACAAGTTGCTCCTCCGAGTCACCCAGATCGTTCTAGGCGATTAGCAAGAACTCCTCGGTGTAACCCTCCACAGATCGGCCTCCTTGTCGTAGGGAGTGTAAGTTGTGGTATAGGGTCTGACTGTAGTTAAAGGGCAAGATTGCACCTCCAACTTCTTCTTCATCTTTGACCATTAAGTGATTTTAGGCTTGCCCTGGTGCTCCCTGGTTTGTCGAAGTTGCTTCCACCAGGCAGAAGCCTGACCCGTCAGCCTTGTCGCCACCAAATGCACCTTCTTGTCCTTGGGGACTTCCTTGTATTCGAAGACTTGTTCAACGGCGTTTAACCAATCGATGAAGTCTTTTGCCTGCATGCTTCAAGAGTAATCAGGCAACTCCACCTTCACGAAGTCCCATGAGCACTAATGATCCTCCTGCCCATGCTGCTCACGAACTCCAGTGGTTCTCGAACTCGAGATTGGCATCCGCAGGAGGATTCTCCTCGAGACGAGGGGCCAACAGTTCATCCGGAGCCAGAGCGCGCCGCTCGTGCTGCTTGTGTTGCTCTGCAAGTTGTCGTCGGTGGTTCTTGATCTCTCTTTGTAACTCCTTGATCTGGATGTCCCTTATATCACGGTGGTGCGCAGGTGCTCCACGCCCCTGAGCCATGTCGACAGCGAAGCGAAGGAATGTTCACACTCTGATACCAGTTGATGCAACTGTCAACTGCTTAGGGTTTCAGCAGAGGAGGAGACAAGAGGAAACAAAGGTAGAAGGGAACTCAAGATCCCAAAATTGCATAAACTTCACTAAAAAAAACTGTCATGCTTACAATGGAGACGTCTATTTAGAGACGTGAAAATAAGAACGTTTGAAATCCTAGAAAAGGATAATCAACTCTTCACCAAAAGAAGCAACCCAAAATCCAACTTGTCTTCAAGAGAATCAACTCCAAGAGAAGCGACCCCAAAATCGACTCCTAAAAGTTTATTAATCTCCAAAGAATCGACTCCCTCCTTAAATGTTTATTTAAAAGGTTGCGTCCATTTTTTATAGGGTGTCAAAAATGCCCATTTTTGCGTCTTTCCTCCTTTTCGTGCCACATCAGCGCTGTCTGGCCTGCATCAACTTGACTACATGGAGTTGAATTAACAATATGGACGAATTTTAGTTCAACTAGTCTATAAACATAGACATGATGCTCTAGAAGCACATGCTTGCAAATAAAAATGTAAGGGTTTATGTCAGAATTACATCTTTTTGTTATGCTATCATGTATATCAACACCTCATGTTATGAGATGTTGTGTATGAACATTATGAGGTAAATGGAAGAACATGATTAAAAAAACTAGCCAAAAAAAAACCCTTGTTCTTTGGTTGAAAATTGAAACGATCTCTTTTAGGAATAAAGACAGTTAGTAGGCACTGTACTTAATTCCTTAAATAGTGATTATTATAGAAATTGATGATTAATATCTTAGTTTCATATTAATTTTCTGCAGTTTGTGTTGAATCCCTCATGCAGGCAAATAAAGTTTGAAATTGGACCATTAAGTCTCCGTTTATTTTGAAGATCTCTTTAGACATCACAACATCATGTTGACTATTCTATTTTTCATCTATATTAGTGATCATAAGTAATCAAGGATGTGAATGGGATAAGGCTTCATGATGATGGTAGTGACACTGGCATGATATGTGCTACTCAGCATTACAATTTAGCTAGTAGCAACTATCTTCTCATTGTTTATTTGTATCTTTCTGTCTCAATTTCTATGATGCTTTGCAGCTGCCTTATTGCTAGGAACCTTCTTCCTGGCCTGAAGACCTGTCTTGAAGTGTCAAATTACATGTACAGTGATGCTGCTACTATGCTGAATAGACCTATGTTGACAAATTCATGTGCAGATGATAATATAGCTGAGCCTGATTATATGGTCCGTCATGCAACTCTTGCTGGCATTATTATGGACACTGAAAATTACTTAAGCTTTATCCATATGGTCGGCTATTGTACTAATATATCATTCATTGGCTTATTCATGAAATGAATGCATAGCTCATCTTGTTATCCTGCCAACAGATGATATATGTATGTATATATATGTAACAATAAATAGTTTGTAACAAGTAAACGGGATTGACAGTGGAGCTTTATTTGTTAAACAGAAGTGGAAATTGTTTCACATGCTAGGATCTGTTTCTTGTACTTGGAATTATTCTGCTAAGTTTTTGGTTAGAATTTGGGCCGTTTACCTGATATCAGAGTTGGATCTACCCATTCGGTCCCTCACTTGGGCATAATCTGCCCTACCTGTTCAATTGCTCCATTCATACCATAGCCATTTGGGTTTTGCGGAGGGTGTTGAGGTTGAGCTCCATATCGGAAATCCATGGGTGCCTTCCCTCTTTATTTGTTGAGCGTTCCCTCAATCCAATGCCCAGGTTCTGGGTTACAGTTCAGGCCTTTAAGATAGTGTCGAGACCTTCCCTACTCATTGGTGCCAGGGAGAGGGAAGGTGTTGAGGTTTAGTCCCATGGGTGCCTTCCCTCTTTGTATGTGGAGGATTTTCTCAATCCAACACCTAGTGTTTGGGTTAGATTATGGACCTATAACACATTATCAGAGCTGGGTCTACCTTCATGTAATATTCCTCTCTACCCATTTAATTGACCACTCACCATTCGGGTTCCGTGCCGGAAAGGGTAATGAGGTTTAGTCCCATACCGAATATCCATGGTCACCTTCTCTCTTTATATTCTCAGGATTCCCTCAATCCAATGCCTAGGTTTTGGGTAAGAGTTTAGACCTTTAACAACTCCATCATATGATATCTTTGTTTTTAGGTATATGGCTACCTGTAATGCTATGTTGAATGGAGACAATGTTAGCTGGAAACTTGAGAAGACTAAACTAAATCTCAGCAAAACATGTAACTCTGGTGGTAGATGCCACAGGCTCACACTCATAGCAGTTAGAGTTAACATTTATATCAGATGCTTGATGGTGCTTGGTCACGAGGTTCTGCTGTTCTGTACTGGAAATCAGATTGGCAGGTGGTATTTCTATTGTTGGCATGCGGCATCTGTGCTACAATGAAGTACAATACAGAGCTTCAAATTAAAGATACCTATGACTGAGTGTAGTAAAATGTGAAGGAAAATAAACAGGTAATGTACGTGATTACATGGCATTATGCCTGACAAGAGTATTTCCATACTTTTGTCCTTCGAAGGTGACCAATCGGCCATGGTTCATTTTCTGGGCAGAGTTCATAGAGACAGTAAATGAACCCTCCCCTCAACAGGTTGTAAAACGTTAAGAGGTGAGAAGGATTCAGCATCTTGTCATAACCAGATCTATGTTATGTTTAGAAGATAGCGTCAATAGTAAAAGGATTGGCTTATGGTGATTCAGTCATATCTATGCAAAAGTGTTTGTTGTTCTCACTTGGCTTTACATTGTTGATAGGAGCAAGATATGTCAACCAGAACAAGAATTTGGCGTAGAAGGGGTAGGGCACGTAAGCTCAATACACCTGGAAATCTGCAGGGCATCCATCTTTTCGCAAGCAGATAGTTGATGGCAAACATCAGTCATGTAAGCAATATACACCATGTGGATGCCAGCAAATGTGTGGGAAGCAATGTCCATGTCTTCACAATGCAACATGTTGTGAAAAGTATTGTGGGTACGTTCTAATCTGCATTCAAGCTACTCACATTTATTAACATCAGAAGAAAAGAGTCATGATGATGTATTGTTTCCCTTGAATATGTTTAGATGGAATGGAATCAGCTGATTGTGTAGATTCTTTTTTAATATATATAATATATATATATATATTTGAAATGTGGATAGTATCACAGAATATATTAATAGAAGAAAAAGGATGTACAAGTGTAAAGGTATAAACAAGAAAACCTCTATACAAAATGAACCCCTCACCAAAAGGTGAAAGTGAAAGTGAAACACACCACCTCAACTCCCCAGACACAAAAAGACGGGGGAGATAAGACCCTCTACCTAACCCAAGTGTTTTGCCCACAAAGAAACTCTATCTTTAACAAAATGAAAAAGGCTTTCCTCTGACCGTGCTTCTCTTCTGATTATTCTACTATTCCTTTCATTCCACAAGGCTCAAGAGAGTCATGAAATTCTGGACCTGATCGGGGTCGGGGATCGGACCCCGTCAATCTCGATCCCGATCTGGCCGAAATCAGCCGGATTGGCCATGGCCGATCCCGATCCGGCCAATTTTGCATTCCATGCAGAGAGTAGCATGCAAGATGAGCCACCACACCGCCCAATCTCCCTTCAGAAACCACTGCCTGTGCCACCTAAGGATATCCTGATGAACCCCCACAAAATGAGGAATGTGATGTTGGTTACACTGACCAATCAATGACCAAATCTCCTTAGTGTAGGAACAGGCTGTGAACAGGTGATCCAAATCCTCTTCTTCTTCTTCCCCGTGGAAACAACAAATTGTAGAAATGTGTGGTAGGATATGAGTGATCTTATCACAAGTCGACAACCTTCCATGAGAGATCCTCCAAATGAAGACTTTCACCTTGAGGGGGCTCTTGGGAGCCCAAACTTGACCTGCAGTGTCATGCTTAACTCCCCCATCGGCAAGGATAAGGTAGGCCAACCTAATTGAGAATCGACTTGTCTTCTCCCAACACCATAACCATGAGTCCTATGTACTTGCTTCCCGTCTGAAGGGAAGAAGTAAAGAGAAGAGATGAGCATGCTGGCAAGTCTCTTCACTAGAAAGGTTCCTCCGGAAAGTTGACGCCCATGTCCCACTAGACAATTATATAAGAACATTAACTAATAGAACCTAAATCTTATCCAAGTTTTTTGGTTTGACAATTTGGGTTCTGTTATGCCTATTTGGGTATCAATTCACCATATCAACTGGCATGTCCCCATCTTTTGCCAATTTACGTGATTCAATACCTATCGTCAGAGTTTTTTCCTCTTTCTGGTCAGTGCTTGGCGATGATGTGACACCACATAAAACATCCCCTCTTCATTCTTCATGTACTTATCCTACTTCAGGCAAACCTAGATTTATTTTCTTCTAATTTCTTTACTACAACAAATTCATGTTCAGGTTTTTCTTGCATATTATGTTTGGCTACATGCACTCATTCATTCTATAATTTCTAGGTGTTCAAAGAGCTGCAAAAACCGCTTTAGGGGTTGTCATTGTGCCAAGAGTCAGTGTAGAAGCGGCAGTGTCCATGTTTTGCAGCTGGGCGTGAATGTGACCCTGATGTGTGCCGGAACTGTTGGGTCAGGTAATCGTGTTAATACTATTGCCATTTCTTTCAACCTTTCTAAAAGAATGTTTTAGCTGTCAGCTGCTGAATTTCATAAAGTTGTTCAGCATTAATTTCTTGATAGAATTATTTGCTTTTATTCTTCCTTATGGCAATTTATTGTTTCAAAGTACAAAGAAAGAGTAGCATGCTATTCTCTATGATATTTCTTCTGAGGGGTGATTCACTATGATATCACACCAATTTACTCTACATTGAACAAATGAATATCCTTCATGGAAGAGTGGTGTGAAGTACCGAATCCTCTTGTGAATTGCTTTGGTCCATTATAATCAACAGCCTAGTTTTAACTACTTTGTTGAATGTTGTTGCCTGCTTTTTTTTAAGTTGAATTTTAATATTTACTGTTATGAATCCTTCGCAGCTATAGTTGAAACCCTCAGTATGATTCCGTTGATAACTGCTGGCATTTTCGTCAATTTCTTTGAACCCTGATGATGCTTAAAAACACTTTCCTTTCAAGGAGAGAAACCAGAGTATAAGCCATTTACATTAAATATTTGTTATATGGCTTTTGTTTTCACCAATAAACTCTGTCAAAACCTGTATTCTAGTTGTTTGTTAGACTGTAAAACAGTATAAATGGGATAACTGCTGGTAGGTATTGGCTCACACAACAGTAAAATTCTGGTTTTAATTTCCAGATCATATCCACCGGAAACCAAAACTGGGGGTAAAATGACCTGAAACTATAACCATGTTTTGATTTCCATGTACTTTACAGATATCCAGCAGTAATAAAGAGCATCCAAATCTTATGCAGAGACACGCAGATTTAAAAGTAGTGATTTCGAAACCAGAGAATTAAAATGGGCTGGAAACCAAAACCAGAGGTAAACGACCTTAAGTTATTATCATGTCTTGTTTTCATGTACTTTACAGCCAGAATACACTAACAAGCAGCACCCGAGTCTTGTGGGGAGACACATTTAAAAGTGGCAATTCTAAAGCCAGAGAATTAGAGCATTCTTTGGCAAAACAAACAGCACCCGAGTCTTGTGGAGAGTCAGTGGTGAGGATGAACCTTTTCATCTAAAAGGATGAACTCTGGGGTGAACATTGTTCTTGAGGGTTGCATGACCAATATTGGATGATCGCAACAACAATTCATTGACTGTGGATATTGCGTCATAGAAGGCCACACTAAGCTTTGACCAGAATCTACAGATGGACTTGCACTTGATAAGTAAAGTTCATCCATGGGGTCGGGAAGGCCTTCCTGCTTGTTGAGTGGTCGGACAGCCGGATCCAAAAACCAGCCTTATATCCGATTGTCCTGTCCCAGCATATTATTGGCAACCCTAGCGTTGATGTTTACATCATGCTTTGCAAGATGCTGCTGACTAAGCTTATCGTGATGCTTTTCAGGGACTAGTGAAATATTTATGTAAGTATGTGGTAATTTACTTCAATTTATTAATCACTTGTCTATATTATATGTTTGTGGAGAAACTATGCTGCCATTAGTAGTTGTTAAGTCTGCTTGGAGCTTTGAACCATTATTTCTCAAGAAAGGTGCAATAGATAGGTTGCAATACTTGATATATTGTAGCATGGCCTACACTCAGGTAGTCAGGGATAAAACTTTCTTTTTAGAAAGTGTATAGATTGTGTAGTTGCAATGCCACAGTGCACAAGAGAACTTGAATCTAAAATTACAAGACTGTTGAATTTCACAAACTTTGTCTAAAACAAATTTTTATTTTGTAGTCTCAGTTTTTTATTTTTTATTTTTTTTACCTACGTCATTCTTGAGCTTAGGGTTCTTATAGTGATATTCATAGATGCCTGCCAATCCCTAAATGAAGACTACCCAGTCGCGATGATTAAGAAGAAAGTGAATCTTTCAACATATTCTGCATTCCTAATATGTGTATTTTAATTGTGCAGTTTTGTTATTGATTAGTGAATAACTAGTTCTGTTGAATGAATGACTGAAGCAACTGATTAGAGTTAGAAATGTGTGTATAAGGGACAGTCATCATTAAGATTTTCTTCATGCCATTATACCTTTGTATCCATCAAGATTCTTTATTGAGAAAGCTTGTTCTTTCAACATCTAGTTGTGGAGATGGCTCCTTGGGAGGGCCTCCAGGACGAAGTGATGGTTATCAGTGCGGCAATATGAATCTCCTCCTCAAGCAAAAACAAAGAGTGAGGAGCTTGTGTTCTTCATTTGTTTGGTGTATTGATATCATATTAGTATTGGCATATTAACTTTTGCTAACCCATGTCAGATCCTCTTGGCAAAATCTGATGTTGCTGGATGGGGGGCCTTCATAAAGGTGAGTATCAATGAGTGTCGTTTCTTTCAGTGTATGCCAACTTTTTGACAGGTACATGTGTTTATTGTGGCACCAGAATCCTGTGAATAAAAATGATTATCTCGGAGAGTACACCGGTGAATTGATTTCTCATAAGGAAGCAGACAAGCGTGGAAAAATCTATGATCGTGCAAACTCATCTTTCCTTTTTGACTTGAATGATCAGGTAAGACAAAAACAGCCTATTGATGATGCAGCTGGACCTCATGGTGTCTTCTATTTAACTTACAAACATGCATTCGAACCTATGATCAGACATCTGCTTTGGAATATTTTGCTCCATTTTTTAGTACTGTGACGTTTTAGAGGACCCTACTCTTTTTGCAGTACGTGCTTGATGCTTTCCGCAAAGGCGACAAACTGAAATTTGCGAACCATTCATCAAATCCCAATTGCTATGCAAAAGTATGTGCACTTTGGTTGTGACATGTGGTACTTAATTTTGCTGCTTCTTTTTTTTTTTTAATGCTAAATGCTAGATCCCCCAGGTGATGCTTGTAGCCGGTGATCACCGTGTCGGCATTTTTGCCAAAGAGCACGTCGAAGCTAGTGAGGAGCTTTTCTATGATTATCGTTATGGACCTGATCAGGCACCTGCATGGGCCAGAAAACCTGAAGCTTCAAAAAGGGATGATTCCTGTGTCTCTCATGGGCGAGCACAAAAGATTGCGTGAGACGGAAAATTTTAAAAAAATATACAATGGGGAATCCTGTATATACTCTACACATAAATGCACAAGGGATAGACAATTCTTAAATTCTGCATGTTTTCTCATGCATGATTAAGTGAATAAGGTTCCTAATGATTGTCAGATACATAAACATGAAGTATTTTCTTCTATGTATTTGATCCATTTGTACATAACAGCAGTATCTCTAAATTATGTTGTCTATGTCAGTTTTCCATGGTTGTGAATTGCAAAGTGTAGAAGGTGGATTGTTTCGATTTTTCCTGCCATGTTGCCGCTGGAAACTTATCATCTTCATCGGTTATTAGGCAATCATGAAGGTTTATCCAAGAAATTTTTGCGAGAGCCATGAACATTTTAATGATATATTGCAACTGTAAATGCAGGAATACTAGATCTGCTATTTTCATTTAACTGTGGTTTATATGTGAAAATTCCTAATCAGATTGCTGTGAGACAGACACCCTCATTAAGGAGTGTGGGTGGATGAGCTCCATCTGTCTCTAGTACCAGACATTCTCATCCTCGTAGGTCAAAGTACCATAAAATGTCTTACATTGTAGGTCAAATAACTTCGAGTTTCAGATATCTCATGGTAGAAAATAAACTTTGCGTTAAATCTCTTATGCAAGAGAGGTGAAAGTTAAACTCGTGAAAAAACTGATTTGGGACTGTTGAGACATTTTTTCTTGGTTTCATTATAGCTATTTGGTGACAGAATGAGCCACTTAATTTTTTTAAAAAGTTTTTTTAACATATGTTCCCCTGGTAAAGAGTTAGTCATGTGAAATATATTATCTAAATTACACTAAATTAATGTAAATTATAAAGAAAGAATATAAGTTACAGAAAAATTATGTAAGTTAGACTGAATCAGTGTAAGTGGGAACCATTAATAATAGAGAAAATTAATTAGAGATCTTTGTCAGCAGGTTGACTTAATTTATAGTCCCTGTCAGAAGATCAGAAGTCATATAGTCCTTTATTTTTTGTGTTGTTTAATTTTTAGTCTCTACTTTTAGTTTCTCAACATTTATGAGTCTTGGAAGATGAGTCGTCTTTTTAGCATCAACTTTTTTCTATTTTGCCATTCCTTCTTCTGGTCTTTCCCTATGTAGACTTACATTCATTACAGTTGGTGTATATATCATTTACAGTAAGCTTTGTATCACTTACAGTAAGTCTTCATATCATTTACAGTAAATCTTTAATATCACTTACAGTCAAGGTTTGACGTATCGCCGATTCGGGGTGAATCGGATTCGCCCTGATGCGATCCGATTCGCCCATAATCGAGGCGAATCGGGTCCGATTCGCATATGATTATTATATATATTATATTTATGTATGTGTGTCAGGCAGGGTTGTCAGGAGTCAGGGCTCAGGATCCTCTTCAGGCAGGGTTGTCAAGATCCCCTTATTTACCTGAATATCATATAAGTAAATGTTATAATTTGTTGTTTCATTTACTTAAGATATTACATGTAAATAAGAAGTACCCCCCATTTGAATCTAATAAAAATATCAAAAAAATCATATCTCTTATTAATAAAAAGTCAACTCTCCACCGAAGAAGAAAATCACGATTTCGATGATTTTAGCGAAATGCTAACTTTTTAATCTCTCATAATTTGGTCTATCTAAAAATTTGATAATTCAAATAAATCATATGGAACACTAAAAATCCAAAGTCCGGTAAAAAAGTCAAATGTGCATGTAACTTCTCCAGGGAGCCGCTCTCCTACTGACAATACTTAGTCTGCTCGAAGCATCTTAGGATTTGGTCAAACTTAAGCTATCATCACTCAAACTCATGAGAATTGTCACTTTCTAATTTCTTTTCAATTAGAAAGTGAAAAATCTCATGAGTTTAGGTGATGATAGCTTAAGTTTGACCAAATCTTAAGATGCCTCGAGCAGACTAAGTGCTGTCAGTAGGAGAACGACTCCCTTGGAGAAGTCACATGCATGTTTGACTTTTTTTACCGACTTTGAATTTTTAGTGTTCCATATGGTTTATTTGAATTATCAAATTTTTAGATAGACCAAATTATGAGAGATTAAAAAGTTAGCATTTCGCTAAAATCATCGAAATCTCGATTTTCTTCTTCGGTGGGAGAGTTGACTTTTTATTGGTAAGAGATATGATTTTTTTGATATTTTTATTGGATTCAAATGGGGGATACTTCCTTATTTATATGTAATATCTTAAGTAACATTTACTTAAATGATATTCAGGTAAATAAGGGGATCCTGACAACCCTGCCTGAAGAGGATCCTGAGCCCTGACTCCTGACAACCCTGCTTGAAGAGGTATCAGACGAATCGGGGCGCATCAGGCGAATCAGGGGCGCATCAGGCGAATCAGGGATCGGATCGTGGCGGATCCGCGAATCGGATCGGATCGCATCGGATCCACTCGATTCGCGGCCGGGCGGCGGATCCATGCGGATCACAACTCGGCCTGCCCCTGATCCGCTCCGATTCGGGGAATCGGGCCGATTCGCCCCGCCATGACAACCATACTTACAGTAAGTCTTTAATATCACTTATATTAAGCCTTTGATATCACTTACAGTAAGCCCACATATCGTTTACAGAACCTTCATATCACTTACAGTAAGTCTTTAATATCACTTACAGTAAGCCTTTAATATCATTTATAGTAAGTCTTTGATATCACTTATAGTAAGCCTACATATCGCTTACAGGAAGTCTTCATATCACTTACAGTAAGTCTTGGTATCAATTGATAGCTGTAGGCTGTAATTGATACCAATTGATATCACTTACAGTAAACCCACATATCGCTTACAAGAAGCCTTCATATCACTTACAGTAAATCTTTAATATCATTTACAGTAAGTCTTTAATATCATTTATAGTAAGTCTTTGATATCACTTATAGTAAGCCTACATATCGCTTACAGGAAGTCTTCATATCACTTACAGTAAGTCTTCATATCACTTTTCTAAAAGCTTATAGCTGTAGGCTGTAATTGATACCAAGACTTACTGTAAGTGATATGAAAACATCCTGTAAGCGATATGTAGGCTTACTGTAGTGATATCGAAGACTTACTATAAGTGATATTAAAGACTTACTGTAAATGATATTAAGATTACTGTAAGTGATATGAAGGCTTCTTGTAAGCGATATGTGGGTTTACTGTAAGTGATATCGAAGTCTTACTATAAGTGATATTAAAGACTTACTGTAAGTGATATGAAGACTTACTGTAAGTGATATCAAAGCTTACTGTAAGCGATATGTACACTATCTGTAATGAATGTAAGTCTACATAGGAAAAGACCAGAAGAATAAAGGCAAAATAGAAAAAAGTTGATGCTAAAAGGTGACTCGTCTTCTAAGACTCATAATACTGAGAAACTAAAAGTAGGGACTAGAAATTAAAAAAAAAAAAAAGGACTATATGACTTCTGGTCTATTGACAGTGACTATAAATTAAGCATAACCCTTTGACAAAGACTTCTAATTAATTTTTCCTTAATAATATAGAGAGGCTTAATTATACGCTTATTACATAAATAATTACCTTGAGAACCCCTGTAGGGACCAGCCTAACGGCACAAAACAATCCGATAACCAGATGTAGACAGATTTGAACCGAAACGACAAACAGTAATCATTTCCTAGAAAAAAATATAACCCTACCTTTTGATGAGTTGTTTCTTTTTTAGGCATAAAATTTTGCAATAGAAGACTAACGGTCCTTAAACCATATGCTAAACAAATCTTTGAAGCGTATTGGCCATTTCTGTTAGGGCTGGTCATGGCAAGTTTTACTCAATCAGATGTTAAAAAATATTCAAAGTGTAATTTCTTATTGCAAGATCAATCTTATAATAATGACTCAATGTGAATTATAAGAAAATAATTTTATTGGTCAAACATGATCTTTCTCTCTCTCTCTCTCTCTCTTCTCCGACTAATAGAATTATTTTTTTGCAGTCCATATAATCTGATGATATAACAGTTCTTTACGTCAGCCCTCTCCTGCACTTGCTGCATCCTCCCCAGCTCAAATATCAAAGATGATATAAATAGTTAAGCAGGGCCTAAAATCTATCTGTGGTGATACAAGGTTTATTTTAGTTGTTGAACTCTCTAAAGTTGTAAACATATTTATGTTTGAGGCGCAATAATATTTCAATAAGAGATGTCTGATCAAGAAACATAAAAAGATGATTTTGAGCGCTGCTCTAGCTGTCCGGTCTTTGTCTTCGAGCTTCTCTTCGACATACATATTCTTTGTGATCAGCCATGTAATTAAGAGTTTTGAGATTCTTGTCACTTTGTCTCTTCTCCTACATTTCCTATTTTTGGTGTTTCTTTTTCATACTTGCCCAAATTTGCCACTCAGATTGTATAGAGTTTATGCCCATTGTCTTCAGCTTATTTCATTAGTGAGTCTAACTTTGTGTCCGGCCACAGGTCCAGTTAGATTACTTTATCCAGACATAAGGAGTTGGACCTCAAAGCACACTGAATTATTCGGCCTAGACACGAAGAGCCGGTCCCCACAACATGATGCTGTGGGGCTTAATTGTGGGGCCCGATCTCTTGTGTCTAGACCGAGCAATCCACTCGACTTAGGGTCGGATGACAAGTATTTTTCTTCTTTAATAACTTGACTGGATTAGGCTCTTTTTTTTTAAAAAAAAATCTTACAATAATTATTTCTCTTTGTAATATGAGTATATATGTAAATATAAATGAAACTAACAGAAGTATATATACAAAAAACTAAAAAAGGAGGTGGGGGCTTCTTCAAAATTGAAATCAACAAAAGAGGTGTTCACTGTTCACTTCTTGCTAATTGCTCTGCTATGCCCATGCCCATCACGACACCCGCTTCCTCACTACGACGGCGAAGCCCCAACCAGAATGCGGGGCTTTCCCCGCCGTCCCTCCCCGCGCCTCCCTTTCAGGACCGCAGCAACAGCTCCCCCAGAAGCCCGACCTCCCCTCTTCTTCCGTCGGCGGCTCACGTCCTCCGTGACGGAGCCCGCCGACGCCCCGTCCGAAGACGAAATCCACGTTGATTCTTCCCTCGTCTTCCACGACAAGGACCTCCTCCGCCGCAGCCCTACGGGCCTCCGCGTCCTCGACCTCATCGACGCCGGCGCGGTCGTCCCCGACCTCGCCATCTACTCCGATCTCGTGAGGAGATGCACACACTCCAAGAGGCTCAACGAGGCTAGGCTTGTGCATGCCCACTTTCTGAGGTCCGAGTTCACGGTCGATCTGTTCTTCGGGAACTCTCTGGTTAATATGTACTGCAAGTGCGGTGCCATGGAGCAGGCGCGGCGGACGTTCGATGAAATGCCTCTGAGGGACATGGTCAGTTGGACGGCGTTGATTACGGGCTACGCACAGAATGACCGGCCCGAAGAGGCTATAGGCCTGTTTCCGGAGATGCTTCAGGCCAGGTTGGAACCGAACCAATTCACATTCGCGAGTCTTCTGAAAGCTTGTGGGGCCGTCCCGTCGGACGAGCCTGGGCGCCAAATTCATACCTTTTGCATCAAGCATGGGTGTCAATCGGATGTTTACGTGGGAAGCTCTCTTCTGGACATGTATGCTCGGCGTGGGAACATGGAAGGAGCGTGCCTTGTTTTTGATTCCTTGGATTCAAAGAACGAGGTGTCTTGGAATGCTTTGATCGCAGGCTTTGCCAGGGATGGGGAAGCAGAGGCTGCCTTGAAGTTCTTTCGGGAGATGCACAGGACAAATTTCGAAGCATCTCATTTTACTTACTCCAGCATTTTTGGTGCCTGTAGCCATATTGGAGCTTTGGAACAAGGGAAATGGGTCCATGCCCAATTGGTAAAGTCTGGATGCACTCTCACTGCATTCCTTGGGAACACTCTGCTCGACATGTATGCCAAGTCAGGTAGCATAGATGACGCGAGGAAAGTCTTTGACCGCCTGGATAGAGAGATATTGTCTCTTGGAATTCGATGCTGACTGGTTATGCACAACATGGTTTAGGAAAAGAAGCTATTTACCGATTTGAGGAGATGCTTAAAATTGGACTCCAGCCTAATGAAATAACTTTTCTTTGTGTTCTTACTGCCTGTAGTCACAGTGGGCTATTGAATGAGGGGCAGCATTACTTTGAGTTGATGATGAAGTATGATGTAAAACCTCAGATTGAGCATTATGTGACAATTGTTGACCTTCTTGGCAGATCTGGGCTTCTTGAAAGAGCTGAAAGCTTCATAAAGGAAATGCCAATCACGCCAACAGCTGCTGTTTGGGGGGCTCTGCTTGGAGCATGCAGGATGCACAAGAATGCAGAGCTGGGGAAATATGCTGCTGAACATGTCTTTGAGCTTGATCCTCATGATTCTGGTCCTCATATGCTTCTCTATAACATATATGCATCTACTGGTAGATGGAATGATGCCGCCCAAGTACGGAAAATGATGAAGGATAGTGGCATGAAGAAGGACCTGCATGTAGTTGGGTAGAGATAGAGAATTTGGTCCACATTTTTGTCGCAAATGATGATTCTCATCCTCACAAAGAAGAGATCTACAAAATGTGGGAGAAGATATCTATGAAAATCAAAGAATTGGGGTATGTTCCAGATACAGATCATGTGCTTCTGTTGGTGGATGAACAGGAGAGGCAGGCAAAGCTGCAGTATCACAGTGAGAAACTTGCACTTGCTTTTGCACTTCTCTATACTCCTTCAAATGCAACCATTCATATCAAGAAAAACATAAGAGTATGTGGTGATTGTCATTCTGCAATCAAGTTGGTTTCAAAAGCTATGGAGAGGGAAATTATTGTTAGGGACACAAATAGGTTCCACCATTTCAGATGTGGCTCTTGTTCATGTGGTGACTACTGGTGATAGGATTGGATACTGAAGGTTTTGCATGTCATCCTCTGATGACGGTGAACGATGGGATGGATAAGCAGACAATGTTGATTCACCAAGCCTTTTCCTGGGGGTGTTATGTTCAGTTTGAAATGCTAACTAGAAATAGATATATTACCAATCTGCAAAACATCTATATCTACTCTAGGATTCTTCAAGTCTCCTGGGCTGAAACCTGTGAGGGAGGTCTCTTGCCTGATGCAGCTTTTTCCTGCAGATCTGCTGCTTTACACCCTGGTATGCTTGAGATTTGCTTCTTAAAATATGAAAATACATGCTGATATTCATAAATTCCTGTTTCTTTTTCTCTTCATGTGATTTTCTTCTTTATGGCTTGTCTGTAAATTGTCTTTTTTAGTAACCATTTGAATGTGTTTTTCTGTAGAGGAAGGGGGAAAGATAAAGATGCTGCATATTTATGATCAATATCATTGAAGTTAAAATCATCATATTTTTCGAGAAAAGATGAAGACTCTGCATGGCTCATTGGTGTGGAATGTCACATAAGATGATATGAGGGCAACTTTAATGATCCTTTATTCTTTTTTTTTTCAGAATAAGAAAAGAGGCTGCATTTCTTTTACTGTGAAGTATGTGATACTTTGCTTTTGTAAAGGGTCAAGCGTCAAATGATCCTTGTTTTATTACTGTAGCAATGACATATCTCTTTGAACATTAATAGATCCTTTTTCTTCAATGTTCTACGCTGAAAACTAAAGGAGTGAAAATTCATAGTTGAAAAGGAAGATGATTGAGTTCGAAAGGGTAAGACAAGGAAAGTGTCATATAGCCCATGAACATACTTCTTTGTTTGCTGAACCTTACAATATTGGAGAAATAATCATCAGAAACTAAAGAAGAAAGACCTTGCCTGAGAGAATTACTGCATTGTGCAGTAAATTCTTGGTGGAAATCAACCTGCCTCTTCAGGTGCCTAAGTTTGGTGCATTTTCAAATAATAGTTCTCAATATTTAAGAACAATTTGAGGATTCCAGGCCATAAGAGAGTATGAAGAAGGAAGAGGAAGAAGAACAGAGGATGGTAAAACACCACAGGAGGCTGCAGTCTTGAGCAAGGATGAGGGTGTCGGTTTCAGTTTCGGGATCACCCAAGCCCGCAACCAAAACGGTTGCGGTTTCGTTGCGCCCGGTTTCGGCTGGTCTCGGACAGCCTTGAGGGAAGAGTAAATGACTGGTTTAGGTCGGTTTCGGTCGTTTCGGCCTGGTTTTGGCCAGTTAAATTTTTTTGGTATCGGAGTTGCTTCAGTGTTTTTGGTGGGTTTCGGATCAGTCATGGCCAAAACCGATACGTTTTGGCCGATACTTCCATCTATGGTCTTGTGAAACTGACATGTTTCTTCCTGTCAGTACTTTCTTTTCTTACATTATCCAATGAGGCAACTGCCCAACTAATTATAAGACATATAAATACCATTTGTGACATAACTAAGCAGGGCACATTGTATGGAATCAGAATAAACTGATTAAAATAAGGAGAAAAGACCTAACTTTCTCTGGCCTTCTCTACAGCCCCTCAATCTGAGCGTAGATATCTTTCATGCCCAGCATGCCAAAGCTCACTTTGGAATCCTCTCTTTGGTCATACCTTTAATCAAAATCAGCCACTTGATCCATAGACTGAACATAGGGTAGACACAATTCTCCAGATTCTAGCTTCTCTTGGATGAAGTGTGTATCAATCTCTCTGTGTTTGATATGATCATTCCTGGAAGGAATAAAGCGACAGGAGAGAGAAATTTGAAAACAGAACTGGAGTCCTCCTAGGCTGGTCTAATCTCTGTTATAGAACAGTTATACATAGATCCCTACGAAAAAAAAGAGAAAGACGTAAAGGACCAAAGAACTTAATAAAACACCCTAAAAACACTGAATTTACAAGTGTGCTTTCACTTTCCACACTCCCCCTCATGTTAACTATAGATATCTAACATGTTCAACTTGACAGGGGCAGGTAAAAAATTGAATCTCTGTGATACACTAAGTGAAGACATCCATAAGTGTAACTCTATCCTCTGACTTGCCATAGGCAAACTCAGCTCTCCAGAGCCAGGTCTTTGACAAAATGTCGGTCTATCTGTATATGTTGAGTCCTGTCAGTCTACACAGGGTTATCATCAATGTATATGGAAATTTTATTGTCACATTAGAGATTTAAAGGAAGCTCTATGCAAATACTCAAGTCATCTAAGAGAAGCTTGAACCCTAGTAAATTAGCAAGTCCATGAGCCATTGCTTTATACTCTGCCTCAGTTCTTTATCTGCTGTCATCTTGCAAGCCACCCCAGTCAGCATCAGCATAAGCCTTTACTCCATAGTGATCAATTTTCTTAAAGAGCTTGCCTTTTCCTAGACAAAATTTGAGGTACCTAATATATGTTCTGCTGCTTTCGCGTGTGTTGTTGAAGGGGCATGCATATATTGACTCACCATGCTTACAGTATATGTTAAAGTCAGGCCTGGTCAAAGACAAATCATGAGTTTGCCAACCAACCTCTGGTACACTCCTCTATCTTACGTTGATAGCTTTTCAGTAGTATCTCCTGTCAAGCCATGATTTAACGCTATAGGTGTAACTACTGGTTCGGACACAAGTTTACCTGTTTCAGTCAAGAAATCGAGGGCACACTTCCTAAAAGGCTTTGAATTTTACCTGTTTCAGTCAATAGATGGGACTGGTTGAACCATGGCAGATGAAGACTTGGAAGCTGCAGAAGTACCACCCCTTATCCTATTGTCTTTCTTTCTTGCCTTTGAATTTTTGAGTTTTCTTCTTTGGATAAAGCTTTCAACGATCATCAATCAAGTGATTATTCTGCCACAGTGATTACACTTCCCAAAAAAGAAGCACCTATGAATCAGATGTTGACCTATCCGACTCTGCTCCATTTACCATTATTTTTAGATCATTGGAATGATCTATTAGAGATATTTAAAGACCATAACATAGATGTAACTCAAACACTTGCTGAATTAGTAAACACTACTAAAAAGAAACATATCACAATGATTTCGGCATTTATCCTTACTCACATTCATTAGAAACACTTCAAATGATAACTTGACAACACAGAAATTTGTAGCCATTAGCTCCTTAGATATAAGCTTGATGCATAATATTAAAGACATTGGTTCTATGCCATGCCTTTTTCACCTGGGCAATGGATGTGAGGCAAGATAAAAATACCTCTCCTCACCTTATGTTTGCCTCACTCACCTGGGTGGTCACGAATATCACCCACTCCAAATGTTTATACTTTAAAAAATGTGGTATCACATAGGTTAATATCTCATTTAATAATATCTCATGCCCTTTTTCTCTTACATGCTGTCATGTTTTTCTTATGTTGATGCTTGCTGAGACCATCCACTATTTATATGGTGTTTTTTCAGATTGGCCTTTGTTAACATGGCCAATGTTTTACTAAGCCTTACTTATCACTATCTTGGATGTTTGTTTAGCATCATTTTCTTCCTATGGGGGAAGATTGGATGTCATCTCTAAGGGCCTAGGAATGGAAGAGAAGATGCCAAGGTGAACTGTATTAATCTTGAATAATTGATGAACCTATAAATTATTCAACAAGAGTCCAACCATTACTATCTAAGCTGTCAATATACTCCCTCTCCGAGTGTGGCTTGACAACCACTTGGATCCTATTCCTCCTGCCTCCGCAAAATCCCACTAACTCATCCATCTAACAGATCACATGGCTGGTGCTGATGTTCTTTATCCATGGTGCTAACAATGGTACATTTGAGTTTTTCTTCTTTTACTCTTTGGTTCTCATCTTTTATTGTCTGTTTACTGACTGTTTTACTTTGTATCACAATTATAATGAAGATTAACAAGATGGATTGGTATGAGAGACCAGATTGGTCTTTCAGCCATCATATTCCATGCCTTACCTGAGTTTCGACATCTTATCTGCAAGTGAAGCATGACTTGGAAAGTAAAGAGAGACAGTTTTGTGTAGTGTAGTACATAGTTTGGCATGCAAATTGATTACACAGATATGGCTGGTGGGCCATTTATGTTTTCAGCTGAACTCTTGACACGAACTTCATTGTCCTTTAGTTTGTGGAAGGTTGCATCATTTGAAATTTCATTTGAAATTTAAAAGCCGTGATATTGACACATGCTGCCACTTTTTGCTGCTGTACAAAGGTCTTTCAAAGGGTTTATTTTCCAGGTTTTCCTGAATTTTAAGCGACCAATGGATAGTGCTATGCATATTCATTGAGAAAGAAGAATGTGAAACTGAATGTAGTTGTCTTAAAATCCTATATATACGTGTCTAGTGGTAAAGTCTATCTTCTTCATGTGCTGTTTGCAGATGCATTCATTGAGATTCAAGGATTGCTTTACTCCTGTTGTAAAAGAGAATAGTTGTCAAAATTTCTTGGCCTGCACTTAGACTTAACGTTGACCATTGTGTTTTTTGCTGTTTGCAGCTAAATGATCATGGCTCTTCTCAGCAAAGTTTATTTTATGATTAGTCTTGTGTCAGCTACCAGAAAATCAGGTGCATGACCATCCTTTGGGTACAAGGACCACATGGATGAAAGCTGTTCAGGTAGGATGGTATCATACTATTTTATGATGTTGACTCATTTATTGCAAATTTCTAAGTGTACTGTTATTTGAAATGTCTTATCTCGTCATTTCCACCTGAAAGAAAGGTTCACCATGTATGTATTTTGTGGGTGTCATTTTATCATTAGTGTTTGGGCCATTTTTTTTTTTTTGAAAAGTGGATGGTACCACTGTTGTATAAATTAAAAATAAGTAAGAATGTACAAGTATAGGCTCTACAAAAGGTGCAAAAAACTGCACTGCCCACCTATACACCACCAGCCACTCTCACCACATAACCTCTCCAATTGTTGAAAAAGGAGTGCCGTTAAATGTCAATACTTGGCCTGATCATAATATGAAGTTAGTGTGCAGGCTTGCATGGCCCAAGATAATCCAAACATCTGGTTAGGCCTTTCTGTGAAATGTGCTGATCTAGTTAAGTCAGCTCTATTGCACCAGCTGTCCAAACACTGTTGGACTTCAAGTCAGTGTTTGATATATATACAAAAGAGCCTTAAGGTGGGCAGAGGACTGGTGCAGCATTCAAGGTCTGGATGATAGTGACACGCTGATATTGAGAAGTTCAGCAGCTCCTGGGGGAATTTTATTTTGTGATCCTTGTTACTTCTCCCACTATCGCAGTAGGGTTTTTTGGGGATCTTGCACCTCTTCTTAGTTTTCTCTGTACTTTTTCCTTTCTTTGTTTTTGCTTTCTTCCTTTGTATGCCCACTGCTTTCATGGCAGTTGGGGGAGGGGGGTTCTTTTTTGTATCAGTTTATTTATCTTATTTATCTTCCATGAAAAGAACAAGAACAAGATAATACCTTGCGTCAGACTTGGTATTCCTGAACTCTTGACACAAACATAATTTATTCAGTTTCCTCTT
The DNA here is from genome assembly GCA_014218235.1 of Colocasia esculenta. NCBI lineage: Eukaryota > Viridiplantae > Streptophyta > Magnoliopsida > Alismatales > Araceae > Colocasia > Colocasia esculenta. Next base: position 144,811,176 of record CM024758.1, on the reverse strand, counting down.
TTCCCTTTTGCAGTTCTCAAATGTAACCCCTTTCTCCACCTTCCCTTTTTCCTCCCATGTATCCTACTCATCTTCTCTATGACCATCAGCTTCTGTTTGTCCTCCCAAGACAGACACATATCTGATTGAGGCATTCTGGTTGGACTCAGCTTGAGCCTCCTAGTGCCAAAACGGTCAGGGTTGATACTTAATGATGAGCTGGACTTTGGTTGCTTGTGGTGCAACCAAATACAGACCAACTTTCACTCAGTTTGGTATTCAGGACGGACGAGCATGTGGTGGAGACCGTCCTTGATAATTGTTTCTGACCTGAGGATCTGTCACTCTTAGTTATCTCATTATTTCCAAAAATATTATGGCAGAAATTGGAAGAAACATGAAGACCAAGAGCATGAATGCCATCATAGGATTTACAGTACTGTTACCAACATGGAAGCTGCTGTAGTGACAACAAAGGTATTGGAAAAAGGGCAAAACCGAAGAGGCGACCATTAGAATTGCGTGTGACCATCTTTTCTAGTTGTTAGGATTGGGTGTCAGCGTCCTAGCAAGGGGCAACAGTGCTCTTCTATCTGTCAGGGTGTCTAGATCTTTATTTGGTTTTCATTTCATGCATTGCTGTGACATGTTAACTGTGGAAGCAGATATTCTGCTCGGTAATCATGTGCTTAGATGCCATTAATAAGATGAGTAAATCATGTTTATCCATTTTCTGGGAGTTACTTTTTCATGAACCATGTCTCGAGGATCACGTCCATAAATGCTCTATTTGACATTGGAGATTCACTGCCGCCCTTCATCTTTGAACTAGTATTACTTTTAATAATTTGCACCTGTCATGTTATATCTAATGGGGGTGTACTCATCTAACTTTGAGGGCATATTGCATAATGAACTCGTGTTCTAGTTCATCAATTAACTATCAGAGGATCAGAGCCTCCCTTCAGTTAATTTGTTGAGCGAACTTTTTTCTTTCACTTTTCAGCTTTATCATCATACCGATGCGAACATATGGCATGTTCTGAGGCCAGACAACATATCGGTTCTGTGATTTGTCAAATGGGTTACATGGTTTCACCAGCTATGCAGATGGTGTAGCTGTCATCCAAAAGAACTTGTATATATGATTATCCAGCTGAAGATTATCGAATGATTCCGTGATCGTGAATAAAGTTCATTGTTTAAGTTTGAGATATATTTGGAGGACAATATCTATCCGGAAGTTACACGGCAGTTTCTGTATTGATCACGCAACTCGCGGGATGGATATGGACCATGGAGGCAAGTAGGCATGGGTCAGATCTCCCTAGCTAAAATGGCATCTTATATCTCTGTCATAATCTATATATAGCTGAAAGTGGGCACACATTCCAAGGAGTCACGTGCCGAACATGACACTAGAAAGTTTCTTGCTTATAGGACAATTATATGTGCATTTTCTTCTAAATTTTTGTTCTAGAGGACCTTTACCCCATCCGTTGAAGTGGAGAAAATATATCTGCAAGTTGGTCTGCCTAATTTTGTTCCTTCCATAGTAGTTTCACAGTCAAATGTCAGATAAGAGTATATCAGTGTTTGAAAAACTGTATTGGGAGAAAAAAAAAAGGTGATCAACTTTTTGGTCAATTTATTCAATGTTTGGCCAATCTTCCAACCCCTCCTCCCTTTTCTCTTTGTATGAAGCATCAACTCCTCGTAGCAGTAGACTGCAACAAGAAGCTCCAGGAGCAAGATCTGTTCATCCTTGGAGTGAAGATATACCCAATTTGATGAAGAATAGATCATCGGCCAACTATGTGTGTAGCTTAATGGCGGTCTTCTGACCTACATCAACCCATTGCTCAAAACCATGTTGTTGTAAAAAATCCTTGTGATCATGTACGGAGAGAAGGTTATTGACTTTTAGCCACCCCATTGCGTGTTGGTTGGTTGTGAGCTTTGAATGATTGAGAAGAAACAGCACGGTGCACTTAAATGTGCTGAGAACTGGGCCACAACTCAAAGTGCCAGTTGGTCTTCCAATCCAAGTTCTATATCACCCTACTGGCTAAAACCGCGTAATACGTACGGATAGAAAGCAGGAAAAATTGGACGGACAGGGAAACCCCAGAAAGCACTCCTGATCACCAAACGCCAGCAAGAATGATTGGGGAAGCCCTATACCAACCATGTAAACTTAGAGAAGCATATTTCAAAAAGGTGCCCAGGGTTGGAAATTGGATGGTCTCTGCCCCTTTACGTGCACGGTGGACATACCCGCCTCTGCGATTCCCATTTAAGCATTAAGATGGGTTATTTATTCGCCATCGGAACATGGGGACAGCTATTGGAGCTTGGTGTTCTCCAACACCAAATTCTTTTCTTTAAAAAAAAAGAAAAGAAAGGCTCTTAAAATATCGTCGTCTTCGTACGCCAAGAAGGCGACGTTATAAATCAAAAAGATGAAAGCGATGTGCTAGCTTTTGTCAAACTAAAAAGCTGAAAGCGATGCCTTCGACATTTCGGTCTTGAGGACGCATGGGAACTTGTGGTTGATCGATGCTCATGTACGTTACAGAGGTTGGCCTTTTTGTTTAATATGTGGAAGATGTCGGCTTTCTCCCTGGTTGAGGTGGCGAACGGTCAAAATATATATGGATACAGCACAAAGGATTGGCCATGCTTGCAAGAACCATCTCTCTCGCACACGTACGATATCTCTCCGTAATCTCAATCCGCCATGATCAACGAAGACATGATGGTGAGCATACATTGTGCGGAAATGCTACAGTATCGTACTTTGGAATAATGCTTAATTTTCATCACATTCATGTGGAATAATTCTTTAGATATTCTACCCCTGGACAAACATTCTCCTCCTTTTTCTCTCTCTCTCTCTCTCTCTCTTAGTATAAGTTGTCAAATCAAGTGATTTGCTAAATAATTGTAGATAGTGAGA